>JARHVA010000007.1:8672500-9272500 GCA_037957365.1 Torreya grandis | reverse complement strand
CCTTGGTTTTTCCTTCATTCCCCCCTCCACCAATTTCATTTCACCCCTTGATAGGCATGTGTGATTCTAAATATATTTTCCCCCTTATATTCTTCCTTCTTATTCACATCTTAAAAACATTCTACCATTACTTTATTTCAGTTTTATCTATCCTTAGAATAAAATAATATGCTTGAGTTACTATGGATTACTTTATTTACACCATGTCTCTTCATTTCAAGATGTGCCATGATTTATTTTATCTTTTTTCACTATTTTACTACCCTTTTTTGTGGAAACCGGAGTCCATTTATACTTTTATGTACTTTTTTCATTATTAAGTGAGGTTGTCTTGTTACTTCTCACTCACCAATGTTTTTTTCCCTTTTATGAGCCTTTTTTCCATTGATGATCAAGTAAGGATGTTGGAGAGTTGTAATTTATGTCATGGTGATGTCATGGAGGTGTCCTGGTGAGTGGATGTAGTGCTTTTATAGCCTAAGTAACAATGACAAAGTGTGTAATATGCTTGTCCTAGTGTGTTTGAAGTTGACTTGGTTGATCTTTAATTTTGGCATGATTATAAATTTTTAGAGATGAGTATGGATTATTGAGAATGTGTAAGGGGTTATATAAGAGTTTTTATATGCTTGTATATCTTGTGTTCATAAGTGGAATTTATCTGGTGGTCCATAATTTTCATTTAGATAGTTTGGGACTAGTGGAATAAAATCTAAGTAGGTAGTTTGTTGATGCCACCATTACCACATGTAGATGAGTAAGGGGGATTTGGCCATATGGTTGTGATAACATTAGTCCCTAATTAATATGAATTAAATATTAGGTCATGCACCTAAACATAGTTAAATATATATGGGTGCAAAGTTGGTCTCCTAGGCAGTTTGACATTATTTTCCCACAACTAAATTTGCAATGTGGCAAGAAGAGCTAAGTAATTAGTTTGGTGATGAAATATATTGTACATGTTGAATATTTAAAAACAAGATAATCATATGGGTTTGTTTAGTTTTTTTCCTAGTTAATTTTCACTAATTTTTAGGTCAAGCACTGAAATGCAATAAAAGATATGCACGTATAAAGTTGGCTTCTCAAGCAGTTTGTAATGTTTTCCAAACCATCAAAAACCATCATGCAAGCATGGATGAACTAGTAATTTTATGAATTTATTTTAGGTACATGGAAGGTCAATATTGGTTAAAGTATATCATGGAGATGTTTCATATAATTTGAATAATCTACCCTAGAAATTTGTGGTCTTGAAGTGTTATCCAACTTGAGATATAAATCTTCAAAGTTGTACTTACATATAGTGATGGGTTAGAGACTATCAAGTTGTTTTACATTAAAGGATGAGGTCATCTGGTCTATAATATCTAATGGTGCACATGAAGTCAACATGTCAACATTGCATGAGAGGCTGCCAATTGGCATAAGTGCATAGAATGATAATAAAATGCTTAAAAGGCACATGAAGCTGCCAAGTGTCATGATCTCAGGAGCTATAATCTAGATATAATGGTGAGAGTTTCTAGTTAAATACCTAGTTAATTCATAGAGATTGATGGTGTGTATTTAGTCAATATTACAAGGGTGCATGAGATGAGGTTAAAATGACTGAATTTTAACATTCATATAGTATAGTACTATAGGTTAAAAATTGATCTATTTCAAAGGAGATCAACGGAGTGAGTTTGTTCCAAACTATCAAAAATCAACAAGATGAGGACAAGTGTCTGAGGTTTAACTATGACTGTTTAAATTCGAATAATTTAATTTTTCAAAGTGAAAAAACTAGTGCTCTATATTTTGTCCATAACTTTTGATCTAGGGTGAATTCAAATGTGATATAAAAATCAAAGTTGAAAAGGACTCCATGGTGCATCTATTGAACCTATTTATAAGGTCTGAATGTATTTTATAATGTGTTTGATGTTCATCTGCAAGTAACCTAAGAAGGGTAATTGAGCTTGTTCTAATATTATTTATATGTTTAATGATGAATTATCTATTTGGGAGTGTTTTATATTCCATAAGGATGCTCTGAGTTCATTATGAAGATTTTATCAATCGTATGTAGTATGAGTAATGGTTTAGAAGGTGACTGTGTGTTTGTTCTTAGTGACTGTGTGTACAGAATGTTGTTTAAGTGAATTGTGCCTAAGTAGAAGGCTATTATGATGGTTTTTTGCACTTAAGAAGGACATATAGATCATGTGGAATGGATTCATGCATTTCAAAAGTGTTCCTATATTTTTAGCTTGCTTGAAGAAGTGTCAAAGAGTTGAATGGGTCTTCATAGGACCTAAATGTGACTTAGGCCTATTTGAAAGTGGATTATGATTAAGTGTGACCTATGTAAGATGCCTTAAGGGTGAAGGCATGTATCATGGGTAACCAAGATGTTGATAATTCATGATATCTCTATATATAGTGAAATTGATTCATAAATTGGTAGTGATTTTTGTATAAAAATGTTTATCGTGGATTATTTGTAAGAAATTTATTAAATATATTAATATTAATTCATAAAATGATCAACTTAAATGAAAATCAATGCAAGAATATCAAGCACACTGCACAAAATTTGATTAAAAAGTTTGGAAATGCCTACATCTCTAGGTTCAATTATAGTATGAACCGATCCATTTCTATGAAAAGTGAGTACATGGTAAATTATCATCTCACAATCCTATAGATTTTCACCAAAAAGTATTGAAAATAGACTTATAAAATGGCTTTAACAAATCCAACACAAGACATTTAACATACCATAATATTCTACCTGGAGGATCTCACAGATCATAAACAACCAATATTGTATTTTGTTTACATTTACAAACTTGTTCTGCAGTTGCATTGGTAATTATTTTAGTGTTTGGCAATTCACCACTTATAGGTTGTGATAGTGGGCAAATAGTTTGATATATTATAACCTTATTGGCAGTTTTAGAATTTATTGTAACTTGTGCCTTATTTTAGGCCTTTTATAGTTTTGAGTTATGAATCATAATTTTCCACTATTATCTCTATGTTATGATTTGGGTTCTATACTTGATAATGCATTTATGTTTCAAAGAAATTTTTGGGATCCTTATTGTATGTTGACAAAGGACATTTACCCATGCTTTGATATATGCATTTTGGAGCTACTATAGTGGGAAAACTTTGAGACAGGTTCATCATGTAAAGTTTCTAATTATCACACTTATGTTTTGGAAAGCTCTATTTTTGGATTTTCTAGTGTTAGATTTATGAGTTTTTTGGTTAATTTTTAAGGAATTTAACTCATTGATCAACTTGGGATATTTGATAGTAGTTGCATAGGTTATTGGGTAGGATTTAGTTTTCCTACAATACTTGTTTCAAAATAACGACTATTTGGAATGCATTTATTTATGGCATATTTGTGATTGGATGCATGATAAGACCCATTAGAATAATGAATTGATGATGGTGAGGATAATTTTCCATGTATTCACTTTTCATGAAAATGGATCTGTTTGTATTATAAGTGAACTCAAAGATGTAGGCATTGCCAAACTCTATAATCAACATTTATGCAATGTGGTTGGTATTCTTGCATTGATTTTCATTTAAGGTGATCATTTTATGGATCAATATCAATATATTTAATAAATTTCCTACAAAAAATCCAAGGTAAACATTTTTTCACAAAAATTAGTTCCAGTTTATGGATTAGGTTTGGTATCAGAGTGGTTCTTGCCTTTTATGGCTATTGGGACCAGCTTAGCCATGGATTTGTATTTGTGGATGCAGTTTCCCATGATACTATTGATATTAGGCTTAATGATACAAATGATTATGCCACACTGATGGGAGCAGGCACAATGAATAACAAAATTAAACACCATGGTAGTGAACATAAGTGCACATCAACACACTCAAGATCAATTAATCATTAAACTCCAACAAAAAGTTGATTCTCTTTTTGATCAGTTAGAAGAAGAGTCAGGATGGAAGAAACATTGTCGAGATGATCCTAGTATTTTATCCAATCCTATATGTAGTCATTGCTTGAGATGTGGACATGTGGTAGAACATTATTTGTTGTGACATCTTGAATGTGCACCATAGAGGTTTTAGTAGAGAAACATAGGTAGAGGAAAGACTCATGCTATCCCAAGTACCAGTCAACATTCAAAATCCCTAGTTTGCCATAGGACACCATCTAAACCTCTAGATATTATGTTATGATTTGCAAGAGCCTCCAAGTAGAATATTCTAATTATTTTAGAGGGGTGAGTTGTTAGACTTTTTTTTATAGGGATATCATAATAGGCTATGTGGCCTCTGATGTAGTATGCCAATTAGGCTTGCCAACATTTCCACCATTGCATGTTAAAATAGTTGTCACATAGAATGGTATTATCTGAGGTATGGAAATATATTGTTGCACCTTGTGATTTTCAATTGGGATACATTTCTTAGACATGGTGACTCTTGATATCATCCCATTGGAGATGAACAAGATGGTTTTAGGAAATTTATATCTCTTTTCTCAGCAAGCATCTTTTAGAGATGATAGCATTGAGAATTTCTTGGATCACACTAGGATCATGCAGTTTGAGATAGGATAGGTCTCTAGGCCCAATCATAATGATTCTAATCAAACATCAGACTCCTATGTACCAAGAGAATATTAAGAACCTGAAGATAAGTTGCATGATGATCCATAGAGTGACTGCTAAAGGAGTCAAACCCACACCAGGATATTATAGCTGGTAATAAATCTTAGGTGTATTTTGGGTTATCTATTTGTATATATTTATAAAACTAGCTTAAATAATGTGTTGTTAGATGTATGAATAACCCATATGGGCAATATTATGACATACATTATGCACAATTATAAAAAGACTTGCATGGCACTGTTTGTATCTATATGTACATGCATTATATAATTGTAGTTTTTTATGTTATGGAAGTCACCTATAGATAAATATTGAGTGATAGGTTTGTCATACTCAATTTATCTTCTCACATTTTTGGGTAGACATTTTCCATTAAAAAAAGTATATGCATATTACGGTATGCTTCTTTATATAAGTATTATTTTGTATAAAACCTAAGAAAACACTTAGTCCACATGTGCTTCTTGTAAAGGCCATGTAACAAAAGAAGGCATTGATGGATGTGCTAAAATATCACTAGACTTATCTATATAGAGGATCATATGAAGTCATGTAGTAGAGGAAGTCATCATATCCTAGTAGAGTTTATTGATGGCCTTGCAATAGCAAAATTTTGAAAAATAAGTGATCAATTAGTTGATGTAGTTGAAGAACCTGATAGACTGATAAAGACACATTAGAATTCTTTAGAACTGACTGGCATTGTAGAGGATCAAATTGGGTACCAAATTTTATTGGACCAAAAGACCTCCTAGTGGGGAGGATTGATCTAGGTGGATCCAAATTCACTCTAAGATATAAATTATCAAATTTGAAAATTGATTGATAAAATAATGTAAGAGCTCATCAAGAGCTTTTTGGTGCATTTCATGGTTCATAAAATAGAGTCTGTATATGCAAGAAATTGCACGTTGAAGTTCCAAATCAATATGGCAAAAGGTGGCATAGGGTGACATGATGTAATCCAAGCTCACCAAATCTACCAATCATTTTAAGACATGTATAAATCAATTTTTTGGATAAAAATAGTGGGTTTATATATGTTGTCTTCAATAAGCAAATATAGATCATTTTCAATAGGTGTAATCAGTAAAAGTGTATTCGACAAAAGGTTAGATATAAGGACCATAGGTAGTTGATTCCACTTTTGTCTTAGAGTGGGACCCTACCATCGATAGAGTTATGGAGCACCTAGTTGGACATTGACAAGTGGCAAATGGAGAGTGGTCCACATGGGGGTCCTCAAGCCACCACGTGGCTTGCCACCACCTCATTTCTCCATAGTCCAAAAAATTTGTCAACTTGAGCTCAATTTGGGATATAAACTTGAATTGGATAGTGAGTCAAGTTGGGATGTTGACTCAAATTGGGGTAGAGAATCCAACTTCCAACCAAGACCGAGTCAGGGTATCCAAAGGAAGTGAGTTGGGGTGAAGATCAAGTTAGAGTGTCAAACTTGAGCCACCCAACCTAGATGGGATCCAAGTTAACATGAATGGGGTCAAGATTTACCCCAGATGGGTTCCTAAAATTCCTAACATATTTTGGGTCCAAATTTACCCCAAAAAACAAAACGAATATAGCATGATGGTTTGGGACTATATTTTACCCCAGATGACAACTTGGATGGATAATCTTGAGTGGAATGAAAAGTCATGTATCTTCCAAGATTGCCACGTGACATCCACATCATGCCATAGTTTTGATGAAGTTTCCACAAACTTTCACATGCCATAGTTTTTAAGTTGGCCATGAAGGTTCCATGCCTTCCCATGAAATGCCAAGTTTGGGATGTGACATCCATGTTGAAGACTGAGCCACCATCAATGTAACCAATGCCTACGTATAGGCATTACTTACCATGAAAATCACGGTATTTTGATACTAAATAAAGCACCCACAATATCAATGTGGGACAAATGCCTTATCAACATTTTAAAAATAGTCTTTGAATACTATTTAAGGCTTAAAGAGTTTTGAGAACCCATGAATGTGGGATAATGGATTTGGCCAAAGACTAAAAATGTTGGCATGAGACTCAAACCTAGTTATTTTGATAAAAGGATAAAAATCCCCACCATTCAATCCATGGGATGTATCACTATATAAAGTGATAAGACATTGTATTTTAACAATGAATGAAGAAGACTTAGACATGGAGCTAAGGTAAATAAGACTAGCTAATGTTCTTCCTTATTTTGGAGACACTTAGATCAATTTTGAGATCTCGATGTAAACTAGAGAAATATTCTAGTTTATGAGATGATTCCAATGAGATATTGAATGTCCTATTTTGAGTTTTTTAAGAATGAATTGTAAGCTCTGGTCCTCAACCAATATTGGTAAGGCATAAGAACCTACTTCTACTATTCCTCTGATTTGACACATCTGGAGGCATTTTCAGCTCTCGATGTAAACTAGAGATATATTCTAGTTTCTAATCTAGTTCCAACCATATGCTGAATGTCAAATTTAGATTCCATTTGATCCTCAAAAGTGATATTTTTTAGTAGATGACATCTAGAGGTGTTTTTGGGAAGGTGGAAAATCTATTTGTGGGTTTACCAAGATTCTTTAAACGGTTGAATATATACATCTAGACATGTTCAATAAGGTGGAAAATTTGTTTGTGGGTTTACTAGGATTCTTTGAAATTTTGAACAATTACAAGATTGCATTAATGCAATAGTAAGGTGGAAGGTCTATTCATGGGTTTACTGGGACTTTTTAAAGCTCTGTTGTTGATTTGTGAGAAATATTAAAGTATCCATTTAATAACTATGAGAATTTTCCATGTACTCACTTTTCACAAAAATGGATTGGTTCATACTATAAGAAAACCTAGAGATGTAGGCATTTCCAAACTCTGTAATCAACTTTTTTATAGTGTGGTTTGTATTCTTGCATTGATTTTCATTTAAGTTGATCATTTTATGGATTAATATCAATATATTTAATAAATTTCCTACAAATAATCCAAGGTAAACATTTTTTCACAAAAAATAGTGCCAATTTATAGATCAATTTTTATCCCACATATTTTGTGAAGATTATAAAATCATATTTTAAATGGACTTTACATTCCATTTTTATCATGGCATATGCCACATCTCTATCACTTACCTTGTAATATTGGCCTCATGACAAGAATGCACATTGATTCCTCTATGATAAACATGGCATGTGGGTTATTCTTGGTCATTGTGGTGGAGGCTACTTGTGGAAAATTTATCTTGGTCCGTGTTAACTTGGATCCCATCTAGGTTGGTTGGCTTCAGCTTGTCACTCTAACTAGATCTTCACCACAACTCTCCTCCTTTGAATACCTTGAATTTATCTTGGTTAAAATTTGGACTCTCCACCCCAACTTGGGTCAACATCCCAAATTAACTAGCTATCCAACTTGGGTCTGTATCCCAACTTGGGCTCTAGTTGACAAATTTTTTGGACTATGGAGAAATGAGGTGGTGGCAAGTCATATGGTGGCTTGAGGACCTACCATGTGGACTACTCTCCATTTGTCACTTGTTGACATCCAACTGGGTACTCCATAACTCCATCAGTGGTAGGGTCCCCCCTTGAGACGAAAGTGGACTCTACCAGCTATAGTCCCCATAGCTAACCTTTTATTGAATATGTTTTTACTAATTACACCTATAAACGATGATCTATATTTACCTAGTGAAGGAAAAATATAGAAAACCTCTATTTTTCTCACACAAATTCATCACCACATGTCATAACATAATTGGTAGATTTGGCAAGCTTGGATTACATCATGTCACACTGTGTCACCTTTTACCCTATTGATTTGGAACTTTAGCATGTAATTTATTATGCATATAGACTCCATTTTATGAACTATGAAATGCATCAAAAATATCTCAATGAGCTCTTATGCTATTTTATCAATCAATTTACAAATTTGACAATTTATATCTCAAAGTGAATGTGGATCCACCTAAATCAAAAATCAAAGATGATGATTTCTAGATTTTTGAGAAGACTTGTAAGTGAGACTTATGTAAGGTAAACATGTGAGAGTTATGGAGTGAAGGAGAGGTAGAGTGACCAATTGATGAGCTGATAACAAGATTAGATTGAATATTGTGTGAATGACCTATAGGTCATATTTTTAATATCTAAATAGTGATCTTTTATTTTGAGGATGTGTTAAGAGGTCCAAGTGTGTATATGAGGATAGTTTGAGTGAAGAAAAAAAGAGTTTGTGGCATACCTATGTGAGAGGTATATTTGAGATATATAGAGATTTTTTACAAGGGCTTGAAAATAGAGATCCATCATCAGGTGTTAAAGACATTAGTTCTAAGGTGGATGTGTTCAAATGAGGGTCTAAAGGACTTGATCTTCCTTAGGGGAAATTATTCCTTGTGAAATAGGTGTTTCACTAAAGGGATTTGGTTAGGAGGACATGATCAAGGTTTGATAGTCTAAAGGAGTTGACTAGTCTCTTGGTTTTAATTTATCATAGGATAGTAGTCCATGAGTTGTAGACTTGAGAGTGGTTTTTATTCCATAAGAGTGCTTTCCATAGGAACTATGTGTTATGTGTTTGAACTTGTGTATGTATTGAATGAATGAGATCTCTTATTAATTTTTATTTATCAAGTTGATATATATTGATTACTTAATATTTTCAAAGGACTACAATTATAGTTGAAATATCTAGGCTCACTAATTCACCCCCCTCCTCATGATTGTACCTCTAACAAAGGATTGTTATTTCCCCCTCAAGGGAGTGGTTGTTACATTTGTTGATGGATGGTCCCTTGAAAATAAGCAAGAATAAAGGTGGAATTAATCTGTGGTTGAGATTAATCCAAATGATAAAATGCTTGCATGCATTAATTTAAAAAGGATATTGATTTTCCCAAAGGTGGTTATAATTAGGAATAAAAGTCAAAATAATGATTGTCCCATAGGTGGTTATAATCATTAAGGGGACTTGGATTATTTTATAAAGATTATTATGCCCTAGTTAGGGTTGATTAGTAAGCATAACTCAAGGATATAGCTTGGAATATAAATTTAAGATGAGTAGGAACAAACATAGATGTGATGGATATAAGAATAAGATTTGATCAATACAAAAGATTTAATTTTACCTACCAATAAAGAGATGCTCATCTTGATTAACAATGATACAACTAGAATGGTCAATGGGTTGATTTGATCAAGGGTGGGATGGAAGGATTTGACAAGGTGTCAAAGAGAAGCTTTTGTGGCTCTATTAATTATAGACCTTCTTGAAGATGATTTTTGTATAACATGTGATGGTAGGCATCATAATAAAACACCATTAAGACTTGGCTAAAATATGCATAAAGACTAACTCCTGATCCAATAAACACTCAAAAATAATGCACCAATGATAAAAGCCATGATGATAATGTTGACGTATGAATATGGATGGACTCAAGAATAATGTGTATAATAAATAACCCAATGAACACATATAGACTAAGTTGAGGAAATAGTATCGAAACCAAACAAATAAGCAAGTGAACAAATAAACAAATAAAAATACTAAAAACAAAATCAAAAGAAAGCATCCTAATAATGACTTTGCCCTAGTACAGTGGATCGAGGATAACTGACTAGGCTTAGACAGGACAAATATTTTTGGATTTATGAAATGTTATGAATGTTTTTGGATTTTTTATGTATCTTAACTCATTAGAGAATGACAATATCCCTACTCACAAAATGGTGACACCATTTGGCTTAGATTGCTCACAAAATGGTGAGAGTGTATGGAAAGGGGGACTGAGGTGACCTCAACATGATTTGAACATAACCTACATAATATTAAAATGAAATCAAGTCATAGTAATTCCATCCACATAAAAGGTGGGAAAAAACCAATTAGATCCCAAAATTTTCTCAAATCTGACAAATGGCCAATCAAATGAAAATAGTAATGGCAAGGTGATGTGACAATGGATGATAAACAAGTGTTGCCCCTAGTTTTCCCATAGGTAGTTATGTTGACCAAATTTTGCCCAACAGGGAAAATTTTTGGTCGCCTTCTACCTCTTGCTATTTTAAGCCATTTATTTTGATTTTGTATAGGTCCTATAAAATCTATGGACTCTGTAAGAATATTTTCTAATGATTCAGCAGTTCCCTACAGACTTCATGTTTTTACAAACCCAGCTGGTTAGTCTTTTGGCTTAAGGAGGATCAGTTCAGAGAATGTTGGGGTTTTCAAGACTTTTCAAGCTCTTGTCTGATGAATTCAGCCTTGGTTCAAGCCTCATTTCAATCTTCAAGACCATAACTCCTAGTTCAATCCTTGATCAGCACTTAGTTCATCCATCTTCAAGTTCAAACATCTTGATTTAACAACGTTAAACCATTGAACTGTTGAACCAATTTTGGTTTAATGGTTTGGTTTAATGAGCTTGGTTCAAAGCGAGTGGTTCAATATTCAACACTTGGTTCATCGATGTGCAATGGTTGAACCATTGAACTGTTGAACTAATTTTGATTTAATGGCTTGGTTTAACACTTGGTTCATCGGCCTAGTTCAATCAGTTGGCCCAGTTTAGGTTCATCGACATGTAATGGTTGAACCACTTGAACCATTGAACCATTCTTGGTTCAATGGCTTGGTTCAAGGGTATGCCTAGTTGGTTGAAGGATAGTCTGAAGTTCAAATACCCTTATGGAGGGAAGGCACTTCAAAAGAAAAGGATTAGGTAGGCTCAAATTTGTTTAAGTCTGAATTTGTTTAAGTCCCAAATTCCTTCAAACTTTTTGCCTAAAGGAATTCCTTTGGACAAAAAGTTTGAATGAATCTAGGTGCAGCTCAAATCAAAAGGCTAGGGCTAGGAGGAATTTTCATAGACTTTTGTCTACAAGAAAATGTCTGCAGATAAAGCCCACAGAAAATATACAAAGCATGAACAGACCTAAGAAAATTGTCTACAGACAAAAGTCTATGGGAAAATGTCCCCAAACACAAAGTCCACAGGAAAATGTCCTTAGACACAAAGCCTGTGAGAGCCCAAGAACATTCAGAGGCACAAAAGGACCCACCAAAGGAAATCAAAGGGTAGGTGCCCTTGCAAGGGACTCTTGACCAAAAAGAAAGAGGTCACTTTCCCTTCAGGAAGTTGCTAAGAAGATGCAAAAGGCAAAAAAGAGTGCCCACAAAGAAGACCAAGGAAGACAAAGCCCGAAGCAGAGCCAACAAAGGACCCAATCACATTTTGACAGGGATGGTGATGTCCCAAGAGTTTTCAAGTTTAATAAAGCAAATTAGCCATTGGTTTTCAAACCAATGACGGTTGTGTGGGCATCAAAATTAGCACAATGAAATAGCCGTTTGCTTTCAAAGTAAGAGAGTGCTAACCATGAGAGCCCAGAATGTAGTGACCCACTGGAAGATTGCCCCCAAGGGCCAAAGGAGCCAGAAGAGACAAGAAAGGAAAAGGACCAAGTGCCAAGCATGGAACAGGTAGATAGTCCAAGTGGTGAAAGGAAGCACCAATTTGAGAAGTGACTCCAACAGGTGAAACAGTGTCTGTGAATTGACCATTAGAGACGCAAATAGCTAGTAGTGCAACTAGTTTTCTCCATTTCACATTAATGAGTGAACAAACCATGTAAATCACCTTGAAGAAGTGGCCTTACAAATAGATAAAAGGTGCAGCTCATTAATGTTTTGACCAGCCTGCTCTTCCCAATGAGGGGACGCAAATGGGCCACTTGTGAAAAGGGGCACCAAAAGGCCTCCTTTCTTCTCCTATATATTGAAGACTTGTCATTTGAGAAATCATCTTTCACATTTGTAAGGCGTAGCCCTGGAAAATTTTCACCTAAATCAATAAATGCATTTTTTACCTCTATCTTGGATAGATATTCCTGTGTATGTCTTGAGTGTTAATTTGTGTTTAGTCATTGTCTCTTGATGCTTTCACAAGTTCAACACCAACATATATGTTGTCTACAAGGCACCATTTTTGTAGCTGACAGGAGGAGAGATACATTTGGAAGTGCAAAAATAGAAGAAGTTACTTACAATGTGCATTTCACAGTACCTTGGTGAATCTCTATTTTTTGTGTTTTCTTGAAAGCCTCCTTGCCAGTTTTTAGCAGCCTGGTCCTTCTGCCAAGTGTGAAGTGTATGTATGTATTTGTCTAATTTAAAGTGTGGGTGTGTGAAGGTCGACTTATTTTGGTGCATCACCTCTTTAGAGTAGTTTGTTTTCCTGTATCTTTCTCCCTTTTCATCCCCACAGTATACATCTATATATATGTATGTGTTAGCACTTGTTGGAAGGAACATGATGCATCAAAGGGAGATAGCCCTTATCTAGAGACTCTCCCCTCTAGCTTCACTAGTCCCATAGGCAAGAGGGGAGTTTCCATAGTTGCGAGGAGAAGGTAAGAGCTCTGCCTCCTGCCAAGGGTGCAATCTTCGATGTCAACAAGTTATAATGAGGATACAACAATATATATCAATGATACTAATTTGCTCATAGGTGGTTATAATTAGTATCAAGACTAGTGAGACATTGATTTGCCCATAGGTGGTTATAATCAGGCTCACATAAACAAACTTGATATAGAATGGAAAATGAAATATATCTTGCTAGATTAATTGTTACACTACCTTCATAGACTATCATTTGAACATGGATTAGATTGATTATTGAAACTTGATCAAAATCCTCTCACTAAAAGTATGGAAAGAACCAAAGGAGCCAAGATCAAAATAGGATTAGGTAGGATGACTAAAAATAGCCTTTGGTCTAGATAAGAATGGAATGATAGGATGATATGGTTTTTCTTAGGATAATGATGGTTTTTTATAAATTGGAAAAAATGGTAAGAGGGTTGCCCCCAAGTGATGGGGTGAATGGCTAGGTATGTGACAATGGCAAAATGATTGGCAAATGGAATGATATGGTACATGTTTTTATCTTGGGTATGGTAAAATGGAATATGATTATATTTTTATTACTAAAGTGGAGATACACATCCTAATCAACAAATGATACAAATATAATAATCAATTATGTTAATTGTTACCCCACATTTCATTTGAATAGTTTCTATGTCAAGAATTGCCTATAGATCTGGATGCTGAGAATGTTTTTATGATCTCCATTGGTCATTGATTTTAATTCTTTTAAGAATTTAGATAAGGTATCTTTGTAGCCTCTATAAAATAAAGTGTGATCATGGATGATAAATAGGGATAAAATTTGAACAATAGGTGTGTTTATGAAATGGAATAGTAAATGATAATGGAATGTATAATAGTGAGGAAACAAATGAAGATCAAGAATTTTAGTCACATGTAATTTTTTTGATGCCAAATTCAACATAACTTTGGTTGTGGTGGGGTTGAAAACCTCTGAATATTCTCTCAATAGGATTATCAGATTTTTTGTTGTTTAATCTTGAGAATATCTACTACCATCTAATTAGGCTATAGATTGGAAGCTATTTAAATTTGATCTTTGATTTTGTCTTCATTATGTAATGAAGATATTTTGTGCTTAGCTATTGATGCTTTGATGAGGTTTTCACTAATGGATTTATATTGATTATCTCATAGTACCTTTAAGAAGGTTTCACTAATGAACATTAGCTTTTAACTTTGATTTTCTTCTAGCACTTTCAAAAAAGTTTCACTAAAAGATTTTGAGTTTGAAATTTGTGTGTCCCATAGCACCCTCAAAAAGGTTTCACTAGGAGAGTGTTCTTTGTCTGCATGAATATGGTCTTGGCCTCTTTGCTCTTCTTTAATTGATATTTCACCATGGATGCATTCCAATAAAGTGTGATTCTATCGATCCTAATCGGCACTTGTAGGAGATGGAATGTCAATAATATGACTATTTTGGTTGATGGTAATGGTTTTTAGAATGGTAATAAAATGGGGAGAGGCTGCATAATCCTTGTAAAAGATACTAGGATAACTTGTGTTGAAGCTTAAGTACTCATCCTCAAAAACTATAAAAGGATCACAAATATATTCAAATTGATCTATAAGGCATGCATAACCAATATTGTAATAGTCATGCATGTATTTTGTTTCTGAATCTAATTCTGACTCAAAGGAATCTAAATCTAATGTTGAGACTAATGTTGATTCTAATTTTGATGCAAAATTTGATGTTGATCCAAGAATAAAACTTGACTCTAATTTTGATTCTTCATCTGATGGGTACTTTGTTATAATGATGTCTTGTTGAATGTTTGGCATTGGATAAGTAACATCTTGTGATGGCATAACAGGCTCCACAAAAATTGGTTTGTCAAAGTGGCACTCCTCTAGGATAGTAAAAAGGTCAAGAGATAACTCCTTAAAGACTGGCTTGTCAATAGGAGGATCTTGAAAAATAGGCATATGGTCAAGGTAATGATTTGTCTAAAGGTGGTTATAATCATTAAGAAGTGACTTAGTAAAGAATAGATCATTAGAGTGAGACTCCTTGATAACTGGTATAGGATCAATAGGTGATTCATCATAGGTTAACTTATCACAAATGGTTAGTTCAATAAAAACATCTTGGATTGGTTGGTTTTCTTGACCTTGGTTTCCAATGAGTTAGAGAATACTAGTTTTGAACACAACTTGGTCTTCAAATGATTGGACCAATTGAGGTTTTGATAGGATTGGTATTGGATGAGGAATGGTCTATGGTTGGATAATGGTAGGGTGTTGTGGATCTTGATTGCTCACACAAGCCAAAGGACTAGGTCCTGGAATGATGAAGGGGTGTTATAGAGATTGATTTCTCATAGAAGATAAAAGACAAGGTCTAAAAATGGTAATAGTATGGCATTATGGAGCCTAATTTCTTGTACAAGCCAAAAGATGAGGTCTTGGAAAGATAAGTTTGGGGCATTGTGGAGTTTGGTAGCTTACACAAGCCAAAGGATAAGGTCCTAGAAGGATAAGTTTGGGGCATTGTGGAGCTTGGTAGCTCATATAAACTAGATCATCTAAGTCCTCATAAACCATATCATCTCAATCTTAAGTTGGATCATAAGCTAGTTTTTTATTATGTTCCACGTAATGATTATCATAAAGATGGTTGGATCTGTATCCCAAACAACATTAGTTGTAGTTGGGTCTTCAAAATCCTCCTCTTCATAAACCTCTTCATACCAATCAAGGTCTCAAGTTGGATTGTAATTTGGTCGTGACTTTGTTCCCATGAATGATTATTATGAGGTGGATATAAATTTGTCTCAAAAACCATATTAGCATCATTGGGGTATTGACTAAAGCCATAAAAGTCATTTTGTACAGCCATTCTATCATAAATTAGATTGTACATGACTCCACCATAGGTGTGGCTAGACATATCCACATATATGATGAAAGCTTTGAAAAAAAAAGGCTTAGAGTTATACAAACTCTTAAAAACTATGTCCAAAGGATAAATGGTTCAAACTTGGTCTAACTTGGTCAAAGGTGGAGTTGTATCTCTAATGTGGTCTAAAAATAGATCTATATTTCCAAGATGGTTTATGTTAAGACTTGGCATAAAATAGTCTAACGTCAAATGTCTAATGTCAAATTTCATATGCACAAAAGGTCAAGCATCTAAATAAAAAATAGTATGTCAAAAGTCTAGGTCAAAGTGTTTCAAACAAGGTCTAAACTATGAAAGGGAAAAGAGTCACTAGGTCTTGTGTCCAAATGTGGAGTCAAAAACTAGGCTCAAATAGCCTATTGTAGGACTTTTGGCCAAATGGTGTCAAAATCTAGGCTTGAAAGAAAGGCATGATGTGATTTGATTTAATCTAACAAGTTTGAAAAAAAATTGACATAGAACTGACACATAGAATCAAACATAAAAATGATTAGTTGGCACAAGCCATGAGGAAAAATGTTCTTGGAGAAAGGCTATGTTCTCCCAAAAAAATCATAAATAATGATGTGGATAGGTTCTGTGAACAAATAAAACATCAATAGTTTTCAAATTTGGGTAATCGAATAACCAAATTTATGCAACCCAAAAGAGAAAGATCTATGTATCAACCCCACAAAATGGGGCCTAAATAGAAATAAATCAATATTTAAATCCAAACTTGACAAGGTTAATTGAAAACTCAATGTTGAAAACCAGGTTTTGACCAAACAAGCTAGACAAGATCAGACAACATGATGCTGCATAAACAAGGTTCAAATGGCTAATGTGACATGGTTTGAAACAAATAGTTTTTGGCATAAGATAAACAAGTATTGAAATAAATCGAGCAACCTAACGACGTAAGCATGCTCAAATGATGTGATTTATGCTATGTTTTAAAAGGCTCAAAGGAAAAAAATGGTTTGACATTATTTGGGTAACATAACACTACCCTCCTCAACTTAAATACATGGTTTCAACATGGTTTATGAATAAACAAACAAGTTTTAGTCTCAAAGCGTACCAAGCAAAAATGACCAAAATACACTAAGTATAATTATCTAAATCCTAGTAAAGGTATGGTAATGTGGGGTTGACTAAACTAGCAAGTTTTTGAATGTTTCTAAAGGGATCAATTACACAATGACTTTTACATCACGAAGCAAAAGAAAAGCATGTAATTGGGTATCCATGACACTTGAATTTTTGCAAAAAGGTTTTGCCCTTTTTTTAACCACTACAATCATCACTTGATCAGTGTAGTGTGATGTCCAAAATGTAGATACATCCCACGTGCAACTACAACACTAAAAGTTGGTTTAATTTCTCAAACCTCCAATCCTAGTGGGATTGGTTGAAGTCAATACTAGGAGATGAAACCCTAGGTCAAATCTTCCCTATAGAACTTGCGGGAAGTGATGAAGTTCCAATCACAAGCCAAGATGAAATGAAATAAAAGACATAAGATAAAGACTTTAGGGTCATTTTCAAGATCACCCAAACTATTGTGAGTTTTTGGGGAGTGCTTTAGATGACATTCTTTCTAAGCCTTAGACTAGGATTTTTGCAATAAGGATGGGTGATTTTGATTTCAAGTGTTCCCTAAAGGGTAAAAGTGGAAGAACATACATGCAACATCCCTCTCTTTTCTAAACAAAAACTATTTCAAATAACTATTGAATGTAAAAACTTAGAAAAATGAGTTCATTTTTAAGCACCAATTTGAAAGATTGAGTGGTGTTCTTTTGACCCCTTGGTCTTAAGTTGTAACTTTGAAAGTCTAAATATCAAACATTCATCTTAATCACCTAAATGTTTCATCAAGTACTAAAATAAAGTTCTTAGTTCATTTTGAAAGCATGCAAAAGATGGTCTAAATAGCATGTCTTAAGAAATTCTAAGTCCATCGGTTACCTGTATAACCTTAAGGCATCACCCCAAAAGAAAATGTGTTAGATTAGAAAATTTTAAAGAGATTTTCAAATTTTTGATAAAAATATATGAAAATTAAAGTTAAAATAATATCAAATTCTAAAAATTTAGGATAAAACACATGGTTTTGAAAAAAATCATCAAAAATGAAGTTTGTATGACCCCAAACAAGCCTTTTTAAAATGGCCTATTAGCTCTCAGGTTTTATGTTTTTAATAAAAACACAGTGACCATCGATGGTTATACATGATCATGAATGATTATACATGATTTCTGATGGTTAAGAATAACCATTGGTGGTTTCCCTGACTGTCAGTGGTTGCACTACCATCAGTGGTTGCACTGACCATCGGTCATTGACTGTATAAACCTATGCCAAAGAAAAATAGAAAAACAAAGTTAAAAAATCAAATTGTAAGAGTTTTAATAATCCAAATGAATATTTTAAAGTTGCATAATGATCTTATTCATGTTTGGGATGCATCTTGTCCCACCAAGTGTGTCATTATGTGAACTAATAATTTGACTCAAGAGAGGATGGTTAGTATTATGTTAGTTTCAAAATGAAATCAAAATGAACTAAACATACTAGCATAACATATCTAGGCCTAGTTACTAGGGAGAGCTTAGTTAATAAAACATGAATGGAAAACACAACTAAAACATAAAATAAAGACCTTCCTTCAGCTTCCTTGGATGCTCCAAAATGCTTGTTGTAGTGGCTTGCTCAGTTTGTGCTCATGAAGTCTACATCAATGGAATCTTGGCTACCTCTATCTCTCTTTGGCACCTTATATCTTTGGCTTGGCTTGGATCAATATTTGGACATTATAATATTATTTTTTATGAATATTTGGAATGCATTTTGGCATTATAATTTAGTCATAAAAGAGCTTAAAATTCATGTGGCAAAGCCTCCTATTTATAGATTTTGGAAAATGGCTAGAATTAACCTGAATAGTCCATCTCAAAATTGAGATGTGTGGCTAAGGATTAATCCAATTATGTAATTAAAATTCATAAATAGGCTCATCAATATTTGGGATAGAGGAGCATTTAAGAGGCATGCGAGGCATTGATGAGGCATGAGGTGGCTTGATTTAGATATTTGTGGCATTTATGGCTTGTGGATGCCACCCCATAGGATGATGTCATTTGATGATGCAATTAATGACAATCAATTTCCAATAAATATTTATTCAACAATTTCCATGGAATTATTAATTAGGCTCATGGTTTGGTTTGATTATTTCTTAATCATGATTAAGCACTTTGATGCAAACCTTGGCTCTTTGTGCACAAATTACTCAAATTGGTCAGAATGTCTTATTATTGGCCCAAAATTTGATTGGATTAGAATTAGGATGCGATGTCAGATGTGTTGGATCCATTATCCCATTTAAGATGTTTTCAACACCAAATAACAAGGGCATATGTCTCATGCAAGATATTTGACAAAAAATACCAATCCAGAGCACCTAGGTGCAAAATTAGCATTTTGACTCAAAATGATTTGACAAAATTAGCTATCCCATAAATTAAATTACCCCAATTTATGATACCATAGCAACAATTGGTACTTGAATATATAAATTTCAACTCATTTAATGTGTTTTATTATTTTTAGGCCAAATTGTGCATTTTAGTAAGAATTAGTCAAAATCTTGATTGAAGGTTATCGATGGCCAATTCTAGGTGTCTAAAACTCTAAAAAAAGATTATTACCATGCATTCATCAATGCTATTTTACCATTTTTACTTGCCCATCTTTGTTTAAGTAAAGATTGTTACTGCTTTCACATTGATGTTTGATTACCATCCTTTTGACATGTATCTTTGGTTTTACTTTTTGAGTTTGCCTTTCTTACTTAAGGTTTACTTGTTTGAGTTTCTCAGTAATTAGTAGGCTTAACTTTTTTGTTTACTTTATTTATTCTAAATTTTGAATTGGTCACTGGTCTAACATAACACTTATCACCCTAACTTGCCAAATTTCTAAGTACATACAATCCACATATCACCAATTATCTTGGATTTATTGCATTTATTTATTTTTTCTCTTTGGTTTTGTATTATTGGGTTTATCAAAATTAGTTTATGTGACCTACATAATCAAAATTACAAACTAACAGATAACAATCCAATAATAAAGGTAAGTCAAGGTACACATACATTTTACTTTTTGGTTATTTCCATTTTAGTCATTTACTTTCAGTTATTTTTGTTTTAAAATACTATAACTTTTTTTTAACATTAACATTATGTGTTACTATGTTCTTTATCGAATCACCATCCCCGGTTGCACCTGAGTGACACGTGATGAACTTTGAGTGGGGAAAATGTATACACATAATATTTTTAAACTTTATCAATTCCTAATGCTTTTTATCTTGCAGGAACCCATCAAGTCTTAATTTTTTTGAGTGCATGTCTTAAAATGTGAACCAAAAAATGGTTGGGTAGACCATTTGTGTTTTTTAGGATTGTTATCCCTTATTACCACTTGTTATCAATTCAACTAGTTCCTAGAAACATTCCCTTAATCTTAGCCTCCTCTTTTTCACCCTCTAGTTATTTTACATCTCTATTAGTTCTTTCCCTAACCTAAACCCCCTTTTGACATTTTACATTATTATGTCAGTTGCATCAACCTTATATTCTTATTGATAAAACTTATAAAGGGTCTAGGTCAGCCCCTAGTTGACCTAGTCTATGACCTAGTAAGTTTTTTTCAATTATGATACTAGGTCAACTAGGTCAACCTTATCAACCAAAAATTTCAAAAGGGTTTAGGGTTATATTCACACATATAAATACATCTATTTTTCCCTTCTTAGAGAGTAGGTAATATTTATTATTCATTTACACTTCTATATAATATACTCTTTTAGAATTCTACTTGAGGAGTCTTAGCTTAGGGTTTATACTTGGAGAAGAATATTGTCTTGTGGATAAGTCTTAGATGATTTGGCCTTTCATATTGATCCTTAAAAAACACAAAAACCTCTTGAAAAGCACATTTGTCCAAAGGAGAGATTGAGTCTTGATGGGTTCATCTTCTAAATAAGTATCTCTAACTTTGCTCCTATCTTTAGTAGATATAAGTAGCATAAGTAATGGCCATTAAATAATATTCTCTCTCTCTCTCTCTCTCTCTCTCTCTCTCTCTCGCTCTCTCTCTCTCTCTCTCTCTCTCTCTCTCTCTCTCTCTCTCTCTCTCTCTCTCTCTCTCTCTCTCTCTCTCTCTCTCTCTCTCTCTCTCTCTCTCTCTCTCTCTCTCCATGAATTAGGATTTTAACTATACATAGCCTAATTAGGATTCTCCTATGCATGTTCATTTTTATGTTTACTAACCCTCACTTTGTACCATAAACTTTGGTGAGAACTAAATTAGATTTTAGTTTACTTGTTATTAGTATAGTGAATATAAAACATAGGACCTAGTTATTGTTATTGCATAGTTTGGCTTGACTAGAGGCTTTGAAACCCTCCTTATAGAAGTTATTACGGTAAGATATCCCTTAGCTAAGTCTATAAAATCCATATTAGTCATGACCTTGATTATCTAATGTATCCCCAATCCTAAGTATAAGTCAGATCTATCTTTTCCAAGATAGGATTGATTTGTAGAATCTATTACATTTCCCATTGCATAAATAATGTGTTTCATTAGTTTAGCTAAGTTTAAATAATTTAATTTCATTAGAAGTGCTTATGTATAATTCATATTTAGGACTGGTTTAATTTTAATATCTAAATTTTCATAAATATGATAATTTATCTACTTGTGTTTTGGAAACATATTTGAAACTTCCCTCTTTAGACATCTAATTCTGGCCATAACTGGCTTTCGATCAGACTTCAAACTAATTTCTACCAAACATTGTAAATTAATCCTAGGAATCATTGAACGTCCTAATTTCAATTATGCATCTTGCATCAATGCTTATAATCATGTTGATGCATCCCTAATTATGGTATTCTACTACACACAATAATATCCTCTCATAGATTCATCCTCAGTCAGCTTTCAACCTAACAACTAGTATTTTGGCCTATGGACCCATTAAATGGGCACTTGATCAACTATTAAAAGAGAAAAAATGCTAATCAAATTGAATTAACCAATTAAACTAGTTAAATGCTTAGCTAAGTTATCCACTTGAAATCAATGAATACCTAAAAATGGAAATTCCCAAAATCAAAATATCAATCCTTTTCATCATTGTCTTTATGAATTTTCAATCTCTTCCAAAAGATCTCAAAATATCTAATTTGAAATCCATGCCTAGTAATTGAAAATCATAATTACATGACAACTTTTATCTCAATTAGAGTTATACTCAACTCACTTAGGGTTAGTTTGAACTCATTCCATGTTTAAACTCAACCTTAACTCAGCCATGGTGAGAGTTAACTTTTAGAGGTTATAAATACAAGGCCATACCTATTTATATAAAATTTATCTTGGTGTAATATTATAATGCTTAAATAGATGCAAATAAATCTTTCAATTAGTGTTACAATGCCAAAGTCATAATCCAATCATCCAAGCCAAGGTGCCAAGGAGACTAGCAAAGAAATCTTCATTGTAATATTTATTGATGCACAAACCAAGAAAACCACTTCAACAAGTCATTTTGTGCTCCAAGTAAGGTAAAAGAGTGATTTATTTTGTCTTCTAGTTGTGTTTTTATTTGTATGTTTTTTACCTATGTTCCCCTTAGTGTCTAGGCTAGAGGTGTTAAGTGTTTAATGTGTTATTTTTAGTTTATTTTAATGGACTAACATAATATGAACCTTCCCTCTATTTATTCCTTATTCACATGATGGCATGCTTAGTAGGACCTGCACCCTATAAAGTTATTCCCAAGGTATTTTAAGACACCCTCCTAATAAATTTCATGTCAAAATCCAATCTTGTTGATGAAAAAAGTGGAAATTGAAGGATTAAATATATTCTTTATAAAATCATAAATTTGATCTATATAGTCATGTTTTTTCTATCTATAATCATGATATTATAACAATATCATGACTTTACGATCACAACATCACCTTAACTCTTGTATATTGTGATAAATATTATCACAAGGCCAGATCAATAGAGCTGACTACCTGTGCAGCACCGCTTGTCCTAACCCAAATCCCTCATTGTGATGGGAATATACAAGAACTATGAACTATGCCTTTAGTGTTTACCTACACAAGTACACCCATAAACATAATGGACAACAACTTGTATAATAAAGGATTAGTAGTGGAAAGAAAAACACACACTTGAAAAGATCAATAAATTGACTCAAACACACATGAGAATTCACACAATGAAATAAAAATGGGAGTAACATGTATTTTATTAAATCTTCAAGATAATTTGGTCCAAAGTACAATAAACAGGCCAACTAGCCAACATACATAATAACTACTGAGTTAGGCTCAACCGATAATGTTTGAAACCACTTGAATGATTACAATGAATAATTCCCTCCCAAGGTCTAATTACTCTCTACCTAGGACAACCCAACCATTGATTCATGAAATTTGAGACCAATATAATTGCTCATAAACACCCACATGATGCTTGCACAGATACGTGCCCATGGTCCACATAAACTTAGGACTAACATAGACTACTTCAAAATGATTCACTTTTCAACACTTTGACTGTTTAGACTTGCATTCACTCAAATCACTATGCAAAGAAAGCTAACCATTCACTTGATTAAGGTACACCAACTCGTGAATGTAGATAGGGATGTTGAAATAACACATCCCTCATAGACTCCCCACTTAAAAATTGATGATGTCCTCAACACTAATATGACTCCACTAGTAAGAACCCATGAGGAAATATTCTATTTAGACTCAACCTAAAGTGAAAAGATTAATAAGTCCCTTCTTCAGACCCAATCCAAGTCAAGAGGCCAACACGTCCCCTTTCCAAGCTCTATCTAAAATCTAGAGTCAAGAGACCAACATGCCCCCTTTTCAGACCCAAATCTAAGAGATAAACACATCCCCTTTTCAAGCTTCCTTCAGAGTCAAGAGACCAACACATCCCCTTTTTAGACCCAAAGCTAAGAGATAAACACATCCCCTTTTCAAGCTCCATTCAGAGTCAATAGATTAACATGTCTCCTTTTCAAACCCAAAGCCAAGAGATAAACACATCCCCTTTCAGGCTCTATATAGTGTCAAGAGATCAATACATCCTCTTTTCAGACCCAAAGCTAAGAGATAAACACATCCACTTTTAGGATCCATCTAGAGTTAAGAGACTAAGGCCAAACTCTATGACCTTAACTTTGAGGGCTTTTCCCTACTCCCAGCTTGCTGAAAAACTACCATTCCAACACCACTAGAAACTCCCTCTACTTTAAATTACCAAGTAACCCACTATCTTTACCTCAATAAACTATTACAACTACCACTCTAGTTTAACCCATCACATACACAGAAGGGTGATTTGGTGGGAACCATCACTAGTTGGGCTTCATCAATGACTAAGGTATCCAACTGGTCACAAATTGAGAAACTCACTGAATCTCTAGTGACTTTAGCATGTAGGCAAGCTTGTCTACACAAGCCACACCAAACTAATGCAGCTTCATAAAATCACCCTAATCTTGCCAACCCCCAAACTTGGGGTGGAGGAAAATAGTTCCTAATGACCCACCTCTTCAAGACTCTGCAAACCTAGCAAAGCCTAAGTGACCCCATCCCCCCAAAATAGTATTGAAACTCTAAAACAAGAGTATAATAGGCAAAGACAACTCTTCAAACCAAACACCCCAAGCCCAACAATAAGAATGAAGTCCTTACCCAAGAACTCTCCTCTAAAACCAACTTGAGGCACTTGATTAATTATCTTCTCTGTGACACAACAAGATGATGTTTCTCTGAGCATACACCATGGCTGTAAAGAACCCACCTCACATTAACAGGAAAAAGGAACTTGCTACTCCCCTTTAACATCCCAACTACCAATAAGCAATACAAGATACATTGACTCCTCACCAATTCTTGCACTCTTCTACATAATCAACCCAACACCCCTTTCATCTTCCTAATCTCACTTCTCTACATAGTCTTCACCACACATGTCTGCAATGGATCTAACATAAAATAACTCCAAGATGGGGAAAAACTATCACCTTACCCATCTTAGGTAAACCCTGTCTCAGCACAAAATGGATGGCTTGTAACTACTCTAATCCTACTTGATCCTCTGAGGGTCTAAAATCTAAGTTTCCAAGGCTAACTGGCTAACTTCCAATTGTAAGACCACTTGAGTCCATGAGAAGTAAGAGGTTTTCAAACATAGATCACCCCCACTACAATAATAAACCCTAGCAAGTTACAACAACCATTTCTGAGCCCAATCCTTACCTAGCATTGAGCTCCCTTGAGCACACACATCATCTATTCACCTAGTTCATCTGAATCCTCCATTTGAAATACAAACACCCCCTACCACTTTGGACAATTTGGGTTTTAGTGACTCCCACCACACATCTAACACTTCAAATAGAACTACTTTTTGCTTGAATCTTCAACTAGTGACTTCTTCTTGCCACCCATGGAATTACTCTAAGACTTTTGAGATCCCACTAATGACCCTAGAGTATCCTTCCTTCCTTGGTCACCCACTAGCTTCCCTAAAGACTTCTCAACCCCTTACCAATGCCTCCACCCATGGATGTACAAGGGCCCAAGGTGCTTCTAGATGAAAACCCATCTCTAAAATCTAAGAGATGGTTTGCTATAGCAATTTCTTTACTAACATCAAAAACTTCATGGTGATGGAGCTCCCCCTAAGCCCATAACTGAAGAGCATGAGTAAACTAAAATAATTTATCTACCTCTAACATATCGCTGGCCTCTAACAAAAGGCTTTGGAAAGAATCGATATACTCTCTCATCTCCCTCACTTGATTCAACTAACTCAACTTGGTCCTAGCTAGCCATGCTACATTCCCAGGTTGAAACTGATCCCTAAGGGCTTCCTTTAAATCCTCCTAAGATTCCAAGCTCCTCAGAGAACTCCTTAATGCAATGTCATTATCCAAGGTTCTATACCAAACCTTTGCCATACCCATGAGGTACCTTATTATAGTGCACACCTCTTATGCACCTGATAGACCCCCTAACCCTACCAAATAATCCTCCATGTCCCAAAAGAAACTCTTTAGAAGATGGTCATCTCACTCACCATCATAACACTCTAGTTCCTTCAACTTGGGGAGCTTCAAGACTGAAGAAGAACTAGACCTTGATGCTTTCACCAAACCTGATACTATTGATCGATACAAAGCCACTTCATCTTGTAACTTTATCTAGAACACCAAGCTCTTTTCTAACCTTCTAGTAAGTTCCATGATCATCTACCCCATGGTAGTCACCTTTTCCTCAAGCTCATTGAATCTCATACCCACACGATCCCCCATCAATTGGAATTGGGCACCAACTCACTCAATAAATCCTTCACCTACTATAACAACTTTTGACTTACTATCATGGTAGCTGCCACCACCTTCACCTTTACCTTAGCCCTGCTCTTGACCCCTACTAACATAAGACTATTTAACTTAAGCAAACACAATCCTACAAAACACAAATTGTGTGCTCTAATACCAACTATCATGAGGCTAGCTTGACGGAGCTAACCACCTATGTGGCACCACTTGTCCTAACCTAAATCCCTCATTACAATGGGACTTTATAATAAATACAAACTATGCCTTCAGTGTTTACCTACACAAGTACACCCACAAACATAGTGGACAACAACTTGTATAGTAAAGGATTAGCAGTGGAAAGAAAAACACACACTTGCAAAGATCAGGAAATCAACTCAAACACACATGAGTATTCATGAAATGAAATAAAACTAAGATTAACATTTATTTTATTAACTCTTTAAGACAATCTAGTCTAAAGTACAATAAACAAGCCAACTAGCCAACATACACAATAACCACCAAGTCAGGCTCAACTGATAATGCTCGTTACCACTTGAATGATTACAATGAAAAATTCCTTCCCAAGGTCTGATTACTCTTTACCTAGGACAACCCAGCCCCTACTTCATAAAATATGAGACCAATAGAATACTCATAAACACCCACATGATGCTTGCATGGACACGTGCCCAAGGTCCACATAAACTTTGGACTGACACATACTGCTTCACAATGATTCACTTTTTACCACTTTGATAGTTTAGACTTACATTCACTCAAATCACTATGAAAAGAAAGCTAACCATTCACTTGATCAAGGCAGACCAACTCATGAATGTAGATAGGGATGTTGAAGTAACACATCCCTCATAACTATTATGACATTGCATTAAACTATTTTGGTCTATCACTAGTTGTTATTTTTTAGAAGAATTGCAATATTGACAATATCATGACTTTGTAGTCATAATATTCCTTGATAAGTAACAATATCACCTAATAAGTGGAAATTTTGTGTGATAAGTAGTGATATTACCTAACTATAGCAGTTTTCACTAACTATTTTTGTGATTTCAAGGTAAATCACGATTTTGAATTAAGATCACTGATATTGTCTTAACTTTTGAGATATTATTATAATAGTCACGATTTTGTTTTAACACTTTATTTTGTAGTAAATAGAGATAGTATGCTAATATTTATGATTTTAAAAGAAAAGTGATGATATTGATCTATGTTTCTATAGTTTTTCACTTTGTGTAAAATTTTTGAAACTCGAGAGCTAATTTTCAAAAGTCATTTGCCAACTTACATTTTGATTCTAAGCACAAGGACCCACAAAAATATTTTACATGACCTAAAGTTCAAGAAAAGATGATTTTAAACACTCTAATATTCAAAACTCATTTAAATTTGGTGTCTTAAGAATATTTTGCTTAAGTTATTTTTATTTTGTTTCAAGTTTTCAACTTGTTGGGTGAATATTTTATCGTCAACTAACTAAAGACAAAATTTTTATATCAATCACAACATGATGAGATAAATCTCTCCTCTCAACAAGGGGAGGCTCGCTATAAACTATTATAAACTAAACCTATACTAAATACTAACTGGGGGTGAGATCATACTATCCATTTCTCTTTTTTTAGAAATGATGTTCACAAAGTAAAGGAAAACTCATGTGTAATAACTGAATCCATTTCTCTTTTTTCAAAAATGATGTTCATAAAACAACAGTAAAACTTCTCAGGTAATAATTGGATCCACAAGAAACCCATGAAATCACAAAATCTTTCATTATTTCTCTTATTGATTAAGTACATAAGACACTATAGAATGAAGTGTAGCCCAAAGTCTCCACCACAAACTACAACAGAATAAGATGACAGAAGATACAGGGAATTCAAATCCTTTCCTAGTATGCTCTATGCTAAAATGCAAAACACACAAGCTAAAGACAATTATGGTAGCACAAAGTCTCCACAATCAGCTTCAGGACATCTTCCAGATTATTTTCACTTGCTCTACTTATTTGATCAAACATATAAGATGATATAAGGAAAAAGATATAATAACAATTTCCTATATAACACAAGCTATTTCAACACAAAGTTTGAAAGGTCACTTGCTTTCTCATTCACCTGATAAAATGTGATTAACAATCTAAGATCAAAGTCTCAAAAATGCCTTTCAATTTGGGTAGAGTTTTGCTTTTAATAACTGAGAGATCTCCCTCATTCAAAATGAGAGATTACAATATATAGCATCTAAAGCAAGACTTTAGCGCTTGTTTTCACAAAATGGCCCATGCTACATGGAATGCATTGGAAAGAGGAAGTTCTATGCAGGGGCCATGCTAGAGTAGGTCACCAATCTTGACTTTGGCATTTAACATATATCAAATGTCTTCTCCAAAGCATGGGTTGCCTGATCCTCTGAAAGGTAAGGCCACTCCTCTTTATGATACTTACATGATTATTCACTCATCTTTACTCAAATGAAGAAAAATAGGCCACACCATTGAATGCTTGTGCTATATGATATCCACCTGGTGGATTGTTCCACCCATTAGAATAACTCTTCTATCAATGCTTCTGTATTCTCTATTCGATTCAATCTTTCCTTGCTATATTTTATCTCTTCTTGGTGATCTGAGCTCTCGAGGCTATCTTCTCACCTTCTGCTAGCTTCTTTGGCTCCTTTCTCAGTGGGGCACTGAATTTGTCTTTGGTTCCACATTATTTGAAAATCAATAGTTATTCCATCGCTCTAAATTTGACATCCATGGGGATGTCACTAGTTGCTTTGAACCTCTTAAACCTTGAACCATTCTTTTAGAGTTCATCGGTTAATGGTTCAATGGCTCAACACTTATGTTTTTCAAAGAGTCATGTTCATTTGGTCTTCTTATGAATTCAATTCAATGTATCATTGAACCAACTATTTGAACCTTTCACTGGAACCTTCCACTCGAACCATTTTGAACCTTTGAACCATTTTGAAGTGGAGTTCAATGGTTTAATGATTCAATGGTTTGGTAGTGTTCATTTCAAATAATTGAACCCCACTAATGAACTATGTAAAACTAAACTCTAACATTGAACGTTACTTATAAATTCTTTAGGAAATGCCTTCAAGTCTTTTGAATTGTTCCTTGTTCATTTTCCTAATTGAAAAACCCTTTGAAAATGAGAGATTTCCTTTTGCTGAAAAGACTTGGGTAATTGGATAACATGACTACTTAGAACATTTTTGAGAAGGAAGGAAACCATTTTTTGGCTTTTAGGACCAAAATAGTTAACATTTTGACTACAAAAATGAGTGGCCAATTTTGGGGACAATAATAAGTTCCAGTTGGGGAACTTCTATTGTTGTTCTCTGAAAGAATTAAAGGGAGTAGAAACCAAAATCCAAGTGCCTTTTTCCATGCCATTGGGCCACAGATTCATGCCACCAAGAAGAGAAATATGCCCAAAAAATGAAACAAACAACACAAAACAAAACAAATAAAGACTATACAAATGTACAAATGAACTTATCTGATACTTCAAGAAGTGAAGTGCTTCAAATGTTGCCCACTGCAAGGCAATGACAATGGTGTCCCATCTTGATATCTCAATAAGAAACTATTATCACCACTAAATTGATGGATGATGAATGGACCTCTCTACAAGGAATCAAATTTTCCATGCATTCCCTTTAGTTCTCTCCTCTTGTCCCATAACAAGACTTGATCTCCAATCTGAAACTCATGAATCCTTGCTTTTTGGTCAAAAAGTTTCTTCACCTAATTTTGATGTTCAATAATGTGGTCCACTACTATAGTTCATCACTCTTCTAACTCAGTCAAACACATGATCCTTTTGTCAACAGAACTTTCAAAAGTTGAATCTTCTACTGCCTTTGCCAACTTTAATGCTGGTAATTCCAAGGTAATGGGTATTTTTGCAAATTCTACGATGAACTTTCATCGAAAATTCACCTTTTTGAAGAAAGAATGAACTGCAAACTTACTAGTAGGTAGAGTAAGATTTTGGATAGATCTAACTCTTTTTGAGTTAATATTTATACTTTCTTGGGATATAATGTCTCTGATAAGTTTACCTTTTGTAACCCCAAAAACTGACTTCTTGGGGTTAAGAGAAAGACCATTTTGTTGACAGCATTCTAGCACTTGTTGCAAATGATGCATATGATTAGGACAATGCTTGGAGAAGATAGTTAAGTCTTCAAAATATACCACAATGAACTTCCCTAATTCATCTCTGAAGGCAAGGTCTATTTCTCTCTAGAATGTGGTGCTAACATTGATTAAACTAAAAGGTTTTTTGCAATATGCATATGTGCCCCAAGGGGTAGTGAAAGTAGTTTTATGTTGATCTAATTCATCAAATTCTACATGATTTTACCCAACCATATAACATTGATAACATCTCTGAGCTCATTACTATTTGTAACACTTGATCCATGATAGGTAGAGGGTAGTTGTCCTTTAGAGAAGATTGATTGAGATTCCTAAAATCCACATATATATGAATTTCTTCATTATTTTTCCTTACAAGAACTATGTTGGTGATCTAGGTGGAATAGTGAATTGGAAAAAATATCCTAGCATTCAACATCTTCTAAATATTTGAAAGGATAGTACCTAATATCTTGGGATTTTATTGCCTTTGCTTCTACTTGTGAGGCAATGACCTAGTCTTGAGAGGAATTTCATGCCAAATTTCTTCAGGCCTGAAATATTTTAGGTCATCATAGGAATATGCCAAAACATCAATGTAGTGGCAAACAAGAGTGATGAATTTGATCTTTTTCGTTGGTAGTGCAACATTTCCTAATGTTGACTATTTTGTGATTTTCTTTGGTACTTAGATTTACTTGATCGAACTCCTTGGATGAACTTGAATCCATTAGTTACTACTTGATACACCTATCATAATTATCAAATAGTTTCTCAATAGAAACCAAAACCTTTGGTATTTTGCTCCCTTTGAGTTGAAGAAACTTTTTGCCAATTCGTAAACTTGTTTTGGGAACTGATTCTCGTGCTGGAGACGCACTACCTTCAAAATATAGCTCCTCAAAATTGTCTGTCTTTTCTAAAAAAGTGACAATTTGATTATCACCATTAAACACCTACCAATGGTTAGCATTATTAGGTACACTTGGTTGAAATACCAACTCAATAGTGTACCTTTTCCCTCTGAAATCTTTATGCGAAACCATGAGGGTTGCAGAGAGAGCCAATGTGTCTGCGCGACCATTAAATTATTTGGGCACTGTAGAAATGTTGAAAGCATAAAAAATTTCAATGAAATCCCATAAAATATTATGATAATGTCACATTTTTACATTCTTGGTTTGGTACAGGCTCCTCACTTGGTAGACCACCAATTCAGCATCTCCCCGAGCATGAAGAACTTTAACACCTTTAGCACGAGTAGCTCACAATTCAAGCAATAATGATTCATACTCGATGGTGTTTTTGGTATTATTAAACTACAACTTATATGAAAAGGGGAAAATATCTACTTGTAGATATATCAAAACAATTTTGGCTCCAGAATTGATAGAAGAGCAGCTGCCATCAAATTCTAGAATCTAGACATCATTAGAATATGATCTTCTTAAAGATTTCTCTTCGCTAGGGAGGGAATATCCTTTTTCACCTAAACTTTGCTCGACCAATTCTTCTAATTTTCTATATAAATTCTTTAAATTTTCACCCAATTAACTTTCATCTAATGAAATAGAAACATCTTCAGTGGATAGAAAGTAATTACCCATTCTTGAAGATTTAAACAAAATTTGAGCTTCAGGGTCTGACATTTGGGTGATAATATATTTTGACTCCTTCTCAGGAATAAACTTTTGCATGGTTCCCTTAATAGGTATCCTTGCTTCAGATAGGTCCATATTCAACTCTCCACCTACATCCTTACAGAAATTATGTCCAAGCAGAATGCCATAGGAAGCTGGAACATTGGCCACTAAGATTGTCATCTTAATCCTCTTATTTGGAAAAGCCACAAATGCAAATTAGGCATCTTTGATTTGACCCAAAAGTGGCACTTGATCATTCTCCATGGAGAAAAATCTCCCAAAATTTTTAGTTAAGTTAAGATCGAGAGAGTCTGCTACCTTAGCGGGTATAACATTGTCAGAGGCTCCAAAGTCTATTATACAGTTGCTCAACTTATGACCATTAATCAAAAGGGAAACATAGAAAGGTTATATTTTCCTAGGGGAAATAGGAGGAGTAATAACAATATTATTTTAGGTGGCTTTGTTCTTTGGGGGATCATGAGTCACTTTTGAAAAATCTTTTCCTGTAGGGACGGTTTTGCTTTTGATGCATTCAGTCAACCTATCCAACTGGTTAGGGTTGGCTTGTAAGTATTCAAACTCAAACATTTAGATCTTGGTCTTCCTAGCATGATCAATTATGTCAAATGACTAGAATGAACTAGAAATAGAGGAAGGAATTCTATCCTTTTGATTTTGATTTGATATGACATTGGGCTGAGGGATAGAAGCAAAAGGGAGAGGATTGTTTGAGGTACTTACTTTTTTATTGGCCATCGAGTCCTTTGATTACTGGCTAAGGATCTTTTACTACTTTTTCCCTATCACCTTTTTGAGTTGATTGATTTTGGGACCTAGTAAAAGTAGCATATGCTCCATCAAACACTTCTCCCTTCTTCTTAGCTTCATCTTGGTAACCCAAAAAACCAATATTGGAGTTACCAACTAATTCTTATTATTCTTCTATAAAGAGATTAGCATCATCTTCTTTATCCAAATTAGGTTGGAAAGATAAATCTTTTTCAGCTTCATAGTAACTGACTATTGAGTTGGCTGATGCTGCTTCAATAGCTAGCTTCCCTTATGTGGGAGGAAGGCAATTAGGTTACCCTTGATTCTTGGTAGAATTGATTTGATATGAATGGTTAGGGAATGTATTCCTTGGTATATCTCGATAAGAAGGAGGAGTAGACATTCCTTGGGCCATTTGCCTTTTTAGAGCTAATAACTCATTTGCTAACTTTTGTACCATAGGATCAGTGGTGCTTATAGAAGAATTTTTAGCAAGTGAAGAAAATTTATTTCTGTTAGGATCTCTTCTTATCTTACCTACAAGGATAAGATCATCTTTGACCTCAGTAGCCAAAATCTAAGCTACAGAAATATCTATATGGCTGTCCCACCTTAATAGAAAACTCACTTCAGGAAGTTGAGAATTAATAAAGAAGCACTTGAGATTCTCGGGTGTTGGTTGGGCAATTGTAGGAATCATGTTTCTCAGCTTATCAAATTTGGTAATGAAGTCTTGTATGGGCTCATGAGGTTCCTTCTTCATTTGCGTAAGCTAGGCCAACAAGGCATGTGCATCTTTTGCTGGTTTGAACCTAGCCTCAAACTTGGTCTTGAGAGTGTCCCAATTGGTTACAGTCTAAGCTTAAAGATGATAAAACCAATTTGTGGTGGCACCTTGTAATGTTTCTACAAATAGTATTACTGCTATATCTTCATATTCAATGCCTATCACAAGGCTATGTGAAAAGCTTTAATATGCTTATAAGGATGAACTTTCCCATCATCATAGAACTTGGGAAAATTCTTTCTTGAACTACGAGGTAGTTCATGTAAAGGTGGGGTTAGATTTAGGGGACCAAAAGTGTTACCCCAAGGGCCTTGGGCTGCCATGATATGACGATTGAAAGGAGGGATAAAAAACCTTGGTGGAGTATGTATAGACAAAGCTCTGCTAGGAGAGAAAGGAGAAGGTTCACCTAGTTTTGGAGATCTAATGTTGGTGGGAGGGAAACTCCTTGTTCACTAAAGATAAGTTCGAGGAGGAAATAGATCAAAGCTATTTTATTTCACCCACTCGAATACAAGATCAAAAATACCTTGAGCTCTCTGACTTCATGTATACCATGGATCTGCTAGAGTGTAGAATGGAAAAGAACTAAAACTGCTTCAACTTGAAGCGTGAGGCTTTAACTTGAGTGTTCTTCCTAGCAGAGTCATTAAAAAGTTGTTGGGTGAATATTTTGTCTTCAACTAACTAAAGACAAAATTATTATATCAATCACAACATGATGAGATAAATCTCTCCTCTTAGCAAGGGGAGGCTCCCTATGAACTATTATAAACTAAACCTATAATAAATACTAACTAGGGGTGAGATCATACCATCCATTTCTCTTTTGTTTTAAATTATGTTCACAAAGTAAAGGAAAAATCCTATGTAATAACTGAATCCATTTCTCTTTTTTTAGAAATGATGTTCATAAAACAACAAGAAAACTTCTTGAGTAATAACTAGATCCATAAGAAACCCATGAAATCAAAAAATCTTTCATTTCTTCTCTTACTGATTAAGTATGTAAGACACTGTAGAATGAAGTGTAGCCAAATGTCTCCACCACAAACTACAACAAAATAAGATGATAGAAGATATAGGTAGTTCAAAGCCTTTCCTAGTATCCTCTGTGCTGAAGTGCAAAACACACAAGCTAAAGAAAATTATGGTATCACAAAGTCTCCACAATCAGCTTCAAGACATCTTCTAGATTATATTCACTTGCTCTACTTATTTGATCAAATATATAAGATGATATAAGGAAAAATACATAAGAACAATTTCTTATATAACACAAGCTATTTCAACACAAAGTTTGAAAGCTCACTTATTTTTTATTCACTTGATAAAATGTGATTAACAATCTGAGCTCAAAGTCTGAAAAATGCCTTTCAATTTGGGTAGAGTTTTTCTTCTAATAACTAAGAGATCTCCCTCATTCAAAATGAGAGATTACAATATATAGCATCCAAAGAAAGACTTTGGTACCTGTTTTCACAAAATGGCCCATGTTACATTGAATGCATTAGAAAGAGAAAGTTCTATGTAGGGGCCATGCTAGAGCAGGTCACCAATCTTGACTTTGGTGTTTAACTCATATCAAATGTCTTCTCCAAAGCATAGGTTACCTGATCCTGTGAAAGGCAAAGCTACTCCTCTTTATGATACTTACATGACTGTCCACTCATCTTTACTCAAATGAAGAAAAATAGGTCATGCCATTGAATGCTTACACTCTCTGATATCCACCTAGTGGATTATTCCACCCCTAGAATAATTCTTCCACCGACGCTTCTAGATTCTCTATTTGATTCACTCTTTCCTTGAAATATTTTGTCTCTTCCTAGTGATTTGAGCTCTCGAGGTTATCTTCTCACCTTTTGTTGGCTTCTTCAGCTCCTTTCTCAGTGGGGCACTAAATTTGTCTTTGGTTCTGCATTATTTGAAAATCAACATTTATTTCATCGCTCTAAATTTGACATCTGTGGGGACGTCACTAGTCACTTTGAACCTCTTGAACCTTGAACCATTCTTTTGGATTTCATCAGTTCAACAGTTTAATGGTTCAATGGCTTAACACTTACGTTTTTCAAAGAGTCGCATTCATTCGGTCTTCTTATGAATTCAATTTAATGTATCATTGAACCAACTATTTGAACCTTTTGCTGGAACCTTCCGCTCAAACTGTTTTGAACCTTTGAACCATTTTGAACCAGAGTTCAATGGTTCAATGGTTCAATGATTCAATGGTTCAATGGTTCAGCGGTGTTCATTTCAAATCATTGAACCCCACCAATGAACCATGTACAATTGAACCCCGATGTTGAACCTTACTTAGCCATTCTTTAGGAAATGCCTTCAAGTATTTTAAATTGTTCCTTGTTCATTTTCCCAACTAAAAAACCCTTTGAAAATGAGAGATTTCCTTTTGCCGAAAAGACTTGGGTAATTGGATAACTTGACTTCTCAGAACATTTTTGAGAAGGAAGGAAACCATTTTTTGGCCTGCAAGACCAAAATAGTTAACATGTTGACTACAAAAATGAGTGACCAATTTTGGGGACAACACAACACAACACCAAGGGGCTAAAATTTATGACATATTTCATTTGGTATTATAAAAATGAACTCTTGCTTTAGTTAAATACTCATAAGATTTTTCATTTTCATTTTTGTTGTTTGAATTTTTATTTATCAAGATAAGTGTCACGTGTATGCTCTCCCTATGTCCCTTGTAGGGAACTTGGGTGATAAAAATACTAGATCTTTGAATTTGTCACTTTGGTCCAAAAGTGTGAAAATAAAGTTGCTAAGGACCTCCCCAAAATTTGAATGATTTGGGTGACCCTAAAGTCCTTCCACTTTCTTTATTTCATGTATTTTGTCTTGTGGGTAGGAGTTCATCACCTCCCCATGATTTTTCTATAGAAGTAGACATGAGAATTCATCTCCTAGCATCATTTCAACCCCACTCCATAGTGGGGTATATAAATTGAGGGTGAACCATTGGGATGCTTATTTGAGTAGTTAAACAAGCTCCATTAGTGGTACTCAGCCTCAGACCATAGGGGTAACTTGGACATCACACTACAATGAATAATTAATGGATATAGTGGTTATGAAAAGGACAAGACCTTTTCATAATAAGCTAGTTAATGTAAATCTAAATAATATGATGTGCCTTAGTGTTATAAAAACATATGAGACTATTTATAAATGAATGAGAATTGATATTTTAGATAACCCCACTTGTTGAGGACATATTTTTAATGTAGCAAGAGTATCCCAAAGTTCCATGTCATCATAAAAACTCTTGAGAGAAGAGAGGGCCTAAAATACCTACTTTTCATGCACTTTTACTTTTTGGATTAACAACTTAAAAGCCTCTTAAGAGAAATTATATAGATGTAATTTGACATTACAATACCACCTTGTCAGTTTTAGAATTTAGGATGTTACACTTATGTTTTTTTGTCATTTTTCCTTTTTACTTACATGGTCTTGAGTCAAAAACTATTTGTTTATCATACCACATCCAAAATGAGTTATATTTTTGCATCACTCCTTTGTTTGAAGAGACATTAGGTTGTATTTTTGACATCACACATTTTCCTTAGTTATTTTTTAAACATTTGTGTGTGTGTCACTTGTTTGAAAGGGGCATCGTTACACTGCCCATTTCATTCAAAATCTTGTGCCTTATATTTCTTGAAAAAAAACATTTTCCATACCTTTAGATCAAGATAACATCATTATGATATTTAATTATTTCAAAAACTTATTTCCTTATGTTTGAATTGAAATTTTGAAACCATGTGTGCCTTCTTGGTCTATGCCTAGTACTATCATGTCATTCATTCTTGTCTAGCTTATTGTCTATTTGAAGAACCTAGCCTTCTATATTGAGTTCACAATTGATATTAATAATTTTAGATCCAACCATTGATTAGTTTATGCTTATGCTTGCTATAATTTTGGCCTAGACATCAATCTTTCACTTTTGGGTTGTACAACTTAGACTAGTTTTTTGTTTAATTTAAAGACTATTTTTGTGCCTAAATTTGGGGAAGTGGTCTATCATCTATGTGCCTAAGGTCCAATATCTTTTGTTGAATGATAAATTTTATGTTTAAATCTAAATGGATAGTTTGATTCAAAGTGTTTCAAATTTGTTATCCTATTTTCTTACCTTTTAGATCTAGTTTGTTTCAAAGTCTAGCTTTTATGCCTTATTTCCCAAAGACCTAGTAATTTCCATTTTTTGTATTATTTAAAGTCTATATTTTGTACCTTGTTCCAAAAATACATATCAACCTTTTTTATCTTTAGACATAGTTTAACATTGTTTGAAACACTTTTTACCTAAGACATTTGACATTTGACATTTGACATTAGATTGTTTTAGACTAAGTATATCATAGACCTACTTGGAGAATTAGATCCATGTCTTAGACCAAGTTTTAGACCAAATTTGGAAAATTTATACTTTAGAACTTGTTTTTAAGAGTTTATAGAACTCTAGGCCTATCTTCATAGAACATTCATCATTAATCTAGATATGTCTCATTACACTCATAGTGGAACCATGTATAATCTAGGTTATGATAACTTAGTTGTGAATGATGAATTTTTTCAATACCTCTATGGTGATGATGTGGTTTGTGAGATGGATCCTTATCTTCCTTACACTAATCAATCTAGGGAACAAATTCAAGATTCGTTAACCCATTATTTAGTTCACATGCCTCTATATTCAAAATAATATCAATAATAAACCACATAGTATCTCACTATCATTCCATTAGTTGTAGAGAAATTTAAAAAAAAATCATAATATGTTACTATGCCATTGACATATGATCCTTATTTATTTGATCATCACTTTCTTTAAAATAAAGATGAGGTTTTAATCAAAGTCACCGAGGTATGGTCCAAGTTTCTAGTAGACTTCCCTCATGAAAATCTACCTAGTCTAGTTAGAGTGTCTTTAAAAATGCCTTATAGTCATATTAACATTGAATAGGCATATATTATAAATCCTTAATCGCTCATCTTGATTTCGTATCAAGACCAAAATATGCTTGTAAAAGGAAAGGGTCTCATGGAAGACCACTTTTGCTATGACCCTAACCTATTGCATGTATGAGGATAGGAATAGCCAATTGGTGGCTTACTTATCCCACTTTAATACGGTTTCACATTTCTCTATGCATTTATTTGGTTAGTAGGTCAGCCTATGGAGTAACCATGGCCTAGATAGACTATATATAGGAGGTAGTGGGTAATTATTTATCATCATATTGTGAATTTTGCTCTTATTGAAGCTTGTGGAGGTTTCTCCCTCGAAGTGGATTATCTATTATCATATATTCAGATATATTTTAGTCATATTTGGATCTAATTATGCCATTATACTTTATTCTTGAAGTAATTTCATTACAATTGGTATCAGAGCTACGATTTGGGCAATCTTGTGGGTGAAACCCTAATTTTTTAAAATTTGGCTATATATATAAAACGGTTGTGAATATATATGAAATTTTTTTATTGGAGGTGATAAATAATTAGTTTAAGCTTTCATTAAAATTTTATATCATTTGGATCTATTTTACAAAATTTATCTCCATTTTAGGGGTTTTCATAAAATTGCTCTATAGTGCACAATTCAAAGAATTTTTCTGAGTTATTTACATGTTTGGAAATATTAAAAAAATTTGGCTAGGGTTTGTTCTTCTTATATTTTTATTTGAGGCCAAAATAATTCCAAAATCGCTTGATCAAAGTTGGGTCAAAAGTGCCAATTAGGGTTGATATCGTAAAGCCCTTTTATGGCAGGTCCACAAACTCGGTGTTGAGGAAAGGGTGTTGAAACTCCAGGTAAAAATCCTAAAAAGGAAGAGATGGAGCCAAAAGGGGGATGTAATAGATATTTTGTACCAGGGTTCTCTAACATATATCATAAAGTGAGCCAGCTTGACTATAGTGTGCAAGGCATTTAGAGTGAGGTGCAATGCATACAATCTAATATGAATTCTATACAAGATAGTTTGGTAGATATCATAATGGCTTTGAAAAATAATCAGTCAAATCATGCAACTAATGCTATTACATATCCCCACCAGGGTGGTTCTCCCAACCAATCTACTTCACATCTAACTATAATGCCATAGAGGAATTTGTTACCAAAGGTGGATATTCACAAATTTGATGGAAAAGATCCACTCAATTGGATCAACCAAATGGATAATTTTTTTGATCTACATTAGGTCTTAGGTGGAAAAAAGGTTACCATGGCATCCTTTTATCTTGGACTTGATCAATTCATTTGGTATCGATGGTTGTGTGCTCAAAAGAAAAAGATGACTCCCAATGTCACTTGGTCAGTTTTTATAGAGGAGCTTCAATTACACTATGGCAATAGTGTGACAAAGAATTACTTTAGCCAACTAGAAAAATTATGATAGACTGGCTCTATCAAGGATTATATTCATCAATTTCATAACCTATCCTTACGTGTGGAGACAATTTTTTAGGAGAACTTGAATGACCTATTTTTGGGTGGACTCAAGGACCACATTCAACATGAGGAATGCATGTTTAATCCACTTAATATTTTTGATTCTATTATCATGGCACACAGAGCTAAGGAAAAATCCATAGCCAACAAGAAGAAGCCATTCACTCACTTCAAATATCATAACATGTCGACACCAACATTTCCTCCACCTACCAGATTGACCCCACAACAAATTGAAGAGAAGCATGCAAAAGGATTATGTTTCAAATGTGACAGCAAGTGGAGCAAAGGACATAGATGTGCTAAGAAGAAGTTATTCTACATTGAGGGATCTAATGAAGATGAAGAAGAAGATGATGCCTCCACTGATGATGAAGAAGAGATAGAGGATGTACCTAAAAATTCCCAACCTACAAACTCTTGTCATGCACTTGCAGGTATTAGCACTCCACAAACTCTTAAGGTGGTGGGTTTTCTCAAGAAATAAAAGGTGACAGTGTTGATTGATTCAGGAAGCACACATAACTTCATCAACAATAAGTTGGCCACTCGATTGAACTGTTTCATCTACCTAGCACCAAAATTTCAAGTCATGATTGCATATGGTGGCACAATTTATTTTTCAGGCAAATTCCATAGTATTAAGCTTGCTATGGGTGAGTACAATCTAGATTCTCCTATGTTTTCTATTCCCATGGGTAACACAGACATTGTTTTTGGAGTCCAATGGCTCACAACATTGGGTACCATTGAGATGAACTTCCAAGAACTATTCATGTGCTTTCATTCTAAAGGTAGGAAAATTGAACTACGTGGATTGCAGGCAAAATCTCCATAATTGGTTAGTTCACATCAGATGACTAAGATACTAAAAAAGGGGGTAGAGGGAATTATTGCACGATTATGGTCCATAGAATTTCAACCCACACACACATCTACACATCCTGATATACATATGATCCTTGATGACCACCCATCTATTTTTAGGGCCATGCCAAAAGGACTACCACCAAAAAGAGAACATGATCATGCCATTCAATTACTTCCAAAGAGTCAAACACCAAATATCAGACCATATAGATACCCATATGCACAAAAGAGTGAAATTGAAAAAATGGTCCATGAGATGCTGGAGGCAGGGATCATTAGGCATAGCCAAAATGCATATTCATCACCAGTGGTCATGGTGTGAAAGAAGGATGAAACATGGAGGATGTACCCAAATTATAGGGAGCTCAACAAGTACACCATCAAAGATAAGTTTCATATTCCTGTAATTGATGATTTACTTGATGAGTTGCATAGTGCTAATTATTTCACAAAATTAGACCTTCACTCAGGGTACCATCAAATTAATATCAAGGATGAAGATGTTCATAAAACTACTTTTAGAACACATGAGGGCCATTATGAGTTTTTTTTAATGCCCTTTGGTCTTTCAAATGCATCATCTACTTTTCAGAGCTTGATGAACACTATTTTTAGGCCTTTTTTAAGGAAGTTTATATTCATTTTCTTTGATGACATATTGATTTATAGTCAGACATGGGAAGCACATCTGCAACATATGAAATAGGTGTTGATAGTTTTGGAGAAGCATCATCTTTATGTGAATCCATCTAAATGTGCTTTTGGAGTACAAGAAGTAGAGTACCTAGGTCACATTGTTTTCCATGAAGGTGTCAAAGTTGATCCCCATAAGATCAAAGCTATGATGGAAGGGCCCATGCTAAAAACTCTCAAAAACCTTAGAGGGTTCCTAGGACTAACAAGTTACTACCAAATATTTGTGAAAGGTTATGGCAGTATAGCAACTCCACTCACTACATTACTAAATAAGGATGCCTTCCATTGGAATGATGCCACCACCAAATCATTTGAGAAACTAAAAGTAACTATGTGCACCACTCTAGTTTTGGATACTCTAGACTTTTCAAAGACATTCACTATTGAATGTGATGCTTCTAGATCTAGGTTGGGAGTATTACTAATGTAGGAAGGAAGACCCATTGCATTTGAGAGTCATCAATTCAAAGGTAAGAATCTAAAAAAACCTATTTATGAGAAAGAAATGATGGTTATTCTTCATGCAGTTAAACAATGGAGGCCCTATCTGATGGGTAAACACTTTAAGGTGAAAACTGATCATGATAGTCTCAAATACTTTTGGAGTAAATATTATCATCTGAGGAACAACAAAAGTGGGTAACCAAAATATTGGGTTATGATTTTTAAATCATCTATAAGAAAGGTTAAGATAATGTAGTAGCAGATGCACTATCCAGACAAGATACATCCACAGAAGCATTACTTTGTGCAATATCCATATTGCCAGTAGATTGGGTGGATGAAGCCAGGTTAGAATGGGAGTAAGACAAGGATACACAGGTTCTAATTAAAAATCTCCAGCAAGGTACTTTAGCCTCTAACAAATTTGAATGGAAAGGTAATGTCCTATGGTATAAGGGTAGGTTATGCTTGTGCAAAAATTCAGAGCTTAAGCATAAGATTCTTGTGGAGTTGCATGCATCTCCAATTGGGAGACACTTAGGGTTCTTGAAAACATATCACAAAATTAAGAAAAAATTATTTTGGGAAGGACTCAAGGGAGATGTATAAAATTTTGTGGCTGAATGCTTGATATGCCAACAGAATAAAGGTGAGATAGTTAAGACCCTAGGTCTGTTACAACCATTATCAATTGATAGTCAAAGGTGGGAGGAGGTTTCCATGGATTTCATCATATGGGTGCCTTTTTCTAAAGGTAAGAATGTTATCTTTGTCATTGTGGGTAGGCTTACAAAATATGCCCATTTTTGTGCTCTCTCACACCCATTTTTAGCAAGTACAGTAGCATCTATTTTTTTGGATGCAGTTCTAAAATTACACAGAATCCCAAAAATAATTATAAGTGATCATGATCCTATTTTCACTATTAATTTATAGACTAAACTATTTTCCTATTTGGGTACTCAGCTAGCTCATAACTCATCTTACCACCCCCAATCTGATGGACAAACAGAAGTGGTTAACAAATGTTTAGAGGGGTATCTCTGTTGTTTTGTATCAGATAAATAGGAACATTAGGTTAAATGGCTACCACTTGCAGAATGGTGGTATAACACATCTTTCCATACCTCTTCTAAAATGTCTCCATTTCTAGCACTATATGGTTACCATCTACCTTCCATCACTTTTTCATTTAAGGTGCAAACCAAGGTTTGAAATGTGGAGGAGCACATTCAACATCAACAAGAGGTTTTGGCTAGTTTGAGAGATAATTTGGCCTTGACACAAAATAGGATGAATCAACAAGTAGATCAACACTGTAGTGAGCAAAATTTTGAGGTGGGTGACTGGGTTTTTATACATTTGCATCCTTATAAGTAGATGTCCTTGAAGCAATAGAAAAAGGACAGCAAACTTTCTCCCAAGTATTATGGCCCTTATCAAGTTCTACAAAAAATTGGAAGTGTGGCTTATAAGCTTTAGTTACCTCATTCATCTCACATGCACCCATTATTTCATGTTTCATGTTTAAAGACGGTCATTGGATAGACAGTTTCAGCCCAAACAAAACTGCCAGAACTAGATGAAGAAGGATGAGTCATTTTGGAACCAGAGAAGATCCTCCAAACACATACTAAGAGGTTGAGAACTAGAGATATTATGGAATATCTGATCAAGTGGAAGAACCTGAGTAGTGAAGATGCAACTTGGGAAGGTGAAGATTTTCTACAACAACATCCAGAGTTGTTCAACATTGAGGACAATGTTGGTTTGAAGGGGAAGGGCATGTTATGGCCCTAACCTATTACATTTATGAGGATAGGAATAGCTAATTAGTGGCTTACTGATCCCTCTTTAATGATATTTCACATTTCTCTATGCATTCATTTGGTTAGTAGGTCATCTTATGGAGTAACCATGGCCTAGATAGACTATATATAGGAGGTAGTGGGTAATTGTTTATCATCATATTGTGAATTCTACTCTTATTGAAGCTTGTGGAGGTTTCCCCCTCGAAGTGGCTTATCTCTTATCATATATTTGGATATATTTCAGTCATATTTGGATCTAATTATGCTATTATACTTTACTCTTGAAGTAACTTCATTACAACTTTATGTTAGAGGTACAATCACTAAGAGGGGGGTGAATAAGTGATTCAAAAAAATCAACTTCAATTCCAATCCTTCAAACTCTTAACCATTCAACATAAGCATTTATGAATCATATAAACCATTCATTGCAATGAACAAAAAAAAACATGCAAGATCAAAGCACATAACACATTAATTATATGGGAAATCCTCATAGAGGATAAAACCAACTCTCAAGCCTAGAAACACATGGACTACATTCCTATCATATATCATAAATAAGAGACTTTGGTGAAGCACCCACTTCATAAGGAGAACCAACCCCTAAGCATGGACAAGCACCCACTTGCCCTAGATGTTGAGCACCCACATAACACCTTATGATATAAAAACCTAAAAAACTCTGATTAACTTCAAATATGATAGATAAATAGTGAATAAAAACTCTCTTTAAACCTTCACACTTTCTCAAACCTTCACACACAAGCAATGCATCTAAAATAACTTTTTATATCACTCTACACCTTTTCACTCATCCTCAATCATCAACCCTATAAAACACTATTAAAACATAAAAAACATGACCAATAGGTCAAAAACATATCCTTCACACTAATATTCTCTTCAATCCATCCACCAATCTTACTCACACTTCTCTTTTCTTTGCACACTCACTCTAGAAACCTTCATCTTTGATTTTGTTCTTTATAGAGTCTACATGATCACCACCTTCTTGGTCATCGATAAGACATTAATTAACCCTTATTTATTCTATCCCACTTGTAAAAAATATAAACACCACATTCTTAGGTTTACCATAGCTTTGATAGATCACCCTTAAGCAGCAACACCTTTCAATTAGGTCTAAGTAGCCCTTTTAGGTTCATGGAGACTTATTCATCATTTTAACACTTCATTGAGGAAAAATAGAAACACAAGAACACTTAAAATCACATACATCCACACCCAATTAACCCTAAGACATCCTCAAGTGATTACATTCATCACTACACACCTCTTCATATGCAAAACCTATCAATCATTTGCCTTGTACATGAAAACATCATGAAATAATAGATAGTCAACTTTCAAGCAATGGTTCATACTGAATATGGATTGTTAAAACATAAAAAATGCATATATATGATCCTAAATTAGTCTATAACATTTTACAATAGATAATTAATTATGAAACATCCAAAAACCATCAATAAAAACTCAAACATCCTTCTCTAAGTCACTTACAGAAGAAAGTCAAACCCTTAGTCAACTTTGAACTACAATAAATGCAATTATATGACTATTCAACTCTCTAAATAAATTTTCATGGACTTAAATTGAATTTATATACCACTTTTATTTTTAATCCATCATCAAATCCATCCATTATTAACATTTATAGGCAAAACATTTCAGACTAGTTTTCCTTTGTAAATTCAAATATTTGAATTCTAACGGTCACTAAAAAATGCAAATTTGACTATGGAAAATGATGAAATCATCCTGGGAGAGAAAATTTTCACTATCATAAATTTTTATAGACATAATTTCAAGTTATCAAATTTTAAACACATGTTATATGCACAAAATTGAACAGACACATGTGACCACTTTCTTTTTACACCTTCACACGTATGAATGCTGACATCATCAATCTGCTTACTCAAAAAACTCTACCAAGATGAATAAGATAACCTATACCTTCACAATAATACTCAAATGGATTCATTTAACTTACATAGTACACAAATCAATCTTGATACCCCATATGACCTATAAAACATGGTCAACACATCATCAACATCCATCATCTTGCCTAACTAAGCAAAAACTGTAAGGTCCATGCATGATCACTAAGGCACACTTTGTCATTGAATTAATAACATAATTGAAACCTCATTAACACTATTGTAAAAATTTGATATATAATTTAAAATAACTCAATAATCTCCCCTTTGTCATTGATGTCAACACTTGGAAACACCAACACAAAGTTATGTACATACTCTTTCTCCCTCTACAAACACTTTCTCCCCCTTTGACACAATGATAAAGTGGGATTACCTGCTGATACTTAGGACTTTTAAATTTTTTAAAATACAACATAAATAAGTTTATTCCTCTAATATTCTATAAAAACTCCCCTATCACTATGCATACCATTTCTTATCATGACTACCTCAAACCTGCTCATTGACAACACTCATCTTTAACTATGCACTACTATATAAAGAAGTAATAAACAATATCAAAAAAATGGGAGTGATCATAATTTAATAAAATTTATAGGAAATCCTCCTAAGTCACCTAAACTTAGGCACCCCTTGAGTACCTTCAAACCATCTCCAACCATGATGAATCTTCATAGTTGCCTTCAAATTTTCTCTGACAAGCCAACTCCATGATCACCAACAAATGTTCAAGCCATTATTATAACATTAAAAATGATAAAAATATATCTAAAAACTCATATTATAATAATCATACCTTGGTATTTTGGATAAAATGACCAAAAATTCCATTTCAATCACCTAGCCTTGTCTAGAGGCCTAATACCCCTAACTCAACCTTGTAGAGCCCATAAATTTTTGTGTAGAGACCTTCATGACTTGAAAGTACATATCTGATGCACAATCATATTACCCCTCATTCATGCCAATTTTCATCATCCAACTCTTCCTCTGCACCATAGCTCCTTCACAAATTAACTTGTTAATTAACCCTCCATTTGCACAAATGTTCAACCATAGAACAAACTATACACTTCTAAATGATTGTAAGGTACTTTTTGAGCACCCATTTGGCCATTTAAATGTATTGATCAGCCTTAGACCTCAAATAATTTGGGAAGGTCATTAACCCACATGGGATAAAACACTAGGGCATCAAAGAGAAATGTGATCAACTTACCATATTTTGATCAACACAAGCTCCTAAAACTCCTCTCACATTTGTAGGTCATAAAATCACACTATTGAACCAATTCTTGAGGTTTGAATCCTTGGGGAACCCATAGAACAATGGTCGTGGTTTTTATCTTGCTAACCCTTAAGCAAGGACTGTCATACCCAAGAGGCATCAAAATTATTCAACTTTCCCTCAAAAGGCCTTCAAATTATAAAAATAACTAGATCACACTTTTATTATGTGAACACACCTTTCTATTCAACAAAATCACCTTGAACACTCACCAATCTTCATTTGACACCTGCAAAGCTCATGATTGTGCATATAGACCCTATGTATACCCCTATCACTATGCCAAAAACACATTCAACTAATAATGTGATCAATATCACACCTTAAAATAGCCTTTTTCATTTGTACACATCAAATCCAACTAGACTCAACCCTTGGTTAGCTTCATATATCTCAAAAACACCAATTTTGCATGATGAGCTCTCACTAGGTAGTGAACACTGAGCAAAATAGTCAAATTGAAAAAATGGTCATGAATGGTTATTTTGACCAAATTAACACATATAAACCCATGGAATACACTTGGATAAGTCCTCTCCACATTTAAAATAAATCTTACCTTCATTATTCATGATTTTACCAACTAAACCAATCTTCAAAGATTGACTAAAACTTACCATTAGAATCAATCTCCCTAAATAGATTTCTTGAATCTTTTCATCACTAACCTCTGGATCAATATCATAAACTTATTACCCCCCCCTTATCCAATTAACTTCTATTTATTTATATAAAATGAGATGACTCCCAAGCTTTGTCTTAGATATTCAAATGTTGCTTTTGTTAACGGTTTAATCATATTATTTGCAAGTTGTTCTTTTATAGGCACATACTCCAACTGAGCACTTTTATTACTCACTTTTTATCTAAATAAATGATATATAATAGGAATGTACTTAGTTTTGAGTTCATAAAAATATTCTTTGAGATACTAATTGGACTAGTATTATCACAATAGATAGGACAAGGTCCATTTTGTCTTACTTTGTAGTCTTCCAAGGTTTACTTTATCCATATTACTTGAGTAAATTAGGAAGAAAAAAATATATACTCATTTTCTATAGTTGATAGGGATACAAATTCTTGTTTCATTCTTAGTAAAGACACCAAGCATTCACCCATGAATAAAACACCACCACTAGTACTCCTCTTATCATCCATACACCCTACCCAATCTACATCAGTGTATGTCCTTAGAGTGAAATCTTTGTTCTTGGGGTACCATAAACCATATTATATGGTGCCCTTGAGATACCCCAAGATCCTTTTTATTGATCTCAAGTGAGACTCTCTAGGATCAACTTGAAGCCTACTGATTATATGATATTAGGCCTAGAAGTAGTAGAGTACAAAAGACTTCAATCATAGATCTATACAAGGTTTGATAAAACTTTTGTAAGTCATCTTATTTACTTAGCTTGCATCTTGTGATCATTGGAGTACTTATTGGCTTACAATCCATCATGTCAAACTTATTTAGCATATCATTGATGTATTTTGCCTATGAAATGAATATCTCTACATTAAATTGGTTAATCTAAAATCCTAAAAAGAAATAAAGTTCTCCCAATATTGACATTTCAAACTTAGTATTCATAGCATCTACAAAATCTCTACTCATGTTGTCATTGTCATATCTAAAAACTATGTCATCAACATATACTAACACTAGTAATTTATGAGTACCCTATATCTTAATGTATAAATTATTGTCAACTACCCCTATTTTGAAGCCTTAGATCAATATATACTTGTCTAACCTATCATATCAAGATCTAGGCTCTTGTTTAAGACCATATAAATCATTATTTAGTTTACAAACACAGTCCTAATTAGTTGTCACAAAAAAACCTTCAGGTAGCTCAATATAGACTTTAATAGTTTCCATTCAAATATGTATATTTCACTTCCATTTGTTAAACTTTAGAACCTTTGAAGCTTTCATATAACAAGAATAATATAATTGTTTCCAATATTTTCACAAGAGCAAAGGTCTCATCAAAGTCTATCCCTTCAACTTGAGCATATCCTTTACATACCAGTCTAGCCTTATTTCATATGACCTCTCCTTTCTCATTCATCTTATTTCTAAATACCCACTTAGTTCCTATCATAGTTTTATCTTTTAGCCTAGGTACTAAATCCCATGTTTCATTCTTTACTATTTGATCAAGTTCCTCATCCATTTCATATGTCCAATTTTCATCTTAATCAGCTTCCAAGATTATTTTGGGTTCAACCTTGGATAATATATCTATGTCTTGTTGTTTTTGATTGATCAACATTTTCCTTCTAGTATACAAACTTACATTCACATCTCCAATTACCTAAGAAACTAGATGATCCTTATATATTATCCTAGATGGAGCTTTAGTGTCCTATCTTATCTCTTCCTCTTCATCATTTAATCGATCAGATATGCCTTCATTATTTGAATTAGAGTTCTATGTAGTACCATTTATCCACAATTTAGGCTTCTTGATTTCACCTACCTCTTAAAATATTACATTTAAACTTTTAACAACATTTTGAAGTCTCTTATTGAAGCATATGCAAGCAAAAATTATAGAGGAATAACCCAAGAAGATACCCTCATTAGACCTTGAATTAAATTTGCCAAATTTTCTTCATCCCTCTTGATAGAACACTTGCTCCCAAATACTCTAAAATATTTGACATTAACTGCCCTATTTTTCCATATCTTATATGGATTCTTATCACCATTTAATCTAATTTGGAATCTATTTAATATGTATACTAATGTATTAACATCCTCTTCCCAAAAACCATCTGATAGTTTGGAATCTTAAAGTATTATTCTACTATCTCTTGGATAGTTATGTTTTTCCTTTTAACTACCCCATTTTGTTGGGGTGTCTTAGTAGTAGAGTATTTTATTTTAATCCCTTGATCTTCATAAAAGGTATCAAAACCATAAGACCAAAATTTACCTCCTTTGTCTGATCTCACACACTTGATTTTTGATCCATTTTCATTTTTAACAAGATCTTTGAATGCTTTAAACTTTTTAAAGGCTATTAATTTTTCTTTAAGGAAATATAACCAAGTCATCCTAGTAAATTCATCAATTAATAACATGAATTAGATATTACCTTGAATACCTTGAGTTCTTTTAGATCCACATAGGTTAGTGTGGATCAACTCCAATGGTACTATGGTGAAATTATCCTTAGATTTGTAGTTTCTTTTGGTTTTCTTCCCATGAAGGCATGCCTTGCAAAGAGTATAAGGACTCTTAATGATTTTAGGCATATGCCTCACTAATAATTTTGAATTGATCCTCGTCAATTTGTCAAAAGTTAGATGTCCAAGTCTTCTATGTCAAATCTAACATTCCTCTAATTGATTCATGAAACACTCCTCCCTTTTGGATTCATGGAACACATATAAGTTGTTGTCTACCTTGTGAATATTTGCAACTAATTTCATAGACTTGGCTCTTCTCACTTTACACCCTTTATCATGAAAATTCATAACATTTCCTTGCTTACACATTCATATAACACTTAGAAGATTATGTTTCAAACATTATACATATAAAATGTTTTCATTTTTAGTATGACCATTATCCAAAGTTATAGAACTTTTTCCAACTATGTTACTAGAATTGTTTTCACCAAATCTCACTAAACTGAATTTGGTTTTTTGAGAGAGATAAACTTGATCTTATCTCCTATCATATTACTTGAGCATCCAATTTCTATGTACCATTTCTTGTTTCCATCCTCTTTAGTATGAAAGGTAGTTTAGAGAAAAAATGACTCTTCTTTTGGTGCACTACTTGAATTCTACTTCTTTTCTTCAATCTTGGATTTGTCTTTCATGAACCATTTGATGGTTCCAATGACTTGTGTGTCATTTATTCAATAGTCCCTCTTGTATTACTTGGATATATGTCCCTTTTGGTTTAAATTGTAGCATAGAAACTCATTCTTGTTCTTTGAAGAGAAAGTATAGTCCCTATATCTATGACCATATTGATTACAAGTCTAACAGTGCCCATTGAAGACATAACTATAGTTATTCATGTTAGACATTCCTTTTACTTGATCATCAATGACCCAAGAAGTTTCATCTTTATATTCTTTGGTAGATCTAAGACTCTACTTGTATTTAGACAAAAGCACATCTATATATCTCATATTTATCTTCCAAATGATCCATTCTTTGATTCAACCTTTTATCCATCATGTCCTACAAATTCTTGATTATTATTTTTAGTTTATCTATTTATGTCTTCACATCATCAATGCTTGTAGTAATATTATAAAATATTGAGGAAGTCAGATCTAAATTTTTACTTCTTTTCTTATTCTTCAATCTTTCATTCTCTTCCTCCAGATGTTTGATCTTTGATAAAGCACATACTAGCTCACCTTGAAGATATGTCTCAGATTCTTTGTCATCTATTGTACCTTTTATCACCTTCAAGTGGTTAAACTTGTAAAGAAGGTATGTATCTAATACCAATTTTTAGAGGTACAATCACTAAGAGGGGGTGGATTAGTGATGCAAAAAAAAAAAAACTTTAATTCCAATCCTTCAAACTCTTAACCATTCAACATAAACATTCATGAAGCATATAAACCATTCATTGCAATGAACAAATAAAAACATTCAAGATCAAAGGACATAACACATGAATTATGTGGGAAACCCTCATGGAGGATAAAATCCACTCACAAGCTTCAAAACACATTGACTATAGTCCTATAAGAGATCACAAACAGGATACTTAAGTGAAGCACCCACTTCCCCTAGATGTTGAGCACACACACAACACCTTATGATATCAACACCTATATAACTATTATTTTCTTCTAATATGATGGAGAAATAGTGAATAACAACTCTCTTCAACTCTTCACACTTTCTCAAATCTTCACACACAAGCAATACATCCAAAATAACCTTTTAGATCACTCTACACCTTTTAATTCATCCTTAATCATCAACCCTACAAAACATTATTAAAAAATTAAAAATATGACCATTAGGTCACACACACATCCCTCACATTGATCTACTCTACAATCCATCCACCAAGATTACTCATACTTCTCTTTTCTTCGCACACTCACTCTAGAAACCTTCATATTGGATTTTGTTATTTATAGAATCTACATGATCACCACCTTCTTGGTCAGCCATAAGACATTCTTTAACCCTTAAGGCTTCTATCCCACTTGTAAAAAATATCAACACCACCTTCATAGGTTGACCATAGCTTTGATAGATCACCCTTTAGTAGCAACACCTTTCAATTAGGCCTAAGTAGCCCTTTTAGGTCCATGGAGACCTATTCATCCTTTTAACACTTCACCAAGCAAAAATAGAAACACAAGACCACTTCAAAGCATATTGGTCCATTCTAAATGACCTATAAGACATCCTCAAGTGATTGTATTCATCACTACACACATCTTCATATGCAAAACCTATCAATCATTTACCTTGTACATGAAAACATCATGAACAAATAAATAATGAACTTCCAATCAATGGTTCATACTGAATATGGATTGGTCAAACCTCCAAAATCCATATAGATGATCCTTAGGGAATCTACAAAATTTTCTAATAGATAATTCACTATGAAACATCCAAACACCATCAATAAAAACTCAAACATCCTTTTTGGGTCATTTTCAAAAGAAAGGCAAACCCTCAGTCAACTTTGAACTATAATAAATACAATTGTACAAATAGTCAAATATCCAAATCAATTTTTTTGGATTAAACTTGAAGTTATATACAAATTTTATTTTTACTCCATCATCAAATTCATCCATAATCAAAATTTATAGGTAAAACATTTTAAGCTAGTTTTCCTTTGTAAATTCAAATATTTAAATTCCAACAGTCACTAAAATGCAAATTTGACTATGGAAAATGATGAAATCAGCCTGGGATGGCAAATTTTCACTATCATAAATTTTTATAGACATCATTTCAAGGTATAAAATTTGAAACAAATGTTCTAGGCATAAAAATTAATAGACCCATGTGACCATTTTCTTCTTACATCTTCGCACATGTGAATGTTGACAATATGCTTACTTAGGAAACTCTATGAAGATGACTAGGATAACCTAGACCTTCATAAGACTACTCAAATGGATTCCTTTCACTTCCAAAATTACACCAAGCACTCCTTACACCCCATATGACCCCTCAAACATGGTAAACACATCATCAACATCAATAATCTTTCCTAACCAAGAAAACACTACAAGGTCTATGCATGATCACTAAGGCACACTTTTTCATTGACCTATTAGCATACTTGACACCTCATTAACAACCTTGGCCACCTTGGAGACATCATGGACAATACCTTAACACTTTGTAAAAATTAAAAAATCATATCGAACCTATTTTAATATAATGCATAATTTTAATACCATGGCCATGCCAAATACTCCACTCATAGAGATAAATCCTTCAATAGGAGTATTAATTGAATTGATATGTCAAAATAACCTAGCTATAGACCCATTTGTGTAAATAACTTTGGTTAGTGACATGTACAATTTCCCATTTATTGAATAAGTCACTAATGATTCTATGTAAAATAATGTGCTAAACATAATTGTTAACATGTAAGTGTCTTCCAATCTACGCCAAACTAGTTTAACTGCACTAACAACTAATATGCAAGAACAAGTTCCTTTAGTTAATTCCATGAGTGGTTTACAATAACAATGGGCAAGTACTCTTACATCCCAACCATAACAAGTTACCTTTAATCCTCAACCAGCTACTTTATCAATAATGTAATCGTAAGGATTAAGTAACCAAGTAAAAACAAGTGCCTTACCTCCACAATAAGTGACAAATACTACTCCACCTCAACATGTGATGACTAACATTCTAAAACAATAAGCACAATCTAGTTTACCATTGTAGCAGAGGTTGAACATTATACCACCTTAATAAGGGAAACAAATTTCCCACTTTGATAGGTAGTGATAAGTATACCTCAATAGTCACAAACCAATATACCTTTATAATCAAAAACATTATCTAGTCAATAACATATGTTTATTAGTCAAAGATGAATGTCTAACACCCTATAAAAATCTAGTTCATAATAGGTTTTTGTGCAACCAAGAGGTAATACTATCCAACAAGTACCAATCAAGAAATAATTGACTTTTGTTCAACATGTGCCACAAATCCAAAGATAGGGCCTCGATTCACAACAAGTTCCACTTATTCAACTAGGTTTGACTAGTCGGCAATAAGTCCCTACTCAACTTGCGTAGGCACAATACTTTACCCAAATCCATATTATTCTATCATAACCATAATTCCCTCAAAACCAAATATATATACTAAATCCAAACTAGAATATCACACATCAATGTGTTTAATTTAAACAACTACATCCCAATCCATACATGCATATTCCTGGTCGGTTCACTCACCAAACCAACATTCCACAACAAACAATACCTCTATTACATATTTTTCAAGGTAATCCACCTTTGACCACCCATCCTTCACCTCAACCAAATGTTCCATCTAATTTCTTTGCCCAATAACTACAATAAATGAAAGAATAATTTCCACCATTCAAGCATGGAAGCTAACTGAGAAATTTAAGTTAGATGATGTGTGTTCATATTCATTCAACATGGAATATCTACAGATACTATTTCCTCTAGGATATGAACTAAAATAAATTGATAAATACAAGTGTAAAGGAGACCTTAAGGATCATTTGATATAATTATTTTTTGTTTTCCAACAAATGGCTTAAAATGACATTTACTTGCTCCTTTTGTTTCCTTAAAGTCTAGCAGGACATGCTTTAAAGTGGTTCTTCAAATTACCAAAGAATTCTTTATCTAATTCTGATGACCTCTTGGACAAATTTGTGTAGCATTTCTCTTATAATTTTAAGCAAGAGATTTCATTAGTATATTTGACTTAGGCCAAGTATAAATTCAATGAAATATTTGAAAGCTGTCTACAAATATGGAGGGAGCTTGGTATTCACTTCACCCATAACTTACTAGACAAATAATTGGTCATTATGTTTACTAAAAATTTACACAACAAGATATCCTATCATGTAGAGCTTCAGTGTGTACATACTTTCAAAGAGACCATCAATAAAGGTTTTATAATTTAGAAGGCCCTTATTTACAATAGGATTATCAAGCTAACCTCTTCAAATCGAAACTAGAACCAAAACTAGAACACAAGCCAAAATCAGAACCATAACCAAGTCCAAATACAAGCATCAACACCAGGCCAAGCTAGTAACTATGAAAAATCCAATCAATATAACTATAACAAGATTTTTTTTGGAAATGAAGTAACTAAGTCATGTCATGTCCAAATGGTGCAAACATCATCTGCTTAACTTGTACCAAAAATGTAACTTACTCATCATCAATAACCTGTTTAGTAAGCATAACCTTCATAGCAGTTTATACCAACTCCATAAATGTAATAACCATCACCTTTTAAAAATATTCCTCCATGAAGGAACCCCACTCCAAGAGTATTTAACAACCTTGAAGAATATCAAAGTAGTGTTTCACAAGCTATCCACATCTAACATGATTGGTTATCCAATTTTGAAGCACTATCCTAAGGGTATTCTATATTTGGACTGGTATAGAGGGAATGAGTTCTTATGAATACCATCATGTTCATGGACATAATCTATGCCATTATGTGTAGATAAAACACCTCATCAAAAATATGTTAGAAAATGGGGAGATTACACTGGATAATAGAACATCTACATCTAATTAGAGCCTGGAAATCTACCAAAACCCTTTTCTACAACATAATAATAACAATCAACAATAGCAATAATGAAGGCTAAAAAAATAATAATAATAGTATTAATAACCATGAAAACAATAATAATTATAGTATCAATAATAACAATGTCAACTAAATTGGAGGAACTAAGGCTAGAATGATTTCAACAACCAACATACCACATAGTTGCATTGAATACATAAAAGTTGTAGGTCATATTATGGGAGGTTGTATTTATGCTAGAAATATAATCACTAAGAGGAGGGTTGAATCAATGATGCTATTTAATCCAATTCAATTCCCAAATCTTAAACATTCAACATACATCAATCTTGATCAAGTAGCATAAACATGAAAACACATACATCTAGAGCATACATAAGAGCATACATCACATGAACACATCATATATGTGGGAAACCCTCTTGGGAGATGAAAACAAACTGACCCCTATAAGAGGGACTATAGTCCTATAAAAAAAGATGCAATATTTATAGTAGCACCAACTAATCAAGGAACATCCATACCTTAGTTTAGTGAGACACCAATCCCATAAGGAGTTATTACCCCTGTCTAGCTGAGCACCCATAACAACTAGACCTTTAGTAAGCTTTAACTTGCAATGAGGAACCAACCCCCTAGGCAACCAAGAACCCACTCAAATACTTGAATAGATCATATTTAAACACCTATTTCTATTCTTCAACTAGTGATGACCACCTTTTTTTCACTCTTCACCTTCACTCTTTCACCCAAATAGTCTCAAGGGCTCACTCACTCAATCTACCTCTTCTAAGCTTATTAGGTCTAATGACCTATGTATCCACTTACATCAGTTTAATCAAATAAACATTATTAATCTTCTTTGTTCTCTGATGGTCCTTACTAACTTGTATCTTCTCTTTCAAAGGTTCTCTACTTTGCTTTAATCCACATATCTCAACTCTCCACACACACATCTAGAACCATTGCCTTGGTCTTCACTCTTTATAGAGTCTTCGTGAATATCAACTTCTTGGTTGGCCATGATACTTTTCTTCATGATTAAGACATCTAACATGCCAAGGCATATCTCAAATACATTTTCATATGTTGGCCATATCATTTATGGGTCACGCTTAAGTAACTATGCCTTTCAATTAGCCTTAGTAGCCCTTATAGGTCTCATGAAGACCTATTCACCCATTTAGCACTTCATCAAGAAAACTAAGAATACATGATCAATTTATAATATATGGGTCCACTTTATATAACCCTTATGACATCTTCATGTGAATACATCCACAAAAACACTCTTCTACTAAAGCACAATTTGCTCAAACAAAACCATGAACAAACATACAGTCAAATTCTCAGCCTTTTTTCATATTGAATATAGATTGGTCAAACCTCTAAAATCAACATAGATGGTCTTTATTGAGTACACAACACTTTTTAATTGTTATATCATCTTGAAACATCAAAATACTATTAAGAACAACTCAATTATACTTCTCGGGTCACTTACAAAACATGGGTAAACACATAGTCAAACTTTAATCTCCAAAACTTTGACTATATAAACATTCAAGCCTCCTAATTATATTCTCTAGATGTATCTTAGATTCTTTTACAACTTTGATTTTTACTTCATTAATAAATTCATCCTAGATCAAACATTATATCTTTAAAATTGCACACTAGTTTTCCCTCATGAATTTGAATATTCAAATTCCAATGGTCACTGAGCAAATGTTAAACATCAAGCAACTTAATCTCATATTATGCTTCATGGAAACTATGGATAAATACACACCATTGATCTCCTTTGATTAGCTTTATATTTATATTTCAATTCTCACCATTGATCTTAGATCAGAGCTCCTATGATTATGCCACTTGATAGCTCTATGTGTCTTCTGCACATTTGACCTTTAACTCAACCCACACCATCGATCTTTATAAATATGATTTTTTATGAACCATTGATCTTCTATCATATTAATGAGATAGAGACACTTATCATTAGTGTATTTAATCATAGGTACCTTTGATAATTTGACTTCACGTGCACCATTAAATCAAGATCTAGATGATGAACACTCACCATTATATATACTAACTAATGACCTTAGACTTTAATGAAGTTAAACTTGATGGTCTCTGTCCCATCATAATCTACAAGAGAAACTTTGAAGGTTTATATCTTGAGCTAGAAAACACTTCAAGATTCAAATTTTTATGGAACATTCTTGGCACTATATATAACATCTCCATGAAATCCTTTGACCTCAATTGACTTTTTGAGTACCAAAAATAAATCCACAAACTTATTGGTTCATACATATATGCATGATGTGCAATGATGCTTTGGTTTCTCTTAAGCTATAAGATGCATGTTTCTCATTCAAAATGATCAATTGACATACCATAACATTACTAAGACATCTATGGATGCCTCACAACTTCTTCTTTATCCTTACAGACCTACAAATGTGTCATATCTCTCCAAATCATCAATATGATCACTTTGTCATTATTGTATTAGTATGTCATGCTCTCTTTAAAATCAATGACAACCTAACATCAATTACCATCATTGATGTAAAAACACCCTCAAAATGACTGCTTACTTATTTGAATTGAGTTCCCTCATTCTAATCTTTTCCCCCCTTTAATAATAATGACAAAGGGTCTCTTCCTCAACATGCCAACAACCATTCCTCAATATTATGTATGCATTAAAATAATATTAAGAACATCAGGATACTTACATAATTTCAAGCATATGAATCAATTTCTTCCCCTTTGACATGCACCAATATGAACTTAGACTACTTTGGTATTTAGACTTGACAAACTACTCACATAGCTTAGAAAGCTCCCCCTAACATCAATCTCCCTCTCATGTCATCTATTCTTTGATATACACCAATCCAAACTTGGGATTTTTTTATCCCTATACCTATCTACCTACATAACTCATAAGTTTTCTTTGCTCATGCTTGAAGATTTAATATCTTGTTAAAATATATAACTTGGTTTGATCAATTCATCATGTAAATCTTATTTGAAATCACAACTATAGTAGACATCTTCATACTTATTATCATGACTGAAGCAACTTCACATATGCTCCCCCTTACATCATGCACATCTCTCCAAGCCATTCAAGATAGTTATCCCCCCTAACTCCCTGCTCCCATATGATCCTTAGAGCAACAAGTAACTTATCAAACATCAATCTTAAATATTTGACATATAAACTCAAAACCTTCCTTATGATGACTCAAAGTAAGTCATCCTCATACTTTTGAACCACTTCAAAGCAAACTCAACATACTAACATGTTCCTTCAAGATCTTTTGAGGTCATCATGACATCAAGGAAACATGACATATTTTCAAAATAAATTTCAAGGGCACTACTTAAAACTTCCTCATTTAAATCATTATCATCTTGATATGCTACAATAAAACATCATCTATAGAACTCAAAAACCTTTTTCATGATATAAACAACATACCTTCATGGATGCTTCTATAGACTTCTCTTCAATAATATAATAACCTTATGATGCTACAAGACATTGATTATTTATCAAAACTTCATGAACACCCTTAGGTCATACTAGAAAAATACCAACACACCTTTATTTGCAAATATAACATTTTGATAACACACCATCCTTGATCAAACACTTTGAAACTTCCATTCTCTATCTGCAATACTTCAAAATCAAAATCTTCATTCTAATGATCTTTCTTATCTTGAAACATCAACCAAAGATCAAAAAACATCCAACATGCTTCCTCTTGCTATCAAGTGTCTCCTTGAAGCTTAGAGAGAGAAACCCCTTTGACATAGTGAGACTAAAAGTCCCAAAACTTAGGATACTCCCATATCTCCATACTCTCATTTGAATTGTATTCCTACCTCATCACTAGATTGACTTTAAATGGATCCTTGGTTTCATTATTTGCATCAGACTTGTCAACAAGTGAAGAAAATAAAAACTCTTGACTTTCCTTTATGTCTATCATGGTAAATAAATCATATTTGGTCCCAGTCTGATCTTTCTTAACAAGCTTAGGTTTTCAAAACCATTTGTCACCTCTTCCTTACACACTAGGAGATCCATACACATTTTTTTTGATAACTCGTTCAACATACTCTTTTAATATATAGTAATGTGACCAACTCTATGACATATAAAACAAAAAAGATCACTTATACCTTTTACTTGATGATTATTGTGATCTTTCTTTGACTGATTTCTTCTCCTCTTGCATTCTTTATCAATGTGGTCAAACTGATTGAACTTATCTTAACTTGATGGTCTTTGCTTATAGAACCAATCAATGTGACTAATTATTTGAAAATTGTGGCAAACAATGTCTTCCATACCTTTTGTTTGAATATGACAGTGATCTCCCTTTGATTGATTGCTTATTCTTACATAGTCATTTGCCTTATGACCAACAAGATGAAAAATATAATAGTGGCCCATAAAATATTTATCATACCATGAATTATTTGGTTGTTTGATTGGATTCTTCATTTTATCTTTGACCTGCTTTGACTTGTTGTCTTTCATTCTACCATCCTCTTTTCCTTGTTCTAATTTATTTTGTTCCTCTTTAATCTTATGTATCTTGATTGTGAACTTTTCATGTTCATCCTTTAGGGAAAAAATATTAGCCTTCAAACACATTCATCTTCTTTTCAAACTACATGTTTGTTCTTTAATAGAATCAAGATTGGACTTCAAATCATCATTCTCACTTTGATTTGAACTCAAATTCGCATTTTTATCTTCTAACTAAGTCTTGAGGTGTCTGTATTATTTCTCTTTTGAACTCAGATTCATCTTTGTAACCCTTAATTGATCCTGAAAAATGTTGATATTCTCTTTATCAAATTTTGATCTTGAGCTTACTTTTAATTATTCTAACTCCTTATTGATCTTGATCTATTCTTGATTATTCTTTTCCTTTCTCTTTAACTTACCTAAAAAACTCCCTTCAAGAGAACTAACTTGTGCTTCAAGACCTTTGATCATATTCCTCATTTGATCATTCCTCTTCTTTTGCTCCTTCAGTTCACAAAGTACACCCATGAGCTCAACTTCTAGATAAATTTATTATTCCTATTCACTATCATATCAAATTAATTTATCAACCATGATGATATTTTCACCCATATTGTACCTTGGATCACCTTCAAGTTGTTAAACTTGCACAAAAAGTCCTGCTCTGATACCAATTGTTAGAGGTACAATTACTGAGAGGAGGGGTAAATCAATTATGATAGATAATCCAATTTAATTCCTAACTATTAAAAATTTAACATACATCAATCTTGATCAAGCATCATAAACATGAAATCACATACATAAGAGCATACATCACATGAACACATCATATATGTGGGAAATACTCTTGGGGGATAAAACCCACTAAACCCTATAACTTGGACTACAATATTATAAAATAAGATCCAATATTTAGACCAAAAACAACTAATAAAGGAACACCCATCCTTTATTTTAGTGAGATACCAATCCCATAATGAGTTATTTCCCCTGTCTAGCTTAGCACCTACAATAACTAGCCCTTTATCAAGCTTTACCTTGCAAGGAGGAACTAACCCCCTAGGAAACTAAGCACCCATTTAGATACCTAAAAAGATCATCTTTAAACACATGTTACTACTCTTCAATTGATGATAACCACTTTTTTTTCACTCTTCACCTTCACTCTATCACCCAAATAGTCTTAAGCACTCATTCATTCAATCTACCTCTTTTAGGCTTATTAGGTATAATGACCTATGTATTCACCTGCATTAGTTTGATTAGATAAACATTTTTGATCTTATTTTCTCTCTGATGGTCCTTACTAACATGCACCTTCTCTTTTAAATTATCTCTACTTTACTTGAATCCATACAACTCAAATCTCCACACACACATCTAGAAACCATTGCCTTGGTCTCCACTCTTTATAGTCTTCATGAATATCAACTTCTTGGTTGGACATGATACTTGTCTTAACCATTAAGACATATAACATGATATAATGAAGAATGGGAATCACAAGGCATTATAATATTTCCAGTTATCATTAGGCCCTTGGCTTATGATACACTTTTCCACGTGTTATAACTTGACCTATCATACAATTCACTCTTGAGTAGACCTTGGATACATGAGATTTTTGCAATCCCATTAACATTGAACCAGTGTCTCAAGTTCTCAAACTCAGGCATGGAGGTCACTATCAATGAAGATTTACAACATTATTAACATTGAAAACATTTGGAGGTTGAGTACAAAAGTTACAACTATCACTTTGCCCTAGATCCAATTTTTAAAAAGGGAAAAGTCAAAGAGATACTTGTTGAATTTATAGAAGCTAATTGTATAGACCTAGATAGCCTTGATTCATCTTCTCATATGCCTCTACTTGAAATGTCTAATCATTTTACCATATCATCTAATGACTCAGGAGATTATTTGACTCATGACACATTTCACAATAACAAGCTTCAATAGAACCCCAAGTGCTATAGAATAACTAAAGCTAAACCACCTTGCATGGAAAGGAAACAAAAAGGATATGGAAATAGTCTAGCTCTTATTATTTTTACATTGGCCACTTGCCAAGAAGAGGACCCACTTTCCAATGATGAATATTGGTAGTCTAATGACAAGCTAGTTGATTACTACAAAAATTCTAAGTATCCATTTCCTAACAAGATAATGAAGAACCAAACCTCTGAAGGAAGAAGCCTCAGGCCAAATCAATGGGGTAATCTTGAGCTAGTTTTTATAACTTGGTACAAAGAAACTCATGGTCTCAAATTTAAACCCCCTAGGGGTGACCCCACATATCTTATTCTTGTTCTAATTCCAATGTCTAGTGACAATGTTGCTAACAATGAAGTAGAGTTTGATAACATCATTTATGAAGACCTTGCCAATACCAACCTATTTGACCCACATGCCATTTGTACGATTACCCTAGTTATTTGACACAACCTACTTCATCTTTATCAACCTTAACTTATAATCCAAAACCAATAAGAATCTATAGTGATTGTAGATGAGTTTGAGAATTATGAGGCCTTTTACGATTTTATAGGCCTAAGAGATAATGTTTCATTGGGAGACCACAAACAAGGGTTCTCTCTCAAACTAGATCTTGTAGCCTATTTGGGGAAATGGGTAAACACCTTTAGCCATAAACAAAATATTAAAACATTGAGATCCCAAAGTGAAAACCTCTTCAAATCACTTTTTGAATAAGGTAAAAGTAAAGAGAAAGGTTAGTCTTCTAGTGAAAACCTATTTTAGGCACCATTTGATGGGGGTGTTCACCTTTCCTTGAATAAAGCTTAGGGGACCACCCATGATGAACTTGATTTTGGGTCTAAGTTTAGTTTTATAGAATAACATGCCTTTGATCAAATTTCCCAAGACTTTCCAATAGTATTTATAACATGGCCATCCCTACCATTGGGAGATTTAGATTCATATTGTTTAGGCAAGCTTAAAGAACTAGTCCAACTCGAAGACTTTGTAGTTACAGACCAATTCAAATCATTGCCAACCATTCTATAATATGGATTAACTCTTCTTGTATAAGATACTATATAAGTTAACATTATGACTCTAGATGACTCGAAATGGATCAAATTAGGCATATCCCTCACTAAGGAGGAATGTGAAATCTTTACATCCCTTCAAAGGAAATTTGTTGACATCTTTGCTTAGGCCTATTTATACATGTTAGGTTTAGACCCCACCTTGGTTATAAACTATTAGGCCCCATTTTTCCTAAGTTTGGATTTGTGCCAACTCAGTAGATGCTTCGATGCAAGGTAATCATTCAGGATGATTTCTATTTTAATATATTTTACATCAATGGGATAAGTTGATGCACACCTTATGCCAGCTAGTAGGTGGCTAAAAAACTATATGATGTTTTGGGAATATTCCTAGAGAGGAAGCATGTGGTTATCATAGCATGAAGGACATAAAGTAATGGAACCAATATAATGATTGATACAATCTCTAGCTTGGCAACCAGCGTGCACATCTCTACCCTGGTAGAAGATGCTCCTGTAGACTATAAAAGTAAGCTCAAACCAATATGCAAGGAGGCAAATTAAAGATAGTGAATCTCTATAAAAAATTTCTAGGTATAGTGAAGAAACCACCATTAAAACTTAGTTTTATCATGGATGCATGTGAAGATCCATCTTGTAGTTCCCAGGATCAATTATGAGCTTTTAGGTTGATAGTTGTTTAGATGAACATGTGCTCTATTTTTGTTAGTATAAAATCTATTATTTGAACCTTGGTAATTGAAGAATGGCATTGCACCTACTTATGTATTGATCTAGTTTTTATGGTTATGGAAAGGCTCTTTGAATGTGACTTGAATGCAATAGTTATAGTAGTGTAATTTTGATACATGAATGTGTTGTTAAGCAAAGAATTATTCTAGGTCATTAATGACATCTATGTGCTAAATAATTATATCAACCTAAACTATAAAATAGCCTAAGTGTAGGAAAGGTCATGCACCCAAGCTATGACACCTATGCTAGAAGTACTAAACTAGTATGAACCCTTGATCTAAGATATTCCATTGAACCCTCCAAGCACATAAAATATGTTAAGAATGATAAAATATAGGCTTGCACCTAAAATACTACAAAGTAACCTAATATAGACTTGTGCCCATATGACCGGAAGTATCTACCTAAATAAGCTTTGCACCTATAGACCTTCAGCCTAGCCTAGAATGGCTTGTGCCTATGAACTTGTAAACATTATTATTGTAAATGACCAAGTCTCTTGAAGAATGAGTTATTCCATGGCTTGACTAGCCTAACATAGGCCCTGATTATTTCTCTACTACACTTTGGGTAAGTGTATAAGGCTCGTGCCTTATGTGAATAGATGTCAACACAATAGAGCGTCAAATGTTGATATGAACTTGTGATATCTCCTCTATACTTTGTTAGTTTAGTAGTTATTATGGATGCATATGATTTTTAAGTCATCCCATGAGTATTTTTTTTATCCCACATTCATGAGAAGTAGTATTTTCTTAGATTAGAATTTGTATATAAGTGTTGAGGCTAATGAAGTCATCCATGAAATTATTTTATTAAGCCTGCTCAATGGAGTTTACTCCCTCGAAGTGGCCTATAATCAATTCAAGTGTTCTATCATATTTAATTCATGATGCTAATTCTTGTTATTTTGTGAATTTTTATTAATTGTTATAAGAGGATTCTCTCATCTAATATTAGAAAACTTTCTAGGGCCAATTTTTTTTCCTTCAGAAAGTCTTCACTCTATTCTTCTACATAATATTTTTTTAGAAATAACTTTGTTCTATTGCATAATTTATTTAAGTATTTTTTTATAACACAATAATCTATTTTAGATCAAGGTAAAAACTTGATCACATAACTATGGGAAGTGCTTGGGTGAAAGCCATAAAACTCATTGTGAGGAGTACCATAAGAACCCCAAAGTAACTATCTCATTGAGAGAACTTGTCAGTGAAATAGGTAATAGCCCCTTCCTAAGTAAGTATTTCCCATCCATGAGGAAAACCAAGATCTATCACATAGAGATAAATTCATGGCTAGATAATTTTTGGAGAGCAGTAATCACTTAGATGGCATTGGTGGCCAAAGTGGTACTTTTAAAACCTTTAGGCAACCATTGAAACTTATGGCCCATTTCTATCATTTTTAGAATATTTATTGCAGACTTAAAATAATTAATCAGCTGAGTATCCATAGATTGTCAGAGGACTTGTAGGCAGATATTTGATAGAAAGAAAAATTTGCAAACCATCCATAGAGTATCTGTAGACTCTCAGAGGACTTACCACCAGACAAAAAACATAAACATAAATCAAAATTTTTTTTTTCATTTTTTACAATATCTCTCCATTTGTAGCCCTGTTGATCCTTAAACTTTATTTAGACACCTAAAATTCCATTCTCTACATGTTATCCCTTGAGGTCCCATATCCCAATTCCACTCATGATTATCATAAATCTCAAATTTCTCTTTTTTTGATTTTTTCCATAACTTCTATTTTTGTCTATTTGCCTTAAAAATTCCCACTGTGTTCATCATCTCATTCTACTCCTTTGTCCCTCTTTTACCAATTTTCTATTTTATTTATTTTCACTCTTAAAATTTCCCTTGCCTTCATCAATTATATTTCCAATGTGTAAAAAATTTATTTAAAACCCCTTTATGCCTTCTATTTTTTCCCAAATTCAAAACTTTCTTTACTAAACATGTCTTAACTCTAATTTTCCTATCCATTACAAAAAAAAATGGTATTCAGGTCATGGTAGTAACCTAAACAGGAGTAAAAAACATGGAGGATGAAATTTCCACCCTCAAGACCCACATCAAAAATCTTGATGAAAAAATTCTTGGCCTCAATCTTCAACATACCACCATGAACAATAGACAACATCTAGAGTCTTCTTTAGACACTGTGTTTTCTTCTTCTAGCAATTATCATAGGCCAAAGCTTAATTTCCCATGATTTAATGGTGTAGATCCAACTGGATGGATTTATCAGGTAGAAAAATATTTTAGTTTGCATAATAGTTTTGATTCCAACAAGGTACCACTTGCATCCTTTCACTTGGAACTTGAAGCCCTTCAATGGTATCATTGGTATACTAAGGCTCATGATGAACCCATATGGACTAATTTTTTCACCCTTATTTTGTAATATTTTGGCCTTACTACTTTTGATGACTTCATTGGAGCACTCACTAAACTTTTCCAAATAGGAACCATGAGAGAATATCAAACATAATTTGAAAAACTAGCCAATCACATAGAGGGATTGTCTGATGAATTATTTAGGAGTTGCTTTGTCAGTGGACTAAAGGATGTAATTTTATTTGAGGTCAAAATTTTCTATCCCAACATGATTATGGAATCCTTAGGGTTGACTACATTTATAGAGGACAAGATCAGATCGATTCAAATATAATTTTATTCCCTTTAAAAATATAACTCCATAATGATCTTAAACAATGTCACCTCCCAAAACCACTCCTATTAAGCATTTGATTGAAGCAAAGATGCAAGCCCATAGAGAAAAAGGAATATGTTATAACTATGATGATAAATTCACTTAGGGACATTGATGTGTTGAGCAAAAGATCTACCTATTATATGTGGACTCTCCACCCACAACTAAATATTGGGAAGATGTTCAAAATACAACAAATGATCCAGAGGAAGCTCAACCAATTGTGTAACTTGATTCTCAAGAAGACCAACCAGAGATCTCTCTATGTGCAAAGTGGCTCCCTCTCACTGAATGATCATATAATACCTCCTACCACACTTCAATAAAAATGACTCCATATAAATTAGTCTATGGTTAAGAACCACTAGTGATTCTTCTATACACCCCTAATAGTTCATTAGTTCAAGCGGTTGACATGATTCTTCAAACCCTAGACTAGATCTTCAACACCCTATGAACAATCTTCATATGGCACAAAATTGAATGAAACACCAAGAAGATAACACTATTTTGAGTGTACTTTTCAAGTATGTGATATCATTTTTCTTCACTTTTATCCATAAAATAAATTCTCCATAAAACTCAAAGGGTGTCAAAAGCTAGCTCCCAAGTTCTATGGGCCCTATAAGGTTCTTTAAAAAATTGGGTCTATTGCTTATAAGTTGGAGCTCCCACCTATTTCCTAAGTTCAACCCATATTTCATATCTTTTATCTAAAGAAAGTTGTTAGTACAAACATCAAAGTGAAAACTATTTTACCTAAACTTGATAATGAAGGATCCATTCTTCTTGAGCTAGAGGCAATCCTAGACAAGTGCACAAGCCAACTTCTCTCCCGCTCCATCACTAAGGTTTTAATTCAATGGTAGGGAACACAACCAGAAGATGTAACATGGGAACAAATATTTTAGATTCAACACCAACTCCCATATCTAAATATTTAAAGACAAATCTTTTTATAAGAGGGAGGGGATGTTATGAACCTATGATATCTCTTTTCTTTACTTTGTTAGTTTAGTAGTTGTTATGGATGCATATGCTTTATAAGTCATCCCATGAGCATTTTTTTTATCCCACATTTATGGGAAGTAGAATTTTATTAGATTATAATTCATATATAAGTGTTGAGGCCAATGAAGGCATCCACAAAATTATTGTATTGAGCTTGCTCAAAGGAGGTTACCCCCTCGAAGTGGCCTACGACTAATTCAATTTTTAAGTGTTCTATAAGATTTAATTCATGCTACTAATTCCTATTATTTTATGTATTTTATTAATTTTTATAGGATGATCCTCTCAAATTTTGAGTGACATGGGTTTATTCTATGATTGTACCTAGTTGTAACAAGTCTAGAACTGACTTGGGTAGCCAGATAATGCCTAATAGAGTAAATGACTTAGACAATCAACCCTTTTATATAATATTTTAGTTCCATTACTGAGACCTATGTTGAATTTTATTACTAAATGGTGTAAAAGAATAATGCTTTGACTCTCCCTCAATAACATAGAACATTAGCTAGAATAAGTGGAAGATAGATTTGCACTAAAGCATCCATCTTATAAAGATTAAAAGCTAAGGAAGTGGGTCTATAATAACTTGTATTATTATATGTATGAGGTCTTCTTTTATGAACTACCTAAGTATGTGTGATGATGGTTAGTTGCTTATATGACCCATAGAATATGAATCTACAAATAGTGCCTTGAATGGTTAAAGGAGTGCTTAGAAAAGCTTGAGAATCTTGATGCCACTTGGACTAATACTACTAACAAATGGTTGAAATTATCATTGAATAGTTACATGCTTGAGTCCATAGTATTTGCATACTCCTACCCTAAAGAAGTAGAGTATCAATTTTTGCATAATCCTAGAAGCAGATTTGTGAGAGAATTTAGCATAGAGATTAAGAAGTTTATTGTGGAATATGGATTCGAACTGTAAGAATGGAAGGATAAATTCCTTTCATGTATGAATAATGAAATGGGAATAAGGGGATGTGTAGGTGAGGCACAATGGAAGGGAATGAGTAGCTTGACACCCAAGAGCTTAAAAAATAGACTTATAACAAGAGAAGGCATAAATTGATGGAATATATAGAACTTGAAAGTGCTGAGAGAACCTATAATGAGAAAGAAGGGCATAGGGAAAGATATCTTGAATTTTAGTAGCACCAAGAAGAGAGAAACATTAAATCCATAGACTGACCTCATCAATTCATGAGTGTGGAATACTCTGTGTTCCTATCAAATTTGACCATTGAAGATGCATTGGAAGTGCCTACCCCCTTTGAAACTATCATGTAAGCTCATGTATTAGATCCCCCTGGAGAATAAATAAGAGTGATAATTAAACCTATTATCAATATTTAATTTCATCAGTTTATAGACTTAGATTAAAATTTTATGATTAATCAAGTTGTTCCTTACAAGGAGTCAAGTGAGGATACATTGAGACTTTTAGGTGATAACTCAACATAGAATGTAAGTTCAGTATTCCAATTCAACAAATGTCAACTTCACATACTAGGAAATAACCCATAGGAAGTGGCTTGATACAACAAGTCAGTCGTATAGCACCTTCATCATCTTCATCACCAATAGTCACCATAGGGACAATGTCTAACCTAGTGGTTGGAGGCTTGGGAGGGCCCATCACCAAGTCAAGTACTAAGGGGACAAGTGCCTCAGATGCCATCATCCCATCCCCACAATAAATATATTATGAGATGAAAATTCACCTACTAGAATATCATGGCATGGAAAATGTCATGGAACATGTGTTAAAATGTGAGCTTCAATGGTGTACTCAAGGTATAACCTAGTTATAATGCAAGGTAATGCAGTTCATAATAACTATTCTTGATCGCACTCATACTTGGTATAGGTAATTTGATCTTAACTAGGCCATTATTGATTATGACATTTTGAAGGAAGCATTCTTGAAGGAATTAAATATTCCTAAGTTTAAATAGTAGAGCATTATTATGCTTAAGGAAATTAGCCAAGGGATATCAGAGAGCATGCATCTATATGATGCTATGTTTAAAACTCTTTTTTATAAGATTACCTATGACATCCACCCCTTTCAACATGTGTAATGGCTTTTTGGAGGCTTGTTAGTACCCTTTAGAAGAGTGTTGTCTATGAAGACATTCATGGACCCCTATGAAGTGCTAGAATTCACACTCTAAGATGAGGCATTTGGGAGTACCGACAAAGTAATCAACCCTTTCATGGAGGCATAAATTACATCCATAGCCTCCTAACTATAGAATCTGACCATTAATTCATTATAATATGTTTAAATTGGATTATGGGATGCCAACTATGAGATAGAAGGCCATAACAGAAATAATTTCCCTCAAAGGAATGTGTGCACATTAATTCTAAATTGTGAAGTTTTCCATGAGGAACATGATGTTTGTAATTACCCATTATTACAACATGCCAATTAGTTAACATAACCTTTTATTTTAAGTTGTGTAATATCTACACTCATACCATAGTTGAGTATCGAATAATTGATGAGATGTACAAAAACATGGAAAGAGGTGCATGATAGCCAACTACAATAGCTAGAGGGTAGGTAAACCAAATAAATGAGGGATATGGATAATATAATGTTGGATATGGGATACAAAGAGGTGTTAGAGGGTAAGGTGGAGGAAGCAGTGAAGGAAGATTCCCATCATAATATTGTTATAAGTGTGGCTCGACTGAGCACTATCAATGTGACTTCCCAATACATCTAACATGCAAGTATTGTCAAGGACCACATTGAGTTGAGGAATGACCTAAATTATATAAAGTTGACCCAAGGCTATCCTGATGTATACAAAGGCACAAGAATGACTTAATGTAAGCCAAAATTAGAAAAATAGACTCCAAAGGTATAATTAACCCATATGAAGCCAATCAAAGTGTAGGCAATTACTCATAGTGGATTGGATTCACCACTTAGCCACCAATAACACCAGTAATAGAATTACACTTGGAATATAGGTAATTGAATCACATTGAGTACATCACATGGATAGAACCTAAAGTTGTGTCTTATCTTGACCTTGTGTGATATAAGGATGTCTTACAATAGGCCATGAGAATTATTCAAAACCTACAAGGTGAATTCCACTTGGCATGAGATCTAGAGGCACAAGTTGCTACCTCCTACAAGAAGAAAGATAACCAAGAGGCTAAATTACAAGAGCTAATGGATATTTTTCACCTCCTACAAATAGAAGGTATGTTGACCCTATTAAAGAATATAATTTTATAACATGCTAGGTAGAATTCAATTGAAATTGTCATGACCTAAACAATTAAAATTTCTACACTACACATGAAAATGGCATGAGTGGTTAGGCATACACAAAAAATAGAGTATGATCAAGAGCTCCTGGTGAATGCCACCATTTATGGATGATCTATATGTGAATTCCTCATGGACACATGCATTGAGGTCAATATCTTGACAATGAATGCATGTGAATAGATGGGTAGGATAACCTTGAGGCCTTCCCCTCATATGATTTTCATGGCCAACATCTAGGATGCAGACAATTAGAATTCTAAAAGGCATCATTGTAGATATTGTGGGGTGCAGAGTTTTATTCTAACTTTGAAGTGATTGAGTTGGTTGAATAAGATAATTATCCAACACTCTTGGGTAAGCCATGGTTTTACACAAATAATGCCAACATGTGATTCAAAAATCATTATATGACCTTTAAAAATGGAAAAGAGAGGGTCATGATCCCCCTCTTATATGACCAAGGACCCCTTATGTATAAAGTGTTGATCTTGAGGATGAGATCAACCATATCTACAACATCACAGTGGAAGGCACCAAGACCATCAACCCTAATGAGGATGATGGATAGTTAGCCTCAAATACTACTGACATAGATTTTGATTGATGGTTTGAAGAATCTTATGAAAAAATTGGCTAGAGGTGTTGCATAATGAACACCAAGGTGCCAAAACCTATGAGGACTAGTTGGGTCCAAATTGATTGTACTTGATGAGGAAGGTTCCATTATAATAAGAAGGGAAATAAGGTGTTTCACCTAAGCAAATGTAAACTTGTGGTGCTCCCATGATATGAGGGGAGAAATATTTTAGAAGAGTATGTCCATGACATAGAGTCATGCATCCCAAAGGAATTAGATAGGATGGGTGCACTGGTGTATACTTTGAGAATCACTACCACTCATTGGTGGGAAGTGTAGAGGCATAGCTTTCTAACTTGGTAAGATGTAAAATCATCCATCTACACAAAATTCAAAAAATAATGAGGACCTAGATATTTATCCATACTCTAATGATTCAAACCGAATAGTGCATATATATTTGTGTGAAGAAACATGGAGTGACTGCAGTGAAAATACCCTAAGGAACTTATGGGTACACACCTTATACCTATCCTTAAAGATGTGGGTGTGATATTGGTATGTGGTTAATGAAATTGATTATGAGATATCTAATTGGGATGTCTTGAATGATAATTTTGTGCACACCTTCTGCTTGTTCTCACATAACTTTAAATTTATCAAGCCATTACAAGTCATTTGAAGAGCAATGTCTGAAGACACTATAATCTTAGAGGAGTTCCTACAAGATATGTTTTAGGATAAAGGATTAGTGATCCTAAATTTCTTTGAGGAGAAGGCACTCAATAGTGGCTCGATTGATAAATATATTGATGTCTAGAAAGCATAAAATTGGACATCTTTGACAAGAAAGAGGAATATCATGAACTAAGTGGATGATAATACCCCTAATGAGGAAGACCCTACTCATCTCCACATTAAAAAAATAAGGGGATTAGGCAAGTTAAGGATACACATTAGGAGATAAAAAATTCATACCATACACCAATCAAGACCACCTAAGTATATATTAGTGTGGAAGGAGAACCAAAGGTAGCTACTCTAGGTCCATGTTGGTTTGATGTAGAAATGGAGTGAATTATGGATCTCCTAAAGGAGTTTCAATATTTTTTTCTACACAATTACTAGGACATGAAGTACACCCACCCATCCCTTATAAAAATGAGCATAAATTTGTGAATAGCACATGACCTATCAAAAAGTGCCCCTACAGAATGAACTCAAATCTTCCCATGAAGGTCAAAATAAAGATTGATAGTATGCTAGTTGTAGGAGTGATCTACCCAATGCAAAAGTTAGAATGGGTGACCTCAATGGTGATTAACATTAAAAAGGAAGGGCACATCTACATTTACATGGATTATTGATTATTAAATGTCACCTATATAATTGACCCTTCTCAACTCCATTCACTAACGAAGTCTTGGATGGAGTCATAGGCTACAAAAGCTATACTTTTATTGATGGTTTTTGTAGATACCATCAAGTCCAAATTGAAGAGAAGGATAGGCCTATGACAACCTTTACAAGGGAATAGGTTTGTTTTGCCTATAATGTGATTCTCTTTGGGCTCAAAATGCACTATCCATCTTCTCTAGAGTGGTCATCACCATATTTAAGGATTTTATTCATAAGTTCCTCTAGGTGTACCTTGATTATTGGACTATGTATGGTCTTATAAGAGACCATTATGATAAATTGTGCCTCATGTTTGAGAAGTGATGACAACTACAAATATCCTTAAACCTTAAAAAATGCATCTTCACAAAACTATTTGGAACATTTATCAAGTATATCATCTACAAATATGGTCTATTTTTCTATCCCATGAAGATTTCCATTATCATTTAGCTCCAGACTACTTTCACACAGAGAGACATTCACACCTTTCTTAGCCATTATGGCTATTATATAAAGTTTATAAGGAGATATGCAAGGATATTAGTGCCACTAGAGGATTTATTTCATAAAGATGGCCCTTTCTACTAGGGTGTAACATAAGAGGATGCCTTTGAAACTCTAAAGCTCAAGTTTGCTAATGCATATATCCTTTAATTTCCCAAGTGGACAACTCTATTCCACATCCATGTCAACATATCTAGCTCTACAATTGGAAATATTCTAGAAAAAACTAATGAAGGTAAAATGGATCATCTTGTCTCCTTCACAAGTCATAAATTGGCTCCAATAGAGAAATATTGCACAACTACCAAGTATGAGGCACTAACCATGATCTATGCCCTATAGAAATTTAGGCAATACTTGTTGGCTATCCCATTCATATTTTTCACTAATAATGAGGCACTTAAGTACCTTTTAATTAATCCCATTCTCCATGGGTGCATTTATATATGGATATTTATATTTCAAGAATTTTAGGTCTTAATTATGGTAAAACTTGGAGAGCAGAACTCAGGATTAGACCAATTATCCCACATCAAATCTTGTGATGCATAAGGACCCATTAAAGATGATATGTTAGATGTGAAACTCTAAAAAGTCTAATGAAATCCTAAATATTTAGTGGAGATAATTTCATTTATAATATTTAATATTATGCCCCACACCATGAAAACCAAAGAAAAACAATAACTCATTGTTCACATCACCCCCTTTTAGATCATTAGTGGAGAGATGTATAAATTAAGTAGAGATGAAGTATTACACCATTGTGTTTTGGAACATAAAATAGAATATGTTTTATGAGAGGTGCAATAATGGATCACATGACCCCATTGTGTTGGACATGCAATGGCACATAAAGTGCTACAATCAGGCTTGTGGTGGCCAAACCTATTCCAAGATTCAAAAGATCAAATTAAGGCATGTGACATATGCCAGTGCATAGGGAAGTCTAACCACCAAGATCATATTCCTCTCATCCTGATTCTTACCTAGGATCCATTTAAGAAATGGGCCATTGATTTAATTAGACCAATTATTCTCATAACAAGGTGTATACGCATAGGGTATATTTTGGTGATGATCAACTATTCACTAAGGGGCCAAAGTAGAGCGTACTAAAAACTATATTGATACCATTATCACATGACTCATATAAGAGAACAACATAAGTCACTATAAATGCCCACTCAATTTAACTAGTGATAGAAGAACACACTTCCTTAATGAAAATGTGAAAATCATGCTAGCTAAGTACATGGTGGTGTACCACAAGACCACCCTATATCATCCCTAGGAAAATGGCATAGCTAAGGCATTTAACAAGATCTTAGGAATGTTCCTCAAAAAAATATGAAATATTAGACATAATGATTGGGATGATCGAGTGTCAATGGTATTATGGGCATATTATACATCTTATAAGCACTTAAATAAAGCTACACCATTTCAACTAGTGTTTAGCATTGAGGCAATTTTATAGATGGATTTCTTAGTACCATCATTATCCATTGTGTAAATTAGTTTCCTAGATAACCAAGATTCATTAAGTGCAAGGCTAGAGGACTTGGAACAATTCGATAAGGTGCATGTCCAATCAAGATGGAGCTAACAGATCAAGAAGGTGGACTAGAAGTTATGGAATTATAGGCATATTAAGCACAAAATATTGATTAAAGGTTTCGTTGGTATTGTTATATGACTCCAGGTACCTAAGGCACTTGGGCAAGCTGTAGATAAGGTGGATGGACCCATATGTCATCCACCATATATTAGAGATAGGTGCATATAATTTACACACATTGGTTGGTGAAATGCTCCTTGGTCATTTCAATGGCAACTGATTAAATCTATATCACTAATAAGATGCCACTTTCACCATTAAACACTAAATTCTTGATCAAAATTTAGTTGTGCTATGTTGACTTAAATAATTTTTGGCACAAGCCAAACATTTATTTTTATTTTATGATTGTCATTCTTATAGAGTGAATAATAGAAGATTTCAGGCTCACAAGATAAATATTCTAGTGCTTCTATGCATAGCTCCATTCATGTGAGTCAAGCATAGATGTTTTACAGAGTGTTTATGTTTATAGGTGCATAGAATTCTCCATGCTTTGCACATTAGATCACCAAGGGATAAAGAGAGGTACAAAGGGTGCTTGTGCACATGAGATGAAAGAAAGGTGGATAGGATGATAGTGTGCAAAAGGTAGAGTGAAGATGCACAACATAATCATGTGAAAGAGATATAAGAGGAGAATGAAGTGCTAGAGGGTTAGTGTAAGGTATTTGTATGGGGTAGGATTGGCCAAGGAAAAGATATGAAAGCACACAAAAATTGACCAAGATAGGAAAGCACACTTGAAATGAAAGTGTAGTAGGAAGATAAAATGGGACTATGAAGGTTGAATCATGCACATGTGAGGTGTTGTACCCAAGTTTCCATAAGGAAGGTGAAGGTCATGTTGAGTGAAGAAATCATAGGAGAAAGATCATTAGGGCATGTTGGCATCCACCCAAAGTGAGGTGAGAAGTGACTGTTTGAACTACACATCATTTCACCAAAAATACCATTAGAGGAGTTATTGAGGTGATGAAAAAGGCACAAATATCAATATTTAATACTTAGATAGAAATGAATTTTCATATATTTAATGGGATTTTATGATTTCTAAGAACTCTAGACATTGTTATGCTATTAATCACCTATAATTAAGATGGTAGATGAAATTAAAGGTATAAAGCAATGATAAGTCAATTGGTTTAGGTTACAAACCTTTAGATGATTTGCACCCAAAATGTAAACTAATAAATTAGAACTAAAATAAACAAATGTTACCAAAGTGAACCCTTAAGCACCCACATGCACCAAAATTGAATAATTGAATAGAGAAAGGAATTATGTTCCCTTAGAGATTGGCATAGGGAAGTGTGGGGCATGAATTATGAAAAACCCAGGCCATAGTGATACTAAGGCCACCATTAATAACAAGAAAAAATTGAGAGTTGAATACATAGTAGTATACCTCATGACTATGAGAAGCACCAATAAAAATTGAAAGTTTTGGCAAGATAAATAGACTATGATTTAACACTAGTTAGTTTAACATAGGGAAAAGTGCATGAGTTCTAACCCACCACAGGTGTAGAAAGATACCAAGAGGGAATTAATGATAGAATAAGTGACCATAAAAAATAAGAAAGTGCAATCAATAGAGGGAGTTAGCATCACCGAGGTTGATCTGAAGGAACTTACAAAAATTTCCTGCCAAGAGATACATTTTCCTAAGGAGGTCTTGGTAGAGGAGAGATAGGCATCTATCATGCACACCTACCATCTCAAGGAATATAACCACCACACCTTAAGCCATTTAAAATATACAACACAATATTGGATGGTAGACATGGGGGCCAAAACATAATCAGGCATAACATTGTTTAATGTCTCCATCCAAGATAGACTTACAACTTCTAGTGCAACATAGATCTATAAGCTACCATGCTTTGGTAAGTTGGATCAACTAGTATAGTTCCTCCTCTCACATGTCCATGGAGGTCACATATATTTTTTAGGGAGGCACATGTGGATATCAGCATGCCTAATAGGTAGTGTTGTTCCCAAAGTTTGTCACTCATTTTTGGGACAACACATGAACTATTTTTGGTCTTACAAGCCAAAAATTCTCTCTTCCCTTCTCAAAAATTTGTTTTGAGCCTTCAAATTATCTATTTTTCAAACTTTTTCAGCTAAGGAACCCTATAGGTACATTTCTATGAACTCCACAAACAACATTCTACAGACTTTGTAGGCCAAATTCTACAAACTCTGCAAGCTCAAATCTACAGACTCTTCAAGCTCAAAACTACAGACTCTGCAAATAGGTTTCTACGAACTCTTTCAAGGTTAGAGAAAACTTAGAAGAAAACTAAATACTCAAATCTATGGACTTCACAGGAAGAAATCTATGGACTCCACTAGGAAGAAAATATATGAAATCATTTCTATGGACTCCCCTAGTTCTGCGAACTTAGTTTCTATAGACTCTGCAGGTTCATTTCTATGGACTCAGTTTCTACAGACTTCAAGGCTTGAAAAATATGGACTCTGTAGGTGGAACTATAGACTCCACAAGAATAAAATCTATGAACTCATATCTAATGACTCTGTAGGTTAGTTTTTACGGACCCTACAAGTTAGTATCTACGAACTCTGTAAGAAAGAAACAGGTTCAACACTTAGCCATTTTTTCAATCGAGAAGTTTAAAGGATGGTATTCCAAGAGTCTAAAGGACAAGTGCCCTTGTATAGGTCACTTAATAGCCAAAATGGACCCTTACAACCTTTTTGAAAGGCGACCTTGGAGGTTAGACAACCCTTTCAGAGGGCAGACAGGGAGCAAGTGGACCATTTAAAAGACCAAGTGAAGAGAAAAGAATTCTTTCAAAAAATTTCCCATGGAAAAATAAACAAGGCACAAGTCCTTCAGCCAAAATGTCTAAAGGAATTCCTTCAGACATTTTGTGCTAAGAAATTCACCTGGGGAGAAAGCTCGATGAAAAGTATAAGCAAGCGGGAAGAAACAACTAAGGAAAGGAACATTTCCTTCAGACAAAATGTCTAAATAAATTCCTTCAAACTTTTGTTTGAAGGAAAATCCCAAAGAAAAGTTTGCTGAAGGATGAAGCCCACTGAAATAAAGAAGCCCGAAGGCCATCCAAAGACTGCCCAAAGGGCAGAAACCCTTGTGGGGGGTTCTCGCCAAGAAAATGAACCATTTTTCAAGACCCTGAATGGTAGGTCCCCATCAGGAAAGATCAAACCACAAAGCCAAAGGAATTGCAAAGGAGGACAATGGGCCCATAGACATCAAAATCAAACATCATGAAATAGCCATTGGGATCTAGACATCTAGTGATGTGCCTGAAGCTATCAAATTCAAGGCAACTAACTAGCCATTGGATTTCAAATAGGGATGAGCCTGAAGCCATTGAATTCATGGTAATAAAATAGTCATTTATGTCAAAAGCTTGAGTGTAGACCCAAGTGCAAAAGGCCAAAATGCTAAAGGGAAGAACCACAAAGAGAGAGCTGTAAGAGCCAACAAGGCTGAGGATGTAGCCCTGAGAGCCCAGATTCTAGAAAAAGACAAAACCAAAAAAGGGGAAAGATAGCTCAAGGGCTCAAATCACAACAAAAAGAGAGAAAGGCCAAAATGTCTGTGCAGTAGTTATTCCAGTAGGTGAAATAGTCTACAAAGCAAATATTTTGATTGGTAAACATTGAAGGCCCACCTTGTTTGTCCCCCTTAGAGTAAAGGCAAGGTGGACAACTGCATAGGCATTAAGGGATAGACTAGATGATCTAGACCTAGGAGGAGACACTTGAGATGACTTAGCATGCCACAGTCAAGGTAGCTTCCCTATTTTATCATGGTCCTTAGATAGAACTAAAGACACATTCAAAGCATTAAATGCAACATGGGTCACTCCATGGAATAAAGCACCAGTATTTTCTAGGATGCTATATATTATAAATCTCTTCTTTTCACAAGGGAGATCTTTTTGATAAAAAATCAAAACTTTGCCAAAATTGGGAGGCTATCACTGAGACTTTGAGCTCAGGGTGTTAATCATATTTCCTTCTTTGAATGAGAAAGCAAGTTACTTTCAGACTTTGTGCTATCATATCTTGTGTCATTTAGAAGATTGTTCCTATGTCTATCTTCTAAATGTGTTTTTGTCCATTGGATGAAATAAGTAAAACTTGTGGAGATAATCAAGAAGGTGTCTTGAAGCCAACTGTGAGAAGACTTTGTGCTACCTATAATTGCCTTTAGTGTGTTTATCTATTTTATATTTTATATGTAAAGGACCTTGGGATGACTTTATGCCCCATTATTCTTTGTATCTCACTCTTGGGCAGTCAAGGTGGGGACTTTGTGCTACATCTTAGTCTGCTAGTTACTCTGCACCCCTGTTACCAGTTACTTCTCACTACCTAAAATAACTCTTGCTATTTCTTGTAAGACCACTTCTAAAAGAAGAGAGGTGCCTTCAGTGTCTTCACCAAGATTTCTCCTTTGTCTTTGAGCATCATCTCTAAAAAAAGAGAGATGGATGGTGTTACCCTATCCCTGAGTGTTATTTTTTGCATAAATTTATAGTATATAACCCCTTCATGCTTATAGGGAACCTTCCCTTGATGAGAGGAGAAATTTGTCCCCTTTTGATGTGGTAAACCTACACATAAGGCTGACCAATCTTCCTTGCTATGGTTGATCAGACCTATTTTTCTCATCAATTAGCTGATTAACAAAATATTCACCTAACAATTTTTTGGCGACTCCGCTAGGGACTAGAGCAAGCAGTTCCTATCCTTATCCATTATATACTATGGAAAATATTTTTTGGGTCTTACCCATTATATTATATCATTATCCATTTCCATTATATAATTTGATCTAAAAACTAGAGCTGATGTGGAATAACAAGCAGTTTGAAGCCTCACGCTTCAAGCTAAAACTTGACCAGTTCTTTCCCATTTTTATCCTATAATCTAGCAACTCCACATTATACCAAAAGTTAGAGAATCCAAGGTGTTGTTGACTTGGTCTTTGATTTGGTGCAGCAAGGAAATTTTGATTTGTTTCCTCCACAACCTCAAGTTTAATGATTCAAGAGTGTTCCTCCCATTTGTACCAGGTCACCAATACGAGGTAGAGCTTCTTTTTCTACTGTCACCAGCGCTTTACCTATACATACTCCACCTATATTTGTTATCCCTACTTTCCATAATCCAATCATGGTGATTCAAGGCCCCGAGGGTAACTCTTTTGGCCCACTTAATTTAAATCCACCCCTACATGAGCTTCCACATAGTTCAAGGAAGAATTTCCCCAAATTCTTTGGTGATGGGAAAGTTCACCTTGATGAACACATTGCAGCCTTTAGTATAGCATGTGGTGTGATAAGTGTGGAATTTGAGGACGTAGTAGTCTGACTATTTGTGGAAAAATTGCAAGGTGCTGCAGTAGACTAGTTCTACCACTTGCAGGCTTAGTCAGTAACTGATTAGAACACACTCAAAGCAAAATTTGAAGCAAGGTTCAAGCCTGCAGAAGATGCACATGCCTTGTTGGCCCAACTCACACAAATGAAGAAGGAACCTCATGAACCTATGAGGGATTTCATAGCAAAGTTTGACAAACTGAGGAACAAGATTCCTACCATTGCTCAACCAACACCTGAGAACCTCAAATGCTTCTTCATCAACTCACAGCTGCCTGAAGTGAGTTTTTTGTTGAGACAGGCTGGACATATAAAACTTTATACTAGTTAGGACTTGGCTACTAAGGTAGAAGATGACCTTATCTTGGCAAGAAAGATAAGGAGAGATCCTAACAGAGGTAAATCCTCTTCATCTTCAAAATACTCACCTACAGGCATCACTGATCCAATGGTATAGAAACTAGCTAATGAGTTACTTGCTCTTAGAAAGTGAATGGCACAAGAGATGTCATCTAATCCTTCATACAAAGATATACCAAGGAGGACATTTCCTAATCAAGCATACCAAGGTAATGCTACCAAGAATCAAGGGCAGCCAAATTGTCTTCCTCCCACCCAAGGGAAACTGGCCATTGAAGCACCTCCAACCAATTCAGTAGTGGGATACCTTGAAGTAGAATCAGATTTCTCCTTTCATCTTGAATTAAATCAATAAAATGATGTTAATCTCTTCACAAAGGGAGAAGAATAATTAGCTAGCAACTCCAACATTAGTTTCTTGAATTATCAGGATGAACCCAAAAGTGAAGGTAAAGCAGTTGAGGGATCATATGCTATATTCACAAAGTCTAAGAATCAGTCAGCCCAATCAGCTGATAAGGACAAAATAGGAGAGAAATCTTAGCCTGCAATTACAATTTCTAAGTGGGGAACCACTCTGCCCTTCCAGCCAAAAGACCTGGTGATTGCTAAAAAAGTAAGTGCTTCAAACTTGCTTATGCCTTCTACTTCAAATTTGCAAACCAGTCCTCCCCCTTCCAAAAATCAAAAGGATGAACTCCCATCCCCCCTTCATAACTCATTTTAGACATTTGACATACTTGACCATGTAAATAAAACCGAAATTCAAATGTCTGAATTTGAATTCCTGTAATCCAACCCTGATTAGTTGGATAAATTGGTTGAATGTGTAAAGAACCAAACCATCCCAGCAAGACAAGAAGCTAAGAAGGTAACTCATGATCCCCTAAGAAACATGTATATCCAAAACAACCTTTTCATTACTCCTCTTACTACCCCTAGAAAAATAAAGCCTTTCTATGTTTCCCTATTGATAAATGGTCACAAGCTAAGCAATTGCATCATTGATTTTGGAGCTTCAGACAATGTCATGCCTACCAAAGTGGTATAATCCCTTGGTCTCACACTAACCAAGACATTTGGGAGATATTTCTCCATGGAGAACAAACAAGTGCCACTATTAGGACAAATTAAAGATGCCCAATTTGTATTTATAGTGTTCTCAGACAAAGAATCAAGATGATTGTCCTAGTGGCTGATGTTCTAGCATCATATGGCATCCTTCTTAGCTAAAATTTATACAAAGATGTTGGTGGTGACTTGAGCATGGAATTATCTGAGGAAAGGATTCCTATCAAAGGCATCATGAAGAGGCTACTTCTTAAGAAAGAAGTAAAATATGTGGTTACTCAAACATCAGCACCTGAAGCTCAAATTCTATTTGAGACTTCAAGCATGGGTAATTATTTCATAACCATAGAGGAAGTCCATGAAGCACCTAATAAAACTCTTGAATGTGATAGCCTAAAAATAACTTCAACTGGAACAACAGAAGAATTGGTGGAGCATAATTCAAGTGCATAAGAATCTCCCCTTTCAAATGAAGAAGAAACTAAGGAAAAATCAGTGTCTGAGGAGGTATGGATTCTAAAATTTGATGGTAGCTACTCCTCTACCAGTTCAGGAGCTGGGTTTGTGATAATATATCATCAAGGAGATATTTTTCCTTCATCATATAAGTTACAATTTAGCAACACCAAAAACACAACTGAGTATGAATCTTTCTTACTTAGATTGAAGGTTGCTCATGACAAAGGCATCAAACTCCATGCCAAAGGAGATGCTAAACTGGTGGTTTGTCAGGTGAGGAACCTATATCAAACCAAAAATGAAAGATTGTGCCACTACCACAATCTAGTCTAGTATCAACTTGAATGTTTTGATGCTTTTAGCATCTCTGCCATACCTAGAGAATTCAATGACAGAGTTGATGCATTGACTATTTCAATGAGTCTTCTAGTTCCTCACCCAGACTTCAAAGGAGACAAGTACACTATTGAGTTGGTCTTTTGACCAAGTGTACCTAATAATGCTAGTAATTGGTAGGTGTTTAACAATGAAAACCAAATCATTGCCTTTTTAGAGAAAAAAGATAGCTTTGAATGGCTACATTTCAAAGGCAATGAGCTTTAGAAGCTTGAACTAGCCCCACAATCAAGTGTAGATGCAGGAGAGGAGTTCCTAAAAATTAAAGAAAATAAAATCCCAAAAGTCCTAGTTTCCCTTAAGAAGTTGTTTGACAAGTATGAAAAATTCATCAAATAGCAATAGACAAATTTAAGCTTCTCCCAAGAGTTTGATCGGGTAAATTTAAGCACCAAAGAAGATCCCAAGATGGTGAACATTAGAAAATGCTTCACTACTAAGGAAAAATTCAAGTTCACTACTCTACTCAGCCAATACATGGATGTCATAGCATACTCATATGATGATCTAAAGTCACTCAGACTTGAAGAAATTTGCCATGACATTCCTCTCAAAAGTGATTTAGTGCCTTAAAAATAAAAATCTAGACAGTACAATTTGAAGATATCAGGTACTATTCTATCTAAAATACAAAAGATGCTGAATGCTAGGATCATTTTCCTAATCCATCATTCTACATTGATTGCCAACATAGTACCTATGAGGAAGAAGAATGGTGAAATTCACCTTTGTGTGGATTTTAGGAACTTGAATTAGTCATCCTTGAAGGATAAATATCCTTTGCCCATCATAGATCAAGTGCTTCGAACCATGACCAGTTCTGAGATGTTATCAACGCTAGATGGATTTTCAGGATACAATCAAGTTGAAGTTGGTGAAACAGACCAGCACAAGACTACCTTCACCACACCTTAGGGCACCTCTACATATCAAAGAATGCCATTTGGCCTAATAAATGCCGGTACCACTTTATAGAGAGCAATGGACCTTACTTTCAAAGATGAAATGGGTAAGTTCATTATAGTGTACCTAGATGATTTAACCATCTTTTCCAAGCATCGTCCAGATCATGTGCACCACTTGGATTAAGTGGTAGAATGTTACCGATAGAATGGCATTTCTTTAAACCCCAAGAAATCTATTTTTGGGGTCATATAAGGGAAACTTCTTGGACACATTATGTTGAGAGAAGGCATAAATATTGACTCAGACTGAGTTAAGTCTATCTAAGAACTTAATCTGTCTATGATTAAAATTGTAGTTCACTCTTTCTTCAGAAAAGTAAATTTTTTACGAAGATTCATCCCTGAGTTCACTGAGAAGACTCATCATATTATGGATATGATAAAGGGAAAGGCCACCTTCAGCTAGACTGAAGAAGGAAAATTGGCATTCTAAGACATCAAGATAGCCATTGCTCACACCCCAATTCTAGTTTGTCCAAATTATACTAAATATTTCATCATGTATAGTAATGCTTCTAAACACACACTTTCAGCCATTCTAATTCAACAAAATGAAGGTGTGGAATCTCCCATATCCTTCATGAGTTGTCCTCTCAAAGTTCATGAGCTAAAGTATTCAAATATGGAGAAGCATGCTGATGTGGTGGTCAAGGCAGTGAAGCATTTTTTCTTTTACATCCTGAACTCACATGTTACTTCCCTGGTTCCTGATACCACAATAAAATCCATACTAACTCAACAAGAGCTTGGAAGAAAAAGAGAGAATTGGATTGCTAAAATATAGGATTTTGATCTTGTTATCAAACCAACAAAGCTTGTGTGGGGAAAGGGCCTTTGTCAATTGATTATTGACAATAGGCTTGAAGAAGCAGGGCATGAAGAAAAATAATTAGAAGACACACCAACATTCCTCTTTGTCTCCACCATGAATGAGTGGTATTCAAGTATTTCTCATTTCCTTACTTATGGTGAGTGTCCCACCCACCTATCTTGCAAAGAAAGGAGGATTGTTAAACTAAAAGCTAACAATTTTGTCCTCTGGGACAATAGCATGTACAAGAGGAGCCTTGATGGAGTGTTCCTTCACTGCATGGATAAAGAGCAGTAAAACCAAATTTTGAGATCCTTCCACAATCTAGCCTGTGGAGGACATTTTTTTGCTCCCATGACTACCCACAAGATTATTAGAGCTAGGTAGTACTAGACTAATTTGTTTTAGGATGCATACAAATGGGTACAAAGATATGAACTATGCCAATAATTCATGAGAAGACCCAAGTTAGCTGCACTCCCTCTCAAGCCAGTGGCGATAAAAGAGCCATTTTAGCAATGGGAAATCAATTTTATTGGTACTATAAACCCACCTTTAAGTGTTGGACATGATTATGTCCTCATAACCATAGATTACTTCACCGATTGGGTGGAAGCAATTTCAACCAAGCATGCTACTTCAGAAATAGTATGCAATTTCTTCAAGGAAAACATCATTTCCAAGTTTGGGGTCCCAACTAAGAATATGATAGACACTGCTACCTATTTCTATTCTCATGAGATCACTCAATTTTATTTTTACTATGGGATTACCCTCTCCCACTCTGATTATTTCCCATAAGGGAATGGCCAAGCTAAATCAAGTAACAAGAACCTGGTGACCATCATTAGGAAGCTGGTGGATGACAACCAAAGGACATGGCATAAAGCATTACTTGATGCTCTATGGGCAGATAGAATTACACTAAAAAGGGCAATTGGTATGTCTCCTTTCCAACTTATTTATGGTCTCATTGATGAGATACCAATCACTCTATAATTTCCAACATTGAAATTGGCCAAAGCAATCAAATATTAGATGCATGAAAGCTCCATCGATAAAAGGATCATGTGTTTGACTGAGCTGGATGAGCAGCAAACTATGGTGGTGGACCAAATTGCTACATACCAAAGTCTGGTGAAGAAGCTCTTCAACCAAAAATCAAAAACTTGGGATTTCTAGATTGGAAATCAAGTCTTGTTATGGGACAAGAGAAGAGAACTAAAGGGAATGCATGGGAAATTTGATTCCTTTAGAAAGGCCTGTTCACTATCCATGAGCTCAACGATGAAAATAGTTTCTTATTGAAGTATCAAGATGGCATGCTATTTTCTCTACCTCATAATGGGTAGTGCACTTCAACTCTTGAAGTATCAGATAAGATCTTCTATACATATGTATATTTGTATAGTCTTTATTTCTATTTTGTGCTTTTCCTTTTCATTTTCATTTTTGGCATCTTGCTTTCTTGTTGGTTAGCATGACTCCATAGCCCAATGGCACACTTAAAGGCACTAGAGATTCTCACCTCTACTCCCCTTAGTTGTTCCAAAATTTTAACTGAAAGAAGTTTCCTAACTAGAGCCAGTTGTTGTTCCCAAAGTTTGTCACTCATTTTTGGGACAACACATGAACTATTTTTGGTCTTACAAGCCAAAAATTCTCTCTTCCCTTCTCAAAAATTTGTTTTGAGCCTTCAAATTCTCTCTTTTTCAAACTTTTTTAGCTAAGGAACCCTACAGATACATTTCTATAAACTCCACAGATAAAATTCTATGGACTCTGTAGGTAGAATTCTACAGACTCTGCAGGCTCAAATCTATGGAATCTACAGGCTCAAAAATACAGACTCTACAGATAGGTTTCTACAGACTCTGCAAGATAGATATCTACAAACTCTTTCAAGGTTAGAGAAAACTTAGAAGAAAACTATGGACTCAAATCTATGGACTTCACAGGAAGAAATCTATGAACTCTGCCAGGAAGAAAATATATGAACTCATTTCTACGGACTCCTCTAGTTCTATGGACTTAGTTTCTATAGACTCTGTAGGTTCATTTCTACAGAATAAGTTTCTATGAACTTCAAGGCTTGAAAACTATAGACTCTATAGGTGGAACTACAAACTCCATAGGAATAAAATCTATGAACTCGTATCTACTGACTCTGTAGGTTAGTTTCTATGGACTCTACAGGTTAGTATCTACAGACTCTATAGGAAAGAAATAGGTTTAACACTTAGCCATTTTTTCAATTAAGAAGTTCAAAGGAAGGTCTTCCAAGAGTCCAAACAAGGGCACTTGACAGCCAAAATGGACCCATGCAACTTTTCTGAAAGGCAACCTTGGAGGTCAGACAACCCTTGCAGAGGGCAGGCGGGGAGCAGGTGGACTATTCCAAAGACCAAGTGAAGAGTAGGGAATTCTTTCAAAAAAGTTCCCATGAAAAAATAAACAAGGCACAAGTCCTTCAGACAAAATATCTGAAGGAATTCCTTTAGACATTTTGTCTACAGAAATTTACCTGAGGAGAAAGCCTGACAAAAAGCAGAAGCAAGCAGGAAGAAAAAACTAAGGAAAGGAACATTTCCTTCAGACAAAATGTCTGAAGGAATTCCTTCAGAATTTTATTTAAAGTAAAATCTCAAATAAAAATATACTAAAGGATGAATCCCGCTAAAAAAAATAATCTCGAAGGCCATCCGAAGACCACTGAAGGGTAGAAACCCTTACAGGGGGTTCTCGCCAAGAAAATGAACCATTTTTCAAGATCCTGAAGGGCAAGTCCCCACTGAGAAAGATCAAACCACAAAGCTAAAGGAATTTCCAAGGAGGATGATGGGCCCATAGACATCAAAATCAAACATTAAAAAATAGTCATTGGGATCTAGACATCCAGTATGTGCCTGAAGTTGTCAAATTCAAGGCAACCAACTAGCCATTGGCTTTCAAATGGGGATGGGCCCAAAGCCATCAAATCCATGGTAATAAAATAGTTGTTGATCTTTAAAATCTTGAGTGTAGACCTGAATGCAAAAGGCTAAAATGCTAAAGGGAAGAACTATGAAGAGAGATCCGTAAGAGCTAATAAGGTTGAGGACATAGCCCTAAGAGCTTAGATTCCAAAAAAAGACAAAACCAAAAAAGGGGAAAGATAGATCAAGGGCACAAATCATAGCAAAAAAAGAGAAAGGCCAAAATTTCTATGCAGTAGTTATTCCACTAGGTGAAATAGTTTACAAAGCAAATATTTTAACTATCAAACATTGAAGGCATGCCTTGTTTATCCCCCTTGGAGTAAAGGCAAGGTGGACAACTACACAGGCATCAAGGGAGAGACTAGATGATCCAGACCTAGGGGGAGACACTTGAGATGACTTAGCACGCCACAGTCAAGGTAGCCACCCTATTCTAGCATGGTCCTTGGATAGAACTAAAGATGCATTCAAAGCATTGAATGCAACATGGGTCTCTCCATGCAACAAAGTGTCAGTCTTTTCTAGGCTGATATATATTGTAAATCTCTTCTTTTCACAAGGGATATCTTTTTGATAAAAGAAGAAAAACTCTACCAAAATTGGGAGGCTATCACTGAGACTTTGAGCTCAAGGTGTTATTCATATTTCCTTCTTTGAATGAGAAAGCAAGTTACTTTTAGACTTTGTGCTGTCATAGCTTGTATCATTTAGGAGATTGTTCATATGTCTGTCTTCTAAATGTGTTCTTGTCCATTGGATGAAATAAACAGAACTTGTGGAGATAATCAGGAAGGTGTCCAGAAGCCAACTGTGGGAAGATTTTATGCTGCCTACAATTGCCTTTAGTGTGTTTATCTATTTTCTATTTTCTATGTAAAGGACCTTGGGATGACTTTGTGCCCCTATTATTCTTCATATTTCACTCTTGGGTAGTCGCGGTGGAGACTTTGTGCTAAATCTCAGTATGTTGGTTACTCTGCACCCATGTTACCAGTTACTTCTCACTACCTGAAAGAACTCTTATTATTTCCTGTAAGACCACTTTTGAAAGAAGAGAAGTGCCTTCAATGTCTTCACCAAGATTTCTCATTTGTCTGTGAGCATCATCTCTAAAAAAAGAGATGGATGGTGTTACCCTACCCCTGAGTGTTATTTTTTGCATATATTTATAATATATAGCCCCTTCATGCTTATATGGAACCTCCCCTTGATGAGAGGAGAGATTTGTCCCCTTTTGATGTGGTAAACTTGCACACAAGGCCAACCAATCTTCCTTGCTATGGTTGATCAGACCTATTTTGCTCATTAGTTAGCTGAGACAAAATATTCACCCAATAGGTAGAATTACCAGGCTCCCAGACTATGGTGTAGACATCCACTAGATGATGGTAGATGATGCAAAAGTTGAAAGGGTCAGGAAACTCTTAGGGTACTATAAGGGAGGTTTTTTGTTCCCTATAAAATATATTAAGGACCCTGGTATAAGGGTGGTGGTGTGCCTTGTAAGTTCAAAACATTTCCTTGGTGGTCGATGGATAGACATCACCAAGGCCTACCTATACATCACCTATCATATGGAAAAGGGGGTTAATTTTAACATCACAAAGTTCATTATGGAAGAGATGATGAAGAATGTTCTTGAGTGTCATATAGTGTGAGAGACATTTCAATGGGGGCCTGTGTTAATTCTAATTGTGATGGATGAGATTGATGTGCCCAATGGTGATGAAGACAACATTTAGGTCTTCTTAATATACTAAGACTCCCTAACATAGAAATATAAAAACTTCACCTACCCCCTACCTTCTCCCAAAAGTAAAAGACCAGAGTAATGGGGTAGTGTTCTCAGTATATTGAAGCATTCAGGGAGGAATGGTGTATCCTAGAGGAACTCACCCAAAATATGTTTAGAATAATGACCTTCACGATTATGAAATAATTTTGTGTAGTGCACCTGGTACTAATATATGGAAACTACTCAAGTTGTCTCAAGATTCCTTATGCATTCTCTTTTAAATACTTTAGGGAGGTACTGAGAAGGATCCCCATTGTGTAATATCTAGACATCCTAGTGAAAACCATGGATTTAAAATGAAGCAGGTTATAACACCAATACATGCACATAAGGGGAAGTGACCAAGGATGAGGAAGATAACTCAAATTTCACCAACATCCATCCCCTCTAAAAATAAGTGATTATTGGGCACATCCATATGTTATACTATAAGATGAAGCTAAGAAAGAAGCGTACAAGCATCAAGAAGGATGATGACCTCTCCCTTTAGGTTATTGATGAATGGAAGCTAGCACCAATAGCTTTGAATAAGTCTCCCCAAAATAAAAAAGTGGGAGACACTTGAGGAGATATAGGAGTGCATCAAATTGAAGATTGCCTTTGGTGATGAGTCCACTCCCTCTACACTAAAGAATAAGAACGTATATTTCATGCCAAATTTTGCTTCACCTAAGCTAAGGGAAAATAAAAAGAAGTCAAATGGGATAGTTTCAATTCCCACAATAACCTTGGTATATATTGAGGTGTAAGAGGCACATGAGGAATTAGAAGTGTAAGAGGCACATAAATATATGGAGGAGGAAGAAGGATGGATGAAATTTTACATCATCTAGGAAGAAGCAATAGAAGAGCCCAGTGCCAAAGAAGTTTAGGAAGCCCTCCAAGGCAGAACCACCATCATGTTTAGAGAGGAATAAAATCCACCCAACACCTCATCTAAATATCCCTCTACATATCCTCTACTAAATGAGTAAAATATAATTTGGTGGAAGAAAATGAGCCTCAATGACGAACATATAGAGATGGAACTGGAGCTAAAAAGTAAAAAAGTGGCCATGAAGGCATCCAATATGACCCAAGAAGAGATTGATAAGGTTGAGTCCAAGGAAATAAGGTTTGAGGAAGAGAAGGCTACAACAATAATTAATCTAGGTAGATCCATATACCATTCCATTTTTAAAGTCTTCAATTTTTGGTTGAACCACTTGCATTTCAAAGAATTCATCGAGAGCTTTTCAACACTTCTTCCAAAATGTAAAATAGAGTTTAGATGCTTGAAATATAGCTTGCTAACATTTTCTTATGAGATAGGCAAATAATGAGTGTCAAAAAGTGACGTGGAATTGTTCAAATATGCTAAGTGGTCCAATAACCATTTGACACATGGCAATATTAATTTGTGCAAAAAAAATGGTTTGGTGTTTGGTTTGTTGATAGCCTCCGATCTTTGACAAGAGGTCATATGAGGATCCATGGGGCCCGTTATTTGCTCACTGGGGGCCCTCAATGAGGGTCAGCACACTCTTGTGGATGGGTGCCTTGGACTCCTAATCTTTATGTATTATTTTTTGTGGAATTGTATTTAAGTTACAAAGTTCATATAAACCCCATCAATGTGGGATAATTATTTAAAGCTTTGTAATAAAGAGCCACAAGCCAACAAACCCAATCTGTCACACCATCCACCATGCCACACAAAGACCATGTCCTAACCAATAATTATCCAATGGTGGCCTAAGTATAGGCTCAAACTAAGCTTAACACCTAAGTCTCCTCCAAAAGGGATGTCAGCACACATAAAGGAGACTGCCCACCTATTTCAAACATGAAATCAGTTTGTAAATGACAAATGTGGGATAAATATAATTACCTAAGCACCAAAAGAGAAGGCCAAAGACTTGAACTTTGTACCTATCATAAAAAATTGATAATCCTTGACTGCTTGAGCCATGGGCTTCTAAGTGTTATAAAGGGAGAGAACTTCCATTTGAAGGGTAGTAATCAGCCAATTGTGTAAAGAGAATTAAGAGGGTTAGAGACTTATTAATGCATTGTATGGCTTATTAATGCATTGTATGGCCTTGGCCATTAATAATAGGTTTGAGAGATGTTTTTTATAGGTAAATAGAGACTAGAGAAGGAGGATGAAGACTTGTAATTATTTTTTAAGCCATTTGTTGCACAAAATTAATGGAAATGGTCCTCACTTCGAATGGACCCAGAGACATAGGCTATTGAAGCCAAACTCTATTATCAATTCACTGGTGAATTGTTTTGATTTTATCTGCTATTTTTTTTAATTCTGATCTTCATTTTAATTCTAGTTATTATTTCTTAATTAAAAATTTAACAAAAAATTCAAGAACTTAGTAGATCTTTTAAATGTGACAATGTGTTATTCAATTTTACGACACTTGCATTTTTAGTTTTCAGATCAGATTTTGGTATCAGAGTGGTTGTTATTTAACAGTGGTTGCTAGTGTATGTTGATAAGGTCAAAATCCAAAAATGGTGAAGGAAAACTCATTGAGTATAATCTATAGATTGGCTCAAGGCATGCTTCACGGATGGTCAAAGAAGAGATGGAATCCGAACAAGCTTTCCACCGAACCTTCATGGAGATGAGAAGCATGGTTGAGTAACTTTACCATGATAAACAAAGAAAATTTGAGAGTGAAAAATAAGGTGATTCACAAGAATCAAAAGGTAAAGAAACTGAAAAACCTTCTTCATCAGATGATGGTAAAAAAATTGTGGAATCTCTCCCTTCACTAATATTGGATATTAAATTTGAATTACCAATGTCTAATGGAGAAGTTAATGCCAAAAAGTTGGATAATTGGGTCGAGCAGATTCAAGTTTATTGTAGGGTCCAAAAGATTGCAGGGGATGAGTCAAAAATTATTTTGGCTACTCTTTGTATGGGAGTTACAGCTCTCATCTGGTGGGAGAGTAAGTTGAAGGAAGCCAAGCTTCAAAAAGGTAACTCGATTTCTACTTGGAATGAATTTGTTGAAGAACTCGGAAAGCAATTTTATCCTTTAGGCTATATGAAACAAGCCATGATGGATTGGCAAATTTTTAGACAAGGTAAAGGCCAAAATGTTCAAGATTATACACAAGAATTTAGGAGAATATCTTTACTTTTGAATGTTCCTCTTTACACACAAGAAACACTGCTAAAATATATAGGTGGTCTACATAGTTACTTAAGACATATGATTCTTATGTTCAATCCCACTAATTTAGATACAATATGTGTACAAGCCACTCATTTAGAGGCTAGAGGAAAACAATCAAAAGAATCTTTTCCTAAAGTTAAAAGTAAGCAATATAATGTTAATCAATCCAAAGGCAAAAGTTCAATAGGAAAGGGTAAACAAACATCCACTTTTACTATTAAAAAAGAAGAAGGAAAACTATTTTGTAATCATTTTAATAAAAATCATGATGAGTCTAAGTGTTGGAAACTACACCCTGAGTTAAGGCCTAAAAGGTTTCAAAAGAAGGAAAAGAAGACTAATGTTATGGTTTAGGATTTAGGTTTAGATTCAGGTGATGAAACTAAGATCATAGCCATAGGATTACATAATGATTATTCTCTTTGAGTTTCTAGCACTAAGTCATCAAATGATGCATCTTCTTCTAATTAGAATTTTGTGCGTGTTGATAAGAAAAGAAATGAATTGTTTCATATTAGAGTTGTTTCAAGACATACTAAGATTGACACTCTATTTGATAGTGGTTCTCAAGAAAATTTAATTTCTAAAGAGGTTGTTAAGAAGTTAGGCTTATAAACCAATCCCCATCCACAGCATTATCCACTAGGTTGGGTCTACAAGTCTCACAAACTTGTAGAGTGAGGTTTGCTATCACATCCAAGTTCATAGATGAGGTTGAGTTGGATGTTGTCCCTTTGGACATATGCGAGATTATTTTGGGAAGCCCATATCTTTATGATAGAAAATCAATCTTTTATAAAGAAGATAATAAGTACTTTCTTGTTAAGGATGGCATTGAATATATAGTCAGAGCACATCACATTAAAACAAGTCTTTCCTTGGTTACAACAGGGCAAATGAAAAGACTAGTTAATTTAAGCAAGACTTTTTATCTCATGTTGATTAAGTCAAAGAAAAAATAATATTATCAGTGTTTGGAAAATTGTGATTTTAAACATAAGAATGAATTGGTTGAAATCATTTCTACTTATGATGATGTGTTTTAGGATCCTAAGGGTTTGCCCCCCAAAAGGGGCGTTCAACCTAAAATTCAGCTATTGCAAGATTCTCCTCTCCCTAACATTGGCACGTACAAGTTATGGTGTAAAATGAGGAAATAAAAAAATAGGTAATGGATCAATGGTGGAAAATGAGGAAATCAAAAAATAGGTAATGGATATATTGGATAGAGGTATTATTCACCCAACATCTCTTGTTGGTTCACCAATCATTTTGGTGCCAAAGAAAGATGGCACTTGGTGAATGTGTGTTGATTTTCATGCTTTAAACAAAATTACTATTAAGAATCATTACCCTCTTCCTCGTATTGATGATTTGTTGGATCAATTAAAAAATGTTGATTGTTTCACTAAGCTAGATTTACCCTCTTCCTTGTATGCAGGAAAATTTTGCCACATATATTAAGGTATGTACTCTTTGTGCCAAAATCAAACCTATTAATAGGAAACTGGGACTTTACACTCCTCTACCTATTCCTACTCACCCATGGGAAATTATCTCCATGGATTTTGTGGGTGGTTTGCCTATGACACAAAGAAAACATGACTATTTATATATGGTTGTGGAAAGATTTAGCAAGATGTGTGTTTTAATTCCTTGCACTAAGAAAATTAATGGGGAAGGCACTACACACTTGTTCTTTAAACATGTATTGGTTCATTTTGTGTTGCCTACTTTAATTATTTCTAATTGGGATTCTTGGTTTATTGGGGAGTTTTGGTCAACTTTGTGGGGACTAATGGACACTAAATTAAAAAAGAGCACTACATTTCATCTGCAAACCGATGAGTAAATAGAGGTTTTGAACCATATTGTGGTACATTGTTTTAGGGGTTATAGCAATAAACATCCAAAGTTATGGGATGAACAATTGTGTTACATACAACATGCATATAACCAGGCACTTCATTCTTCCACTATGAAATCTCCATTTGAATTTTGTTATGGGTACTTGCCTAAATCTCCTCTAGATGTTTGCTATGGATAGGATACAGCTACTAGTGAACCAAAAGAAGACATTTGAGCTAAGAAGTTCATTGAAAAAATATAGATCATACATCAGACTATTTGTATTCAATTGGAGAAAAGTCAAGCCAAGTATAAAGTTGGACATGACAAACATCGTATTGATCACCAATTTTTTGTAGGTGATATGGTATGGCTTCACCTCAGTAAGGAAAGACTAACAAGTGAAGGTAAAAAGTTGAAACCAATCCAGTATGGTCCTTTTCAAATTACAAAACAAATTGGCACAAATGCTTTCCAATTAGATTTACCATTGTATATGTAGATTTACTCAGTTGTAAATGTGGAAAATCTGAAATTGTATGAGCCTCCAATGATAATTGATCATGATGAAAGTGTATCCATTCCTTCTATTGATGTTTTTGCTCTTGAATATCTAATAGAATTATAGGAAGATACTATTCTTGATAAGAATGTGTGGACTTCATAAAGAGGTGATGTTGAGTATCTTCATGTTGGTCTAAAAGGGATACACCCAAACAAGGCCAAATGGATGGAAGTTGGAAGGGTGAGGGAGAAATACCCTCCCCTCATTAACAATTAATTTCAACTTTTGGAGGTCCAAAAGTTCCCAATGGGAAGGAGTGATCTAGGCGGATCCATGTACCGTTCCATTTTAAAAGTATTCAACTTTTGGTCAAACCACTTACACATTGAAGAATTCATCAAGAGATTTTTGATGTTTCTTCTAGAACACAAAATGAAGTATGAATGCTCGAGATATAGCTTGCTGACATTTTCTTGTGATAGGTGAATAAAAAGTGTCAAAAAGTGATGTGGCATTGTTTAAATATGCCAAGTGGTCTAATAACCATTTGACACATGGCAATATGAATTTGTGAAAAAAAAAATGGTTTGGTGTTTGGTTTGTTGATAGCCTCTGGTCTTAGACAAGTGGTCATATGAGGATCCATGGGCCCCACTATTTGCTCATTGGGGGCCCTTAACAAGGGTTAGCACACTCTTGTGGAGGGGTGCCTTGGCCTCCTAATCTTCATGTATTATTATTTGTTGAATTTTATTTAAGTTATAAAGTCCATAGAAACCCCATCAATGTGGGATAATTATTTAAATCTTTGTAATAAAGAGCCACAAGCCAACAAACCAAATCTGCCATGCCATCCACCTTGCCATGCAAGGACCATGTCCTAACCAACAATTATCCAATAGTGGCCTAAGTATAGGCTCAAGTTAAGCTTAGTACCTAAGTCTCCTCCAAAAGGGACGTCAACACACATAAAGGAGACTATCCACCTATTTCAAACATGAAATCAGTTTGTAAATGACAAATATGGGATAAATATAATTGCCCAAGCACCAAAAAAGAAGGCCAAAGACTCGACCTTTGCACCTATCATGTAAAATTGATAATCCTTGACTGCTTGAGCCATGGGCTTCGAATTGTTATAAAGGGAGTGAACTTCCATTTGAAGTGTAGTAATCAACCGATTGTATAAAGAGAATTAAGAGGGTTAGAGACTTATTAATACCTTGTACGACCTTAGGCCATTAATGACAGGTTTGAGAGATGTTTTTTACAAGTAGGTAGAGACTAGAGAAGGAGAATTGAAGACTTGTAATTATATTTCAAGCCATTTATTACAAAAAATTAATGTAAATGGTCCTCACTTTGAATAGACCTAGAGATGTAGGCTATTAAAGCCAAAATTCATTATCAATTCGTTAGTGAATTCTTCTTATTTTCTCTACTATTTTTTTTAGTTCTGATCTTCATTTTAATTCTGGTTATTATTTCTTTATTCAAAATTTAATAGAAAAGTTGAGAACGTAGCATATCTTTTAAATGTGACAATGTGTTATTTAATTTTGCAACACTTGCATTTTCAATTTTTAGATCAATAATAAAGAATAGGAAGGTATAGAAAAATAAGTCATAGGAGGAAAGGGCCAAGAAAGAAAAGGAAGAAAAGAAGGTTACCACAAGCACACAACCAATAAAGGATAAATTAGAAAAGGTGCCTAGCACCCCCATGAACATAGAATAAGAAGATATACCATAGGTAAGATCAATTAGTGAATGGGTGCCTAGAGATCACTTTGAACGGACCCGAAGACATAGGCTATTGAAGCCAAACTCTATTATCAATTCGTTAGTGAATTTTTCTAATTTTATCTACTATTTTTTTTAGTTCTTATCTTCATTTTAATTCTGGTTATTATTTCTTTATTAAAAATTTAATAGAAAAGTTGAGAACTTAGTATATATTTTAAATGAGATAGTGTGTTATTCAATTTTGTGACACTTGCATTTTCAATTTTTAGGTCAATAATAAAGAAGAGGAAGGTATAGAAAAATAAGGCCTAGGAGGAAAGGGTCAAGGAAGAAAAGGAAGAAAAAAAGGTTACCACAAGCATGCAACCAATAAAGGAGAAAGCAAAAAAGGTGCCTAGCACCCCCACAAACATAGAATAAGAAGATACACCATAGGTAATCTCAATTAGTGAATGGGTGCCTAGAGATAAGGAAGGCAATGCTAGCACCTTGAAAGAGAAAATAAAGAGTGAAAAGAAAACTTAGTAGAAATAAGAGGGTAAATCTAGTGTCAAGGAGGAAGAAAAAATAGACCAAGGGGACAAGTCCAAGGAAGAACCCTTACTACAGAAAAAAAACAACCTCATATGGAAGTGCTAAAGAGATCACTAGCATCAAATAAGAGGAATAAGAAAATATGGATCTAGTTATCATAGAAGAAGAGGGTGTTTAACCAATCCTAAGGGAAAATGTATTTAAGGGGTGGATCAATGAAGGCTATTATATGTTTGAATACATGCCCCCAAATCTTCCACAATAAGGACACAATAACAACTATCATTTGCCTTTCAATTTATATGGATGAGCCTCATTTTGAGGTACCATAGGAGGATTTACTAAGTACAAATAAACTAGAATAAGGGCATGAGTTCCTTCTCATAAACCCCTACATAATGAACCTTATCAGGTTTGTTAATGCACTCATCCAAATGTCTTCTGAAGTAGCACAAAACAACATTGTCAACAATGTTAGGGCTTTAAAAGTGGAAGATGATTGCACTAGAATCAAAATAGGAAATAAAGGCCATGAAGTTCAAATTTAAACAACTATCTAAGTGTGTAAAGGAATACAAGCCATCCCTCTTGAAAGGTGTTGACACTTTGAACTTTTTAGAGGTTGACAAGGTGTGTAAGAATGGAGAAAATTCTCCCAAAGTTGAAGGCAGATACAACACCATAAGATAAGGAGGACCCATGTGCCATAGTAAAGTAAGATCTAACTAAAAATCTCAAAGAGGTGGAAGACCTCTTCATGAAACTAGAAGAAGGCATAGAGGTAGTTGACACCATCTTCATGAACTTATCCAACCAAGCATTGATCATCGATGCACACCTCAAGTAGGTAACGGGGGAGAGGGAAAATATGATAGCAAATGCAGTCACTATTAGTAGGATTGAGTGTGCATAGATCATGTCAAAGGTTATCACTCGAAGTACCTAGATCAAGAACTAAGAGAAAAACCTAGAAGAACTCTTTTGTGCCTTTTAAACAAAGGCCAATGATCAAGGAAAAATATTAGACAGAGGGTGATGAGGGCAAAGGAAAGGCTAGAGGCCTTTAGAAAATAATTAGAGAAAATCAATGTACTCATGTTTATCACCACCTCAATAGAGATTAACATCATTGTTGAAGAAATAAAGATCACCATCAAGGGCTTTGATGACTTTAGTGTTGAGTTAAAGAACATGTTGGTATTTTGTACACCTAGGGCATTAAAAGACTAGTCCAAGGATGACCTATTCATTTTGTATGGGTAATTTTTGGCTCCTTTTTTCCTAAGTCTATATCTATTCCAACTTAGTAGACACTTTAGTGTGAGGAAATCATTCGAGATGATTGTTATTTTGATATATTTTGCACCAACTGGATAAGTAGACACACACCTTACACCGATTGGCATGTAGTTAACAAATTCTATAATGTTTTGGGTATATTTAAAGAGAGTAAGCATGTGGAGATCACATCATGAATGGAATAAAGTAATAGAATTGGTGGAATGATTGAGAAAATATCCATTTTGATAACTAGCATGTGCAAATCCAACATGGTAGAAGGTGCTCCTATAGGATATAAAATCAAGCTTGAACTAGTATGCAAGGATGTGACTTGAATATAATGAAGCTCTATAGAATATTTTCAAATCATATCCAAGAAACCTCCATTAAAACTTAGTTTTAGCATGGATACATGTGAAGATCCATCTTATAGTGCCCAAACTTGCCTTTGAGCCTCTGGGTCAATAGTTGTTTAGATGATAATGTTCTCTATGTTTTTAATATGAACTCTATTATTTAAAACTTGGTAATTGAAGAATGACATTGCACCTATTTATATATTGATATAATTTTTATGGTTATATTAATGCTCTTTGAATGTAACTTGAATGCAATGGTTACAATAGTGTAATTTTGATACATGAATGTGTTGTTAAGCAAAGATTTGTTCCAAGTTGGTAATGTCATATTTGTGCTAAATAATGGAATCAAACTAAACTATAAAATATCTTAAGTTTAGGAAAGGGCATGTGCCCAAGCTTTGACACCTACACCAAAAGTACTAAACCAATATGAACCCTTGATCTAATATATTCCATTGAACCCTCCAAGTGCCTAAAGGATGTTAAGAATGATAAAATATAGGCTTGTGCCCATAATACTACAAAGCAACCCTATATAGACTTGTACCCATATGATTGGAAGTAACTACCTAAATAGGCTTTACACCTATATACCTTCAACCTATCCTAGAATGGCTTGCACTTATGAACTTGTAAACATCATTGTTTTAAATGACCAATTCCTTTGAAGAATGAGTTATGTTATGGCATGATTAACCCAATGTAGGCCCTAATTATTTCTCTATTTGACTTCATGTGAATGCATAAGGATTTCACCTTATCTGAATTGATGTCGATGTAGTAGAGTGACAAATGTTAAGTGCCATAGGTTTATTTTATGATTGTGCCTAGTTATAAAAAGTCTAGAACTGACTTGGATAGCTAGATAAGTGCTTGATAGAGTAAATGACTTAGACAACTAATCCTTTTCTACAACATACACCACCTTGTTGTACATCTTGATTCCAAACTTGTGAAGGAAAAATTGTGCAAGATGCATCCTTTTATTTTTGTATTATCAAAGAAAGATTTGAAAAAACTCTTAGAAGTAAGATGCTTTCACTTATGGATAGATTTTTATGATATAACTGGATCAGGATCACACTAAACACTAATAAAAGACAATGTTCACCACTCTTTGGGGAACATTTTGTTATCAAGTTGTGCCATTTGGTATTAAGAATGTTAGGGCCACATACCAAAGATCCATGCTTGTCATATTTCATGATATGATTCATAACATTGTTGAAGACTATCTTAATGACATATTGGGTAAATCAAAAGACTTGTACCAATCATCTAGTTACACTATGGAGAATATCGATAGGCTTCATGAATATAAGGTCAGACTCAATCCCAAAAGGTGCATCTTTAGTGTCACTTTAGGCAAAGTATTAGGCTTCATCGTCTCTCACCAAGGAATTAAATTTTATCCTACCAAAGTAATAGATATTATCAAGATGCTACCACCTTCTAATTTGAAACAACTCTATAGTTTTTAGGTCAAGATTCAATCTATCAAATGATTCATCTCATAGTTGGCTGACAAATTCCATCCATTTACACACTAAAGAAATGTGTTACATTTCATTGGGATGATGGATGCTAGAAATATTTTCAACACATAAAGTAATATCTTTCCAATCCACATATTTTGTTATTATCAATGCTAGGAAAACCATTTCTATTATTCCTCTCTACCATAAATAAAGCCTTGGGGGCACTTCTAGCTCAGCATGATGAAAATGGAAAGGAACATATTGTTTACTATCTAATCTATACACTAGTTGTGTATGAATACAACTATACACTAATAGAATAAGCTTGTTTAGATATGGTATTTGCAACCCAAAAGTTAGGGATTTACATGCTTAACAATAAGACCATAATTATTTCTAAAGTAGATTCACTCAAGAACTTACTGTCTAAGATAGATTTAAAAGGCCACATTGATAAATAGATCATGTTTCTAAGTGAGTTTGAGATAGAATACATCAACCAAAAGGCCATAAAAGGACAATTCCTTGAATATCAGCTTCCTAAATCTCCCCTTATAGATACTAAACCACTAAATTTTCAATTCTTATATGAGTCCATCATGACCATCATTGAAACATCTCCTAAGGAGTAATACTAGAATCTATATTTTGATGGATCATTCACATCACATGAATCATGGGTAGGCCTATTTTTTATTACACCATAGGGGGATCTTATCCCTAAATCATTTTTCATCATCTTTCCTTGTACTAACAACATGAATGAATACAAAGAACTTATTGTAAGGATTCATCAGGTAGTATAATGAAATATTCATCATCTCATGGTTTATGGTGATTCTCAATTAATCATCAATCAGGGTATAGACCACTTTAATACCAAAGATGATAATTTGGTGCCATACAAAGCCATGGTGGATGTTCTCAAACATAATATTACTTACATACAATTTTAACACATACCAAGGGATAGTAATAAAATAATGAATACCATGGCCACCATTGTCTCTTTGATCTACCACACCAATAAGACAAAAGAGTATTAATTTCTCATTAAAAATATTCTAGTGCCTACTCATGAACCTTCAACCATCAAAATGATTTATGATATTGTTGGTCCCAACTCTATATGGTATTCAAACCTCTTTACTTACCTTCATGACCATATCATGCCACCAAACCTATCATGTAAAAAATTAAAGGCCTTTACCCATAAAGCCTCATGTTATACCTTACTTGGCCCAACCCTTTATAATTATAGCTTTGATGGAAATATAATTCATTATTTGAATTTGGTAGAGGCAACATTAGCATCATGGGAAGTTCATGAAGGAGTATTTGGAGCCAATACCAATAGGACCATCCTAGCCAAAAAAATCTTGCAAACTAGTTACTATTGGCCAACTATGGATGAAGATATAGTTGATTATTTAAAAGGTGTGATAAGTGTCAAAGGAATGCTAATATAATTCATGCCCTGACCAAATCACTAAAACCAATGCTTACATCATGGCCATTTTCAACATGGGGACTTGATCTCATTGGTAAGATTAACCCTACCTCATCTAATGGCCATAAACACATCCTTACCATTATTAAACATTTTACCATGTGGGTTGAAGCTATACCCCTCACTTAAATAATTAGAAAATAGATTTCCAAGTTCATCTTTAACCATCTCATATGATGCTATGGTATCCCATGCAATGTTATATATGATAATGGTGGATTATTTAAAAATAATATGTTAAATGTTGTGCCAAGTAAAATATCAATTAACATTTTTCTATCACCTATTACCCACAAGGTAATGTCCAAGCAGAAGCATCCAACAAAACCATTTTCAACATCCTTAAAAATATTACTAATGTTACAGGTCACAATTAACACCTCCAAATCTTTTGTGCCCTTTGGGCTTACCATACTAATTACCATACTCTAATTGGTACCACTCCATATTCCCTAGTTTATGGCATGGAATCCATTCTTCCCATCGAAGTCAAGTTACCTTCTCTATGTATCTCATTGAAGCACATCTTGGATGATGAAGATTATTGAGTGAATCACCTACAAGAGCTAGATTTTCTTGATTAAAAATGCATGGCTATTGTCAATAACCTTCAATCATACCAAAATAGACTTTATGGTCATTATATTCAATGGGTGAAACACAAGGAGTTTTATCTTGAAGATCTTGTTCTAAAATAAAACCAAAATAGCACCACAGCTAAGAAGAAGAAGAAGAAAGGTAAGTTTAAACCCAATTGGATAAGCCCCTATATCATTGTTACAAATTAAGGATCTGGAGCATATAGGATTGATACACTAGATGGAGATGAACTTGATGAGTTGATGAACATTATACACCTCAAACATTACATCACTTGAGAGACCTAAAGTATTATCTGTGAGGCTTATTTACATTGTAACATATTGTCATCTTATTTATGCCATACCATATACCATTATACCATACCTTCACTATTGACAAAAAATATTTTTTACCCTCCCTCCATTTATTCTTAAGGTACCTTCAATGAAGGGATTTAGATCAATTTTTAGAAGTTGATTAAGTATTCTAGATAGAGGCAATATCTTGGATGAGTATGATAGTGGTTTGGTAGTTCTATCCTTCATTTCTAATTTTGTTTTATTTTAAGTGTTCTTGACTATAACCACCTTTGGTCAAATTAGTATCCCACTTCATACTAATAATTATAACTCCCTTTGGGAAAATTAGTATCATAAACCTGTGTCATTATTTCCTAATTATAACTACCTATGAAAAAAATTATAACAACACCTTTATCATACATTATCATATCACCTTGTCATTCCTATTGCTATATTGTGCCATTTGCCTACTTTAAAAACTTATTGCTACCTAGTTAGATTATTATACTATAAATCAAAATTAAAATTACTTGAGGTCTTATTAAGACTATGTAGGCAACACTTGATTCATGTTGAGGTCAGCTCAGTCACCTTTTTTTCATGCTCTTGCCATTTTACAAACATTTTAATTTTGAACATTATTTCCCTTTTGCAAGTTCAACCATTTAGTATCTCATAACTATCAATCGATTTGAGATTATTTGAAACTTCCAAAAACATAAAAATCACAAAATCATAAAAATTGGCTTAGAATCTCCATGCCAGATATAAAGTGATCAATTTTTTTAGGATGGGCCATATTCTTTGTTCCATTTATTTATAGACCACCTTGGTATTTTTCCTCCAATTTTTGGAGGAACTATATTGGCCTAAGGTTTACATGAACTATGTAGGTATTACTTGGATACATGGGGTATCTTGAGTTAGTTTAACTTTACCTTCCTATATTTTTGACCACTTCTTTTCCTTAAGGATCTTAAGAATCATAGATATGTCACAAGTAACTACTTGTCCTTTAGTTTCCCCATCCTTGTTGTCCTAAGCCTTACGCTCTCGCCATTTTGTGAGTTTCAATTTTGTGCATTTTGTATTCAACTTTGATATATTAATTATTTTTTGGCTTTATTTTACACTCTCACCATCTTGCAAGCAATAATTTGTCATGATCTCATCATTTTGTGAGACCATTCCTATTTCCTCTATAACATAATTATGTTTTTCTCAATCATCACTTTCTTCTATCCCATATCCTGGAGAACTACATTTGGCCTAAATTTCATGTTTTATTTTGAATCCATAGAACTATATAGGCAATCTCCACTTATATTATGCATCTAGAGTCACCTTGGTTACCCCTTCATTTTATTTTATTCCCCCATTTTGTCTATTTTTTTCATTATCTCCTATAGCCTAGGGAAAAGGTCTAAAATCTTATGTGTCATTATTTCTATATAGCCTAGAGGCAACTATTGTAGCATAGAATTTCACCCTTGTGACAGGTTTATTCAAGATATCTCAATCCTAACTAAAAATGGGGACAACCCTAGGCTGTGGGTATCCTGTGATGGGGTTAAACCTTTGGCTTATGTGCTAGCTCCCTACGTGTATCGATTAGGATCTTAACAAACTACTCTAAACTACTAATTGTCAAAGAAAAGGGTTATAAAGAGGAGAAAGGGATGACTAAAAAAAATGGGGTGACACACCAAAATTTGACACTCCAAATTGCATGAAACTAACACTAAGGAAGCTCAAAGATAGCCCTCACTCACACAATCTCTCAACCTAGACATTTTGCATCAATATTTCTAAAACTAGGCCCACTAGACAAGGATGAAGTATGGAGGAGTATAAAAATCACAATATACCATCATCAATTATCAAATAAGCATAAGTTTAGACTCGTAACAATGGTGGAATACCTAAAAAAAGGTATGAAAGAAGAACACTCACCAAGGAAGAACACCTCCCCACAAAGCAATCATGCACAAACTAACCATATCACTAGTTGAAAGCAAAGAGATAGGTAAAATAAGTTTTTGTATTGATTCAAGAGGTTGTTCTTACCAAAATGGGTAGGGTTATTCCATACCAAAATGAAGAACATATCTTTACAAATGAGGAGAAAAGGGATATATAGGAGAAAATGAAAGGGAGAGTAGAAGAAATCTCTCATAATGCAATAAATATAACTCAACCACCTTCCATGGAGTCTCAACAACATTTAGATTAATTAATCACTGATCTTTTCTCATCAAATTAACCTCCAAAGGTCAAAAGGGTCTTCAAGCCTTCTCATTGGCCTAAAAAGGCATTAAAAGATTAAAAAATATTTGAGGAAAATGATGTCACACTCCACTAACTTTGAGAAAAGTCTTAAAAGACTAGAAATATCATTTAATTCTCTAATTAATGCTTGATAAAAATCTCAAAATATCTAGAGACTTCCTTAAATGCTCCATCAATGTTCCTCAACTCCCCAAATATATACTCCACTTGTACTTATATGCCCCATTCCACTTGGCTTCTAGAAGTTACTTGACATGATGGTTAGTCATCTTATCACTTTATGCTTGAAAATAACCCTAAAGGTTAATTTTGAGTGTTTTATTTTCTATTTTCTTTTGTCTTCATTCATGTTTGCTCCTCCAACCTACAAAAATACTCCATGAAACTTGTAAATTCTTTGGACTCCATTAAACTTGTAGCCATTAAAAAATCATTATAAAACTTAGGATTTTGTCATTATAGCTCATAAAATCACCTTATAAACCCATGGTAAGGGATCATAGTGCCATATAATGGTGATGCAAGTCCCAATAGGCTTCCTCTATGCATTTATTCAATTTCATCCTTTGGAAACTTACAAAAATAAACATGTTATTTAGGCCACCTAAGTACCCAAAACATGCTAATTTATTCTTTAAAATAGGTAAAAATGAGCTTGAGAGAGTCTCCTATATAACCCAGGTGGGCTCCAAGTGATTTAAGGTCATTGCATGGGCTTATGAGCTCAAAAACTCAAAACTAGTCAAAATAAGCACTTTAGCAATTTATAATGGTTTCAAGCCTTTTCATGGTTATTGGTAGCTTGAATGAGATTTATTTCTACTAAAGACTCTTTTTTTGGTCCTACCATTATTTTGAGACCATTATTAGCCGTTTATTCACTTGAAAATGCTTTAAATTAGTTTGGGAAGGTTTGCTACCTTCTAGGCTTAGGTAGGTATAGGGGGATTCTTTGTTTCCTTTTCCAAATCACTAAAAAAATTATTTTTTATCTTATAAAAACTCTTGATCAATTTTATATACCTAAATCCTCCTTTTGACCTTTTCCAAAGGCTCTTTTAGACTTGGTTTTGAGCATAGACTTCATTAATGGAGACATGAAAACTTGGTTTATTTCTTTTTAACTATAGTATGGGCATGAGACCACTTGAGACATTTAAAACACACCAAAAAATACCTCCATGTAAAATTTAAATTCATTTAATTTAGTAACCTCAAAAAATGCATCTTTTGGGTTTGTCTCAACCTACCTTATCAAAATTTTAAGTGTGTGTAGGTGTGAGTTTTGTTATTTTATTGAGTTTTATGAAATCCCAAGACTTAATTATTTTTTTAATTGGGACCAATAAGGACTAAAAAACTATTCCAATCATTTTTTTCCATTCTTAATTGTGAAAACCAATTGAAATCACATATTTAGACCCAATACACACTCAGAAAATGAGAACCAAAAAACCTAAGAAGAGAGAAAAAGGCATATCTTGAGATTTATTATGTATTAATACCTCATTAATTTTTAATAAAAACTTTTAATATCTCTCAAAACCTATCAAAACATTATATTACATCATAAAACCTTTTAAACCTCTTAAAAATGCTTTTTCTGATTGTCTCTACTTGCATGCAAAAGATATTGAATTTTGCAATTTTGCGCTTATCTTAATTTTGGCTTAAAATTATGATTTTGATTACTCTAAAAAAATTTGGAAGACTTAAAATTCCTTAAAATCTCTCCCATAAATTAAAAACCTTATTTCATACTTATAACTCTTTAAAAACTCTCTGAGTTCTAATGGTGACTATTAACAGACAAACATAGGACTGTGACAAAATAACATATGATTAAATTATTAGTGTGATCTAACCAAGACCATGGAAATTTATAAACACTAATTATCACCACATATAAAAATTTTCATAATTTTATTTTATCTGTAAAGGCCTTAAAACCCATTTTTCTCAAAACTAACTAGTGGGCCACTTGAGTAAATGATTGTTTATGACTACAGGAGATCTATAAAAAACAATGGATGATTATACTATTTATGAGGAATTAATTATGGAATATAAATATTTATATACTCACCATGATCATATGTAAAAAAAATGATAACCTAACTCCTCCTATAGATGCTCCAAACTCATAAATTTCTCAAAACTAGTAATGGGTTGCCTATATGAATGACTTGGAGAGTACCTCACGTCTATAACAAAATATAAGATGATTACCTTTTTATATGGGTAAAATATATGTCATGATAACCTAGCCTAGGTCATAATTAACCTCTATACTAAATTTGGATGTTAGATCACCTCTCTAACATCTTCAACTCTTCAAATCTTCTCTAAATTAGCACTTAAGATTATGACTATGTGTACATGTTTAAAACCATTTGAGCAACCTTGGCCATGATTTAATGCCATATTTATGTTATATGGAGTGTGACTAGTTCACTTTTGAGAGTGTATTTAGCATATTCATCTAGTTATACAACCCTACAACCTTCATAAGGAGATCTTCATATGATGTTTGTGAGAAGAGCACACTAGGTAAATGAACTTATTAACATGATTATGTGTATATAACCCATAAGAGATGATCATAGTGTCTTAAAAACATCAGATATTCCTTTCTCAGCTTTAACTCAACCTTTTAAATTTTTATAATTACCAAGCACTATGCCATTCATCTCATTGTATCATAGTTTCTTCATTGCATAAGTTGGTAACCAAGAATTCTCATCAAATCCTGATTGTAGAGGCCTAAAAGAGGATTGGGAAGGCACTCAAGAAGGATGATAAAATTGAGTATGGTAATTAATCTAGTCTTCTCTTTTCACCATTGGATCATCCATTACACTAGGACTACCTCTTCTTTTGACCTTCAATAGAACATCTTTAGAAGTTATTCAGAGCATATTGGAACATATTTGGAGCATATTCAGAGCTTAAATAAGCATATTTAGAGATCAATATAAAATCTTTGGATATTTTTGGGACATCTTTAGAGCATATTGTAACCTCTTTGAAGCATCTTTAGAGCTTCTTCGAAGCTCAACTAAGCATCTTTAGAGCTACCTGGAGCATCTTTGGAGCATCCTGGAAGGCAAAAGGTCATTGAATGGTCTATGAGAGTGTCCTAATCCATCTAGGAAAAAGTTTCATATGTAGGCCACTTTTGGCCAAAATTTATGATGGCCTTCTAGGATGGCATGCCTATCTATGCAAAAGGCTAGTTGCCTTAGTATATCTCTTGGGCTTATGGAGTCACACAAGTTTTTTTCAACTAATCACAAGGTTGCAAATATTATGTTTGGAACTCTCAAAATAGAAAATACAAACCAAAACCAAAAAATTAATGTAATCAAAGAACTTAGGTAATGGAAACACACAACAAAAGGTAAATGTGCAAAAGGCACTTGGAGAAAATAAAAAACTACTATGTACAAGATCTTTTTATAATTGATCCTCCCATATCAAAAGGAAAACTCCTTAAGTCACCTTCATGTGATGTAAAATATGTGATTCAAGCTTCCTATTATACCTTTTCTTTGTTTAATTTAGCTTCTTTAATATTCCCAATCCTCTTGGTAATGTTCCAAATGAATCATTATCATCAAACATGTTCCCAATGAATAGAAATTCATCTTGATTCTCAAACTTTATCTTATGTTGGTGCTCCATGATGGGATATCTCTTCAATGTGACCAAATTTGAAGGTATAAGTGTGTCATCCAAACTTGAATATAAAAATTCAAGTTCATCCCAAAAGGCATCCTCCTCTTAGTCCTTAGAAAGGATGTCAATCTTAACCTCACTCCTATCATTCTCCTTAGGGATAACAGGTTCCTATATTTATTCAATTGAAACATGATCTAATTGAGTTTTGACCTATTCATTTTATATCATATGATCATGATATTCAACAACACTACTAATCAAAGTGTCCTCATGAAAGCTTGCCTCATACTCAACTGCATCTTCATTCAATACCACCATGTCATAATTAGCTACTTTAAGATGTTCTTCATGATTCATATTGTTATTATTTTCATCTTTCTCTTTAAGAGATCCACTAATGGTGAACATTTCAAGCTCCCCCATGAAGCTATGTTATAACATCTTCCATGAATCCTCTTCAAATTGCTTGTCAAAGACTACCACCCCTTCTTGATGCCTACTTGGAGCTTTAAACTAATCATGTATGTCCTTTTAAAATATGCTCAATGATAGCTTCACTATACTCAATTCCTCTAACTATTTTTTGCTACAAGAGATAGGATCATCATCTTCAATGAAGAAAGGCAATTCAAAGCAAGGGTTTACCTCTTCTTCAACTCCTTCTATGGCTCTTTTGAATCTACAACCTCATCTTATACCTTCAAAAACACAAGTTCTTATTGATAAAAAGAAAGGGTGATAGGGCAAGAAAGCTCCTTGGGATGCTTGAAACTTGATAAAGTATCCGGCCAACTTAAGATTGTGGGTTTAAGTGTATTTGGGGATTCTTGGAGAGGTGTCTTTGGTGGATCTTAAGGAGGGGAGAGGGAGTATTGGACTCTTTTAAAGCAAACTCATTGGGGTAATCTATGCATATACCACTTTCTTTTTAATATAAAACTTCCTCCTTATCCAAGACTGATTCTTGGGTCATCACAACTAGTACCTCCTCCTTCATCTCTACACCTTCTTTGACTGATTTCCATAAGGGAAATGTATAGGGTGTATCCACTTTGTTATCTTCTTTTTCTTGAATGGACCCAGGAAATAATGCTTTCACTAGTGAGGGCATGATATACTAAGGATCATTGGTATAGGGAGAAATCCATGGTGGGATGGGTTCATGCTCTTCATCTGAATGGTCTTCATTTGCAAAGGGATATGGTGGGAGGGCAAGAAGGTCCACTTGGTGGAGTAGGAATATAAGGATTTATGGGGTGATCTTGGAGAAGAGTGGGATGAATATGATCATGAGTGAGAGAGTGTGTATGGGTAGGAGAGGGTAAACTATTTTTTTTGGGTTTGATATGTTCTCCCTTCCAATTCTCTAACACTTCTTGAATGGTTAGTACCCACTCTTTCATCTCTATCTTTTCAGCATGTGGATAGTCACCTTCTTTAATGAATGCCCACACATTCCAAAAATTGTGTAATAACATCCTTATGCCATTTATGGCATGAATGGATAATTATTTTATAAGTCCAACCTCCTTATTGATTTGCATAATTTCTCTCCCTTGGTCCAATCTTGATTCTCTGATTCTTGACAAAGATGGGTCTTGACAAGGTTGGATAGAGGGTTCATTTCAAACTCTTGGAGTTTGAGTTTGAGGCTCTTAGATGGGAGAGGACACATAATATTTATTTCACTAAAATTGATAATTCTCATAAGATATTAACACATTTTCCAAGCTTTAGACCATGCTTATCAAACACACTTTGTTCTCCCTCTCATAAACAACCCATTATTCATCCTCACAAATTGAACATCTATTCTTGACCAACTAAAGATAACTCCTTGATTTTTGTAGAACATGGATAGGTATGACTAAATAAATATTTAAACCCCTACCAATTTCCCTTATCAACTTAATATAATATGATAATGTTTGCTTTAATCCTTACAAGGTTGTAACAGGATAAACATAGTATTGGTAATGGGAATTAGAGGACTAAATTGAATGCAAAGGAGGCTAATATTGGTCAAATTTAGGGGTGGGAAGGAGGAAAAGGTCATGATTGGGTTGCTAGGTTTCTTGAGGACCACTTAGGGGAAACACATAATCATTATTACCCTGATATAAGTGATGTTGAGGTAGAGAATAAGCATGTTGATCAAAAGAGGTTTGAGTACACATACCAAAGTTCTAATTTTGGGCACTTAGGTTACTTGACTAGCTGATTTTCATAGTGGAGTCATCATTGATGTTTGAAAATATGCCTCTGAAGGCTGATTACATTGTAGAGTAACACCAAGAACCCTTTAGTGAAGTGAAGAATGTAGTGGTCCCACTAGGCATGCCATAAACTATTGTAGAATAGAATTGAACCCTTATGGGAAATTTCTTCAGGGTCTTTCACTCCTGGCTACAAAATGGGAACACTTATAGGCTATGAGTATCCTATGATGGGGGTAAACCTCTAGATTATGGGACAACTCCCTAGGTGTATCAATTAGGCTCTTATCAAACTACTCTAAACTACTAATTGCCAAAGAAAAGGGTTAGAAAGAGGAGAAAATGATGATTGAGAATAAAAAAGGGTGATACAATAATATTTGACACTCCAAATTTCATGAAACTAACATTGAAGAAGCTCAAAGATAACCCTCACTAACACAATCTCTCAACCTGGTCATTTTGCATCAATATTTCCAAAACTAGGCCCACTAGACAAGAGATGAAGTATAAAGGATTATAAAACTCACACTATACCATCATTAGTGATCAAATTAGCATAATTTTAGACCTATAATAATGGTGGAATACCTATAAAGATGTAAGAAAGAAGGACAATCACCACGGAAGAACACTTGCCCATAAAGTAATCATGTACAAATTGATCATAACACTAGTTTCAAGCAAAGAGATAGGTAAAATAATTCATTTTATTACTTCAAAAGTTTGTTCTTACCAAAATGAGGAGCATATATTTACAAATGAGGAGAAGAGGGATATATAGGAGAAATGAGAAGGGAGAAGATAATAAAGCTCTTAGAATTCAATAAATATACTTAACCACCTTCATGAAGTCTCAACAATATTTAGATTAATTAAGCATTGGTGTTCTCTCATCAAATTAACCTCCAAAATTCAAAAGTGTCTTCAATCCTTCTCATTGGCCTAAAAAGGCACTAGAAGATAGAAAATATTTGAGGAAGATGATTCTCACTCCACTAAATTTAAGAAAAGTCTTCAAAGACTAGAAATCTCATTTAATGCTTAAGAAAAATCTCAAATTATATATATACTTCCTTAAATGCTCCATCAAATCTCCTCAACTCCCAAAATATCTACTCCACTTACACTTCTATGCCCCATTCCACTTGGCATCTAGAAGTCATTTGACATGATGGTTAGTCATCTTGGCACTTTATGCTTGCAACTGAACATAAAGGTTAAGTTTGAGAGTTTGATTTTATGTTGTATTTTGTATTCACTCATGTTTGCTGCTCCAACCTACAAAAATACTCCATGAAACTTTCAAATCCTTTGGACTCTATTAAGCCTACAACCATTCACAAATCATTAGAAAACTCAGTATTTTAGCCTTATAGCTTATTAAATAACCCTATAAACCCATATAAATGGATAATAGAGCCATATAATGGTGATTTAGGTCCCATTAGGCTTCCTCTATGCATTTATTCAATTCCATTCTTTGAAAACCTAAAAACAAGGAATTTTAGGCCATTTTGGGCCTCCTAAGCACCCAAATGTGCCAATTTATTCTTAAAATAGGTAAAAAAATTATATTTAGAGATTCCCCTATATTATATAGGTAGTTTCCAAGTGATTCTATGTCATTACATGGTATTATGAGCTCAAAAACTCAAAACTAGTCAAAACAGGCACTTTGGTAACTTGCCACAGTTTCAAGCCTTTCCATGGTGTTTGGGAGATTGAATGAGATTTATTTATACTCATAACTCTTTAGTCATGTCCTATAATTATTTTTATACCATTGTCATCCTTTCCTTCTTAGAAGCTCTTTAAATTATTTTGGGAAGGTTTGCCACCTTCTAGGCTTAGGTAGGTCTAAGGGGTCTCTTTGCTATTTTTGAGCCACTTGGATTTTATTTTTCCTTTTGAAACTCACTAAAATAATTATGGTTTATTTTATTTAAAATATTGATCTCTTTTCCATACATAAATCCTCCTTTTGACCTCTTTTAAAGGCTCTTTTAGACCTAGTTTTGAGCATATACTCCATTAATGGAGATATGAAAACTTGGGTTTTTTCTCTTGAAGTACATTAGGGGAATGATACCACTTTTAAAACTTTAAGGAAACCAAAACATACCTCCATTTAAAATTTCAAGTCATTTCATTTATAATAACTCTAAAAATGAATATTTTAGGGTTGCCTCAACCTACCTTGTCAAATTTCTAAGCATGTGTAGGTCTGAGTTTTATCATTTTATCAAGTTTTATGAGGACACAAGACTTAATTATTTTTTAATTATGACAAATATTGACTCCAAAAACTATTAAAGTTATTGTTTTTCCATTATCAACCATGAAAATCAACCAAAATCAAATATTTAGACCTGTTGCACATTTAGAAAATGTGAAGCAAGAAACTTAGGAAGAGAGAAAAAGGCATATCTTGATGTTTATAAGTTATTGAGACCTCATTAATTTTAATTTTAAAAATAATATTCCCATAACCTATCAAATTATTATATCTCATCATCAAATCTTTTAAACCTCTTAAAAATGTTTTTTTACTATTTTCACTTGTATGCAAAAAGCCTAGATTTTGTAATTCTGCACTTCTCTTCATTTTGATGTGAAATTATGATTGTGATAACTCCAAATAGTTGTGGAAAGAATTAAAATCACATTAAAATTCCATAAAAACTCTCTTATTAATTTAAAACCTTTTTTCATACTTGTAACTCTTCAAAAACTCTCTGAGCTCCAATGGTGTTTATCAACAGATAGACATAGGACTGTGACAAAATAGTAGATGATTACATTATTAGTGTGACCTAAAAAATACTATATATGTGGATCTAGGAATTTAACTCAACATATGATTGTTAATATGTTTTTATTTCCAAAATGAAAACAAGATGAAAGAAACACACTAATTAGCATAGCATCTTTAGGCCTAGACACTAGGGAGAGGTTAGTTAACAAACATGAATACAACACAACTAAAATGCAAAATAAATCCTCTTTTACTTTCCTTGGATGCTCTAAAATTATTTTTTTAGTGGCTTTATCGATTTGTTCTCATGAAATCCTTATCAATGAAAGCTTGGCTACCTCCATCTCTCCTTGGCACCTTTGGCTTATGGCTTGGCTTGAAATCAATTTGGCATGGTAAAACTAATTGCAATGGATTTTGGAATCATTTATGCATTATAAATTTGCATTATCCAAACTTTTTAAGATATTTGAGCATAATAAATTTTCACCAAAATAGCTTAGAAATGATGTTCATGGCCTCTCTATTTATAGATTTTTGTAGATAGGTAAAATCAACTTGAACTATCCATCTCAAGATTGAGATGTGTGGCTAAGGATTAATATAATTATGAAATTAAAATTTATAAATAGGCTCATCAATATTTGGGATATATGATCAATTAAGAGGCATGGAGGGCATGAATCTTGATACTTATGACATTTTTGGCCTAGGGATGTCTTCCTAAGAAATAAGGTCACCTTATGATGCATATATTTAATATTCATTTCCAAAACAAATTATTCAACAAGTTTCCATGGATTTATTGATTAAACTTTAATTTGGTTTAATTAACTCTTAATCATGATTAAGTACTTTGTGCACAAATTACTCAAATTGATTAGAATGCCTTGTTATTGGTCTAAAATTTGACTAGATTAGAATTGGAAGTCAATGTTAGATGCATTAGATCCATTATCTCATTTTAGATGCTATTGAAACCAAATAATAAATACATGTGCCTCATGCAAGATATTTGATAGGAAAGATCAATCCAAATCACCTAGGTGAAAAATTAGCATTTTGACTTGAAATGATTTGATCAAAGTTAGTTGGCCCATAAATTACATTGTCCCATTTATTGATACCTTAGCCAAAATCAGCACTTGAATATGTCAATTTCACATCATTTATCATGTTTTAGTGTTTTTAGGCCAAATTGTACATTTTAAGTGGAAACTGGTCAAAAGCCTTGTTGGAGGTTATCAATGGCTAGATTTAGGTGTCTACAATTTGCCCTTGTTTGAAAAGATGTTGCAAATTGTAGGCAAAGCAGTGTCTTCTCAAATACTGAGAGATGGCCTATATGCAAAAAAAAACATGATGGTCAAAGAAAAAACTCCAAATGGTTTTGGGAAGCCTATGATGATGCCCCCTTGAGGGAGTGGCTATTACATTTTTTGATGGACTGTCCCTCAAAAAGAAACAAGAAGAAATGTGGAATTAACCCATGGTTGGGATTAATCCAAACAAGAAAATGTGTGTTTGCATTGATGTAAAAATGATGTTGATTTTCCCAAAAGCAGTTATAATTAAGAATAAAATTCAAAATAATGATTTGCCCATAGGTGGTTATAATCATTAAGAAGACCTAGATTGGCTAAAGATAAATTTGCCCTAGTTAGGGCTGATTAGCAAGCATAACTCAAGGATATAACCTGGAATATAGAGTAAGGTTGAGTGGGTGTAAAGTGATGAAAGAGATAGATAGAGGAATAAAATTGATCATTATAAATGATTTAGTTGTACCTATCAATGAGGAAATGCTCATCCTGATTATCAATGATACAACTAGAGTGGTCAAATGAGTTATATTGATCAAAGTGGGTGGGAGGATTTTCCAATGTGACAAGGAGAAAATTCTATGGCTCCATTGATTGTAGACCTTCTTGAAGCTGATTTTTGATATGATAGAACACCATGAAGACTTGGCTAAAAATACATAAGGATTGACTCCTGATCTAATAAACACTTGAAAATAATGCACCAATGATAAAAACCATGATGACAATGTTAACATATGAATATGGATAGACTCAAGAATAATGTATGCAAGGAATCACCCAATGAACACATATAGATTGAGTTAAGGCAATAGTGTTGAGAGAAAACAAATAAGCAAGCAAATAAATAAATAAACAAACAAAACAAAAACCAAACAAACAACCTAAAATAAATAAACAAATAGAAAATAAATAAAAAACATTCTAATAATGACTAAGCTTAGACAGGACAAATGTTTTTAGATTTTTGAAATGTTATGAATGTTTTTGAAATTTTGAGGTATCTTAACTTGGTAAAGAATGAAAAGATACCTTCTCACAACATGGTGAGAGCATTTGTCTTAGGTTGCTCACAAAATGATGAGAGCGTATGGAAAGGGGGACTGAGGTGACCTCAACATGAATTAAGCATGGCCCACATAGTCCTAAAATGACCTCAAGTCATAGTAATTCCATCCACATAAAAGGTGGGGAAAAACCAACTAGGTCCCAACAAGTTCTCAAATTTGGCAAATGGCCAGTCAAATGAAAATAATAATAGCAAGGTGATGTGGTAATGCATGATAAATAAGTGTTTCCCCTAGTTTTCCCATAGGTAGTTATAACTAAGATACAATAACATTGGTCAATGATACTAATTTTCCCATAGGTGCTTATAATTAGTAGCAATACTAGTGAAACACTGATTACCAATAGGTAGTTATAATCAAGCTCACATAAACAAACTTTATAGAAGATGAAAGATATCTTTCTAGATCAACTGTCACGCTACTTTCATAGACTACTATTTAAACATGGATTGGATTGATTGTTGAAATTTGATCAGAACCCTCTCACAAAAGGTGTGGGAAGAACCAAATGAACTGAGATCAAAATAGGATTGGATAAGATAAGTAAAAATAGGCTTTGGTCTAGATAGGAATAGAATGATAGGATGTATAAAATGGTAAGAGGTTTTTCCCAAAAATGATGGGGTAAATGGAAGGATACATGACAATGGAATAATAATATGTAACAATGGAAATGACATGGTAATGTGAAATGGTATGGTACTTGTTTTTGGCCTGGGTGTGGTTTTGTATTCTATTATTTCTTGATGGGGAGATGCACATCCTAATCAACAAATGATATAAATAAAATACCTGATCATTTTAATTTCTAGCCCACACCTCATCTAAATAGTTGTTTTATCAAGAACTAGCTATAGATTAGGTTGTCAAAAATGCTTTTGTGATCTTCGTTGACTGTTGATTCTGATTCCTTCAAACATCAAGACAAGGTATCCTTGTAGCCTCTACAAAGGAAATTACAACCATGGATGGTAAACAAGGAAAAATAATGGATGGTAGGTTTGATTGTGAAATGGAATGGTAGATGATAATGGAATGTATAATGGTGGGGAAGTAAATTAAGATTAGGACATTCAGTCACATGTAATGTTAATGTCAAATTCAACATAAATTTTGTTTTTGCAGGGCCAAAGACTTGTTCTCTTGATAGGACCACCAAATTTTTTTGTTGTTTAATCTTGAGAGTAGCTACCATCTGATTAGGTTGTAGATAGGAAGCTATTTTGATTCGATCTTTAAATTTATCTTCATCAAGTAGTGAAGAACTTTTATACTTACTTATTGGTGCCTCAAAGAGGTTTTCACCAATGAATTTGTCTTGATTATCCTATAGTTACTCTAAAAAGATTTCACTAAGGAATTTTGACTTTTGACTTTGATTGTCTTCTAACACTTCCAAAAAAGTTTCACTAGAAGATGTTGAGTTTTGACTTTGATTGTATCCTAGCACCTCTAAAAAGGTGTCACTAGGAAAGTGTTCTGCTACATGAATGTAGTCTTGGCCTCCTTACTCTTTTTCAACTGCTATGTCACCATGGATACAGTTCAATAAAGTGTGACTCTATTGATCCCAATCGATACTTGTAGGAGATGGAATGTCAATGATATGGATATTTTGGTTGATGATAATGGCTTATAGAATGGTAATGGAATGGGGAGAGGATATACAATCCTCATAGAAGATACTAGGATAACTTATGTCAAAGCTAAATTACTCATCCTCAAAAACTATAGAAGGATCAAAAATATATTCAAATTGATCTATGAGGCATGCACAACCAATGTTGTAATAGCCATGAATATAATCTTCTTCTAAATTTGATTCTAACTAAAGGGAATCTGAATCTGAGGTCGAGACTAATGTTGATTCTAATTTTACTGCTAAATCTTATGTCAGTTCAAGAATAAAACCTAACTCTAACTTTGATTGTTCATCTGATGGGTACTCTTTTACAATGATGTCTTGTTGAAAGTTTAGTATTGGATAAGTACCAACCTATAATGGCATGATGGGCTCCACTAAGACTGGTTTATCAAAGTGAGACTTCTCTAAGATGGGAAAAAGGTCATGAGACAACTCCTCAAAGACTAGTTTGTCAATAGGTGGCTCTTGAAAAATAGGCATATGGTCAAGGTAATGATTTACCCAAAGGTAGTCATAATCATTAAAAAGTGACTTAGCAAAGACTAGCTCGTCAGAGTGAGACTCATTGAAAACTGGTATAGGATCAATAATTGATTCATCATAGGTTGACTTATCACAGATGGTTGGTTTAATAAAAACATCTTAGATTGGTTGGTTATTTTGGCCTTGGTTTCTAATGAGTTGGAAGATACCAGTTTTGAACATTATTTGGTCTTTAAAGGATTGGATCAGTTGAGGTTTGGATGGGATTAGAATTGGATGAAGAATAACTTATAGTTAAATAATGGTAGGGCATTAGGGAGCATGATTTCTCACATGAGCCAAAGGATGAAGTCTCGAAATGGTAATGATAGGGTGTTGTGGGGCTTGATTGCCCACACAAGCCAAAAGACTAGGTCTTAGAATGATGAAAGGGCATTATGGAGCTTGATTGCTTGTAAAAGCCAAAGGATGAGGTCTTGGTGTGGGAATGGTGTGACATTGTGGTCTTAGAATAGAAATGGTATGATGTGGTAGAGCCTGATTACTTGCATAAGCCAAAGCATCCAAGTCTTCCTCATAAACCATATCATCCCAATTGTGAGTTGGCTTATAAGCTAGTTCTTGACTATGTTCCACGTACTGATTATTGCAAAGAGGTTATGGATATGTATCCCAAATAACATTATCTATAGTTGGATCTTCAAATTCCTCCTCACAAGCCTCTTCATACCAATCTAGGTCTTGAGATGGATCATGAGCTGGTTTGTAACTTTGTTCCCCGTATGGAGTATTGTAGGGAGAATAATAAAACTTCTTAGAAAATATTTCTCTATAGGGGTTCCTAGTGGGATTTTGTGTAACTATTATATCATAAGTTAGATTATACATGACTCCACCATAAGTGTAGCTATACATATCTATGTAAATGATGAAAGATCTAAAATAAAAAGGCTTAGAGTTTTACAAACTCTAAAAAACTATCCAAAGGATAAATGGGTCAAACTTGGTATAACTTGGTCAAAAGGTGGAGTTGTATCTCCAATGTGGTCTGAAAGTGGAGCTGTATCTCCAAAATGATTTATGCTAAGACTTGGCATAATATAGTCTAACATAAAATGTGTAATGTCAAATTTCATATGCACAAAAGTTCAAGCATCTGAATAAAAATTGACATGTAAAAGGTCTAGGTCAAAGTGTTCCAAACAAGGTCTAAACTAGGAAAGGGAAGATTTGAGTTACTAGGTCTTTTGTCCAAATGTAGAATCAAAAGCTAGGCTCAAACAAATAGGCATATGCTAGGACTTTTGGCCAAATAGAATCAAATTCTAGACTTGAAACAAAGTCTAATGTGATTTGATTTAATCTAACAAGTTTGGAAATAACTTTGACATAGACCCGGCACATGAAATCAAACATAAACATGATCAGTTGGCATAAAGCATAAGACAAAAGGATCTTTGAAAAAGGTTGTATTCTCCCAAATAAAGGCATAAACAATGATGAAGATAGGCATTAAACAAACAAACCATCAATAGTTTTCAAATTTAGGTAATCGATTTTTGAATTTATGTAACCCAAAAGAGAAAGATCTATGTATTAGCCCCACGAATTGAGGCCTAAATAGAAATCAATCAATGTTTGAATCCAAACTTGACAAGGTTAATTGAAAACTAAATGTTTGAAAACTAGTATTTGACCAAACAAGCTAGACAATATTGGATAGCATGGCAGCATAAGATAAAGGTCCAAATGGTATACATGACATGGTTTGAAACAAATGATTTTTGATACAAGGTAAACTAGTCTTGAAATAATTTGAGTAGCTTAATATCATAAACACACTTGAATGTTGTGATCAATACTATGTTTCAAAAGAATCAAAGGCACAAATGGTTTGACATGTTTTGGGTAACATAACACTACCCTTTGCAACTCAAATGACACATACAAATAAGTTTAGCAAAAATTTTAAGGCATAAATGTGGTGTGAAATACCCAGCATAACACCTCTTTAGAAAATAGTGACGTATTGATTTTGACGTGGCTTATGAACAAACAAACAAGTTTTAGTCTCAAAACATACTAAGAAAAAATAACCAAAATACACTAAGTATAATCATCCAAATCCTAGCAAGGGTATATCAATGTGAGGTTGACTAAACTAGCAAGCTTCGAACGTCTCTAGGGGAATGAATTGCACAATGACTTTCATGTCAAACGATGCAAAAGAAAAGCATGAAAATTGGGTGATCATGACATTGGCTAGTTGTAAAAATGCTTAGTCTTTTTTATAACCACTACATCCTATTGTTCACTTAGTGTAGTGCGATGTCCAAATGTGGATACATCTCATGTGCAACTCAAAAGGAGTAAGTGAAGTCAAAACTGGGAGATGAAACCTTAGGTCAAAGCTTTCCTATAGAACTCATGGGAGGTAATGACATCCCCCTCATAATCTAGGATGTAATGAAATGAAACACATAAAATGAAAGACTTTAGGGTCATTTTCAAGGTCACCCAAACTTTGACAAGTTTTTGGGGAGTGTTTTAGATGACATTCTTTCTAAGCCTTAGACTAGGCTTTTTGAAATAGTAATGGTGCTTTTGAAGCCAAGTGTTCCGTAAAGGGGACAAATGGAAGAGCATACATGCAACATACCTCTTTTTCCCAAACAAAAATTTAATCTAAACAACTAAGTAAACACAAAAATATTTGAAAAGGTGAGTTCATTTTTAATCCCAAATGGAAAATGAGGTGGTGTTCATTTGACCCCTTGGTCTTAGTTTCAAATTTTTAAAACATTCACCATAAACATCTAATTTTTTTGTTAAACACCAAAACAAGGTTATTAATTGATTTTTAACATGTAAAAGGTGATCTAAACATGTTTTTAGTAAATGTCAAGCTCAGTTCTACAAAAAAAATGTTACCATGTCCTTTATCCTTGAAGCTCTTTTAGGTTTGAAATAATGAACTTAAAAAAATGGATCTCGGGTCTATGTTTTATAGTGACCAATGTCAGTTATATAACTAATGATGGTTACATTTTCTAACCGATGACAGTTATCTAATCGACATCATCTATACCAATGTGACTGATGATAGGTATCTAAATGACATCAGTTTTACTAACTAACATCAGTTAAGCTATCCAACCGATGTTAGTATTACTAGTTGATGTCGGTTACTATGTAAACCTGTAGTAAACAAAAAATGGCAAAATAAAGTTAGAAAATCAATTTTTAAGAGTTTTAATGGTCCAAATGAATATTTTAAAGCTAAAAAATGATCTTTTTCATGTGTGTGATGCATCTAGTCCCACAGGCATGCCATATGTGGATCTAGTAATTTAACTCAAGAGAGGATGGTTATATGGTGTTAGTTCCAAAATGAAAATAAGATGAAAGAAACACACTAACTAGCATAACATCTTTAGGCCTAGATAGTAGGGAGAGCTTAGTTAACAAACATGAATAAAACACACAACTAAAATGCAAAAGAAATCCTCTTTTATCTTCCTTGGATGCTCCAAAATGCTTGTTGCAGTGGCTTTCTCAGTTTGTGCTCATGAAGTCCTTTGGCTACCTCTATCTTCCTTGGCACCTCTATATTGTGGATTGGCTTGGCTTGGAATCAATTTGGCATGGTAACACTAATTGCAATGGCTTTTAGAATCATTTGGGCATTATAACTTTGCATTATCCAGACTTTTGAAGATATTTGATTATAATAACTTTGTACCAAAATAGCTTAAAAATGGTATTCATGGCATCTCTATTTATATATTTTTGCAAATGGGTAGAATCAACCTAAACCATCCATCTCAATATTGAGATTTGTGGCTAAGGATTAATCAAATGATGCAATTAAAATTGATAAATAGGATCATCAATATTTGGGATATAAGAGTAATCAAGAGGTATGGAGGGCATCATGGAAGGCATTGATGAGTCATGGAGGGGATTAATCTTGATATTTATGACATTTATGGCCTAGGGATGTCTTTCCAAGAAATTAGGTCACCTGATGATGTAGATATTCAATATCCATTTCCAAAACAAATTATTCAACAAGTTCCTATGGATTTCTTGATTAGGCTCTAATTTAGTTTAATTAAATCTTAAGCATGATTAAGTACTTTATGCACAAATTACTCAAATTGATCAAAATGCCTTGTTATTGGTCCAAAATTTGACTGGAATAGAATTGGAAGTCAATGTTATATGTGTTGGATCCATTATCCCATTTAGGATGTTACTGACACTAAATAACAAAGACAAATGTCTCATACAAGAGATTTGATAGGAAGATCAATCTAGAGCACCTAGATGCAAAATTGGCACTTTGACTCAAAATGATCTGATTAAAGTTAGTTGGCCCATAAATTTTATTTCCCCATTTAGTGATACCCTGGCCAAAATTGGCACTTGAATATGTCAATTTCACATCATTTAGCATGTTTTAGTGTTTTTAGTCCAAATTATGCATTTTAGATGGAAATTGGTCAAAATATTGGTTGGAGGTTATCGATGGATAGATTTAGGTGTCTATAATATACACTTATAAACACTCATTATCTCCACCTCTACCAAGTTTCATAGTTGGATCTTACCTGTAGAGGCCTTAAAACCCATTTTTCTAAAAATTAGTTGGTGGGTTACTTAAGTGAATGATTGTTTATGACTGCAAGAGGTTTTTAACAAAATATTAGATGCTTACACTATATATTAGGTCTTAAGTATGGAATATAAATCTTTATCTACTCACCATGATCATACACACCAAAAATGAGAACCTAACTCCTCTTGTAGATGCTCCAAAATCATAAATTTCTCAAAACTAGAAATGGGTTGTCTATGTGAATGACTTGAAGAGTGCCTTAGGTTTGTAACAAAATAAGTATGATTCCCTTATTATCTGGGATAAATATATGTCATTAAAACCTAACCTAGGTCATAATGAATCTCTATACCAAATTTGGATGTTATATGATGTAGGAGCATCACTACCTAATGTAAATAGTTTTCATGTTTTTAGTCTTAGGTGGTGGTAAATGTCATATTGAGTCTAAAAAGTCCATTTTATATGTTAGTTCCTTAGAAAATTTTCATAAAGTTTCTTTTGTCATTTCCCACTAAAACCTTTAGCTTGAAATTACAAATGTTTTTGGAAAAGTTACGAGATCTTCATTTTATTTCAAGAGGTCTTAAGTTGTTAAATGCTAATAGGGGTCAAAGGTGTTTAAATCCTCACAATGACTCATGTAACAAGTCCATTTTTATGAGTATTTAAGTTTTTGAATAAGTTACATTGGTGGTTTCCAAGTTAGTTATAGATTTTAGGATCTTTGAAATAGAGGTTTTGGTTTTGTATTGAGACATGTAAGGTAGGAGAATTCAATGTATGTAGGGGAGTGACAGGTTATAATTGAAAGATCAATGTAAGAAACCAAAAAAATGTGAATATACAAATCTTTATTTGAGAATAATGTTTTTAGACTCTACCTCCTTATATGTATAGTGGTATGGGCTATGTAAATAGTTGAGAAGCAATAAATATAAACAATTTTGATATATATCTTGTTGTGCACTATTTTGACATTACTTTATAATTGCAAATGTTGTGTGGGGAATATTTTTATCTCTTGTAAACAAATAATTTATCATTTGGTTTGTAGAACTATGTTTAATAAGACTATTAGAATAATTATGAGTGATTTATCAAGGAACCCTATCAAGATAATTCATGGGCAATAGAGAGAGATTTTGGGATACTCAAAGACAACTGTGAAACATTGGAAGATGGAGGAATTTATAGCTTGAAGACAATATAGTATGCCATTATGAATATGATATAATCATGTAGAAACATCATGAAGTAACAAAAGGTAACTAAGTACATTAACCCTATTTTAGAGTGAAACTTGTAGACCATCTTAAAGAAGACTGTGAAAATTCTTGATATAATGTTTAGATAAATGGTCAAAGTGAATTTATTCCTAGAAAATATGTAAGAATTTTTGTAGAATTTATTGAAACATTTTGAATGTTTTGAGAACCCTGTTGATTTCATAGACTTTCAAATGCATGTATACATATTTTATGTCATGAAAATATACACACAGGTTGATGAAGTATTTAATCAAAGTGTTGAACAGACGATAGTTTTAGAGGTTTTTAACCATTGTGGGAGGTGTAAAATGGTCATATAGATCTTAAAGTGCAATCATAGGCTGTTGAAACCAAGTAGAGAGCCTAAAATACAAATTTGTCCTTCTTCAAGCCTGTACTATAAAGTATAAGTTTTGTACTAAGGTTTTGACAAGAATATGACTTTATAAGGTGATCTCACCAATGAACCTTCAAAAAACTTGTGATAAGATATATTCCCTCATGTATAAAGAGATTTTTAGGTTCTTGTTGGAATATGGATTCTGGTATCTAAACTAAAATTGACTATGTGTCTACAGATTAAAGAAGAGTCTAAAAAAGCAAACAATAAGTTAAATGGGTCTGAGTGTAAACAGGCCTTGTTAGACCTAATAGGCTAAACATAGTAAGAAGAAAGGTATGGAAAGGAATCAAACAATGGAGCCAAAGTCTAAAACTTTATCGAACCCTAAAAAGTGAGAGAGAGTATCTAAATCCATTATTAGTTTCTTAATAGGCATTTTTACTAGTCCATACTGTGAGAAGTTTGTATGCACTGAGTCAAGTGAGAGTTCAAAGGTGTTGTATGACATATGTGGATTCTTGAAAAATATATACAAAACTTGATGGCACTATAAACTAATAAAAAATTATATGAAATAAGACCAAGGATTAATGGAAAACTCATTAAATATTTGATTACAATGAGCATTTTATAAATATTACATGAATATGGTTTGTTGGTAGGTATCAGATATTAGATATGACAGAGTAAGTGAATGACCCTCTACATCATTATATCACCTCTCTATCATCTTCAACTCTTCAAATCTTTTCCAAATTATCCCTCAAGCTTATGACTATGTGTACAAGTCTAAAACCATTTGATCAACCTTGGACATGCTTGACTACCATCTTGGTGTTGTGTAGGTGTGATGAGATCACTCTTAAGAGTGGCTTTAAAATATTCATCTAGTTATACAACCCTACAACCTTCATAAGGAGATCTCCATATGATGCTTATGAGAGTACACTAGGTTAATGAACTTATTAACAATATTTTGTGTATATAACCCCTAAGAGATGATCCTAGTGTCTTCAACATATCAAAGACACCTTTATCACCTTGAAGTCAGATTTGAAAATTTTTATAAGTACCAAGCACTATGCCATTCATCTCATTGTATCATGATTTATTTATTGCATAAGCTAGTAACCAATGCTTCTCATCCAAGCCTAATTAAAGATTCCTAAAAGAGATGGGGAAGGCACTCAATAAGGATGACATCACTAAGTAGGGTCATGAAAATGGTCTTCTCTTTTCATCATTGAATCATCTAATACACTAGGCCTTCCTCTTCTTTGGAGCTTTAATCGAACATCTTTGGAGCTTCTTCGGAGCATCTCCTGGAACATCTTCAGAGATTCTTTGGAGCTTGACTAAGCATATTAGGATCTTAATAGAACATCTTCAGATATTCTTGGGACATCTTTAGATCATCTTGAAACCTCTTTAGAGCATCTTCTAAGCATCTTTGGAACTTCTTCGAGGCTTGAATAAGTATATTTGGAGCTTCTTCAGAGCTCAACTAAGCATATTTAGAGCTACCTGGAGCATCTTTGGAGCATTTTGAAAGGCAAAAGGTCACTGAATAGTCTATGAGAGTGGTTTGATCCATCTAGGAAAAAGTTTATATGTAGGTTAATTTTAGCCAATAGCAACCTTGTGCCACTTGTTCTTGCCTTGATTATGCTAACATTTTGATTAACCATTATTTGTGTTTGTTTCATTTTTATTCTCATTATTTTGTCTTGTTGTGTCTTTTTTTATCTTAGTGTTTTTTATTGTGATTTTTACTCATGTTTTGTCTTTTTTGTGTGTTTGTTTATTTTCCTATTTGTTTACTTTTTTTGGTGCCTTGACTTAGTATATATGTGTTTATTGAGTCATTCCTTATGCATTACATTTAAGTATATCCATATTCATATGTCAACATTGTCATAATGGTTTTTATCATTAGTGCATTATTATCACTTATTTATTGGATTGTTGTCAGTCCTTATGCATATCTTAGATAAGTTATCATGGTGTTTTATATCATGATGCATACTGTCACATGCTACAACAAAACTTAGATCAAGAAATATTACAAGAAATGAGGCCACGATAATTCTCCTTGGTCACCTAATAAATTATCAATCTATCCCAACCATTCCCCACATATAGATTAATTAAATCATGAATAAATTTTAATCCTTGCTAGTTAGGATGTGCATCTCCATGCTATCAGGTTTCCTAAATTCATCTTTCTCCTTTGTACCAACTTACTCTTACTACATGAGTATGAATTCAATATGTAAGTCCCCATTTTTCTAATTTTCCATATTGTCCCACCCATAGTTCCAATGATTATAACCACCTTTGGGAAAATCATTATGTTTTAATCTATCTAGATGTTAATGATTATAACCACCTTTGGGAAAATCATTATCTCTTTCTACCCAACTAGGGCATGTTTTTATTGTGTTAATGATTATAACTACCTTTGGACAAATCATTATCTCTTTCTACCTAATTGGGTCATATTTTTATTTAGCTAATGATTATAACTGCCTTTGGGAAAATCATTATCTTGTTACCTTTTCATTTTTCTAATAATTATAAACATATGTGGGAAAATCATTATCTTTTTACCTTTCTATGCTAATGATTATAACCACCTTTGGGAAAATCATTATCTTTTTACCTTTTTATGCTAATGATTATAACCACCTTTGGGAAAATCATCACCTTTTTATTTGGCCAACTGGGGCATGTTTTCATTTATCTAAAGATTATAACTTCCTTTGGGAAAATCATTATCTTGTTACCTTTTCATTTTGCTAATGATTATAACCACATGTAGGTAAATCATTATCTTTTTACTTTGTTATTTTGATGATTATAACCTTCTTTGGAAAAATCATCACCTTTTTATCTAGCTAAGTAGGGAATCTCACTGTGCCACTGATTATAACCACCTTTGGGAAAATCAGTCTTTTCTACCCACCTTTATCTTTTGGTCCAATAATTTCCTTCTTTATAGGGACCGATCATAAACCTTATTTTTCAATCACTCCCTCAAAGGGTCATATAGAGCTCATTCATCACCATTTGGGGCATTAGGCATACAAATATTTTTCATTATTTTAGAATATGTTACTATGCCTATATCTTGTAATGCCTTCCCAAACAAGGGAAAATTTTAGACACCTAATTTAGGCCACAACTAGATTTTGACAAGACTTCAGACTAATTTCTACCAAACATTACAAATTAAGACTAAGAATCATTGAATGCCCTAATTTTAGCCATGCATCATTCATCAATTCTCATAATCATGTTGAGGCATCCCTATTTGGGGTATTATACCACACATAATAATAAGCTCACATAGATTCATTCTTAGTCACCTTATGACCTAACAACTAGCAGTTTGGCCTATGGACCCATTAAGTGGGACACTTGATCAAATCTAAAAAGATTAAAAATGATAATCAAATTGAATCAACTAATTAAACTAGATTAAATTCTTAGCTAAAATATCTATTTCAAATTAATGAATATCTAAATATGGAAATTCCAAAAATTAAAATATCAAGTCTTTTCATCATCACCTTTATGAGTTGTCAAGCTCTTCTAAATTATCTCAAAATATCTAATTTTAAAGCCATGCCTAGTATTTAATTTACATGTTTAAACTCAACTTGGGTGAGAGTTAAATTTTATAAGTTATAAATACAAAGCCATAGCTATTGATATAAAAGCTATCTTGGTGTAATGTTATGACGATCAAATAGATGCAAATAAATCTTTCAAGTAGTGTTACCATGCCAAATTCATAAGCCAATTAGCTAAGCCAAGGTTCCAAGGAGAGAAGGATCAAAGAAATCTTTATTGTTAAAGACTTATTGATGCACAAATCAATAAATACACTTAAAAAATCCATTTGGTGCTCTAAGGAAGGTAAAAGAATGATTTATTTTTATGTTCTAGTTGTGTTTTCATTTGTATGCTTGTTACATATGCTCCCCCTATTATATAATCTATAGGTGTTAAGTGTCTAATGTGTTATTTTTATTTTATTTTATTAGGCTAACACAATACTAACCTCTCCTCTACATATTCCTTGTTCACACCTTTTAGGCTATTTCACCTTAGATTTATGTAAATTATCTAACTGTTTATGAGTTACTTCTCCTTTTCTTGAGTAATTTGATCCATTTTAATTCTTATTCTGATTTAAATGACTAAATTTTTATAAGGTTTAACTTTTTAACTTAGTTAATTCTCATAAAAATGGACTAAATTAGTTTTGGATCAAGAAAATGACTAAGTCATTTCATAGTTTTCATTCTATATTTGGTCATCTTTGGCTTTGGATTTAGTCATTTTAATTTTAATTTTTTTAGCCATTTGTTTTCAAATACTTAGTTGTTTATTTTCTCATACTTATCCTTTGGTTTTTTAAACCCAAATCATTGACTATACCTTTTCATATTATGCCCATAAGTACCTAAATAAGTTTCTCTACACTCTTTTTGGCAAAAGAGTATTCTGATGTTTTTCAGAATGGAGAGTCCAAGAAAATATCAAAGAATTCATGAGAATTATCTAAGTATTTTAATCTTTAGGGAAAATGTTAATAATGAGTCAAAAATTTTGTGTGAAAACTCAACAACAAAAGTCATGAAGAAGATAAAAGTTACAAGGAATTCACAAAAATTGTTCAAGTACTAGGTCTTTAGAAAAAGTGTTACAATTTTGTTAGAAGTTTTTCAAACAAAACTTTCAATGACAAAACTTATGAAGGCTTGGACCATCAAAACAAAAGTTCTAAACCAAAGTTCTGATCAAAATTCACAAAAGTGAAACTAGGAAGACTAATTCCAAATAAAAGTCATGAAGAAGGAATAAATCTTGAAGAACTTCACAATAATTTTCTAAATGATCTTTGGAAAAAGTGTTATGAAGACTAGTCAAAACTTTTATTATAAATAAAAGTATCAAATACCAATGCCTAAACAAAAGTTATGATAAAACTTACGAAGAAAAAGTTTGAAATAAAAGTTCTAAAAACAATACTTGTGAAGACTTGTGTCTTCAAAAAATGTCATGAAAAAAAATTACAAAGAAGCAAAGTCACAAAGAAGAGAAGAAGAGACTCTCACAAAATTTTATGAGAAATGTATCAGAAATTTTGGTCTAAACAAAATTTATGAAGTTCAAAACTTGATCACAAATCATGATAACACAAGATTAAAATAATTAGGTATTTAGAATGAATGAGTCAGGGGTCTTGTAGAAATAATTAATAATTAAGGAAAGGTTCTCCCTTTCACAAAAATTGTCATCACATATTTTGCATGACAAGTCTTCAAAAAAGAATGAAAAAATAACAAAAGTGTGAAGAGCCGAGGAACAATGTGTCATAGAAGTAAATCCAAAAGATAAAGTGCCTAGGAGGACATATAGAACCCATGTGGAAGTAACCTATTAGAGATAAGGATATGTTATATGTGTAGCCAATAAAACATGAGCTCAAATTTGATGTCATGTTTAGCCATCAAAACTATCAAGAGGTCAAAAATGGACTATGTGTTTCAATGAATTTATTGCTTATTATGGAAAAGAGAAATTAAAGATGGGTATGGTTGAAAATTTTGATTGATAGTGTGCACATTAAATCAAAATATTATGAATATCTCTTCTTTGGGTTAGGATGATGACCTACAAATAAGAAAGCACTAAAGCAAAATTGTTTATTAGATAGATAGTTGGGTGGAATGCCTAGTGATAGCTAGATCCCAAAAGTGAGAGCTTCCTTAGGGGCTATCAATCCATAAATTTTAAATAATTAAGCTTATAAAAAAAATAAGAAATTACTTACATAAATGAATCAAAAGGTACTAAAATTGAATACAAGAAAGCTTACTAGGAAATGTGCTAGAAATGATTAAATTAACAATAAAGTAATTAATACTAGTGTTAGAGGGTTAGGGTATGATTTAAAAAACCAAAAAGGAGTTTGTGAATCAATATGAACACAAAAAATTAGGTTTGGTTAGGTTTGGGTAGGTAAAATTAGCTTGTTAATTTTTAGTGCCACAGTGACCATCAATAGTTGAGATGACCATCGATAGTTAAGGTGACTATTAGTGATCAAGATGACCATCGATGATTAGGCAGACCATCGATGGTTACTATGTCTAGATATGAGTTGATAAATTATTAATCTATGGGACCTAAAAGATGAATTATAAGAGATGGGTAAGGTTTGGGTTATTTTTAAAATGGAAATAAAGTAAATGAATGCTAGGAAATAAGTGCTTATCTTACCAAAATTTGATTGGGTGGGTAGCTGAAGTAGTTGATCTATGGGTAAAATCTGGCCTGATTCCAATAGAGTAATTATACCTAAAGTCTTGGTGGAGAGGCCATGACAAATTGAATCTCTAATATGATGGCTAGATTATTGGATTTTATAATGGTGATTGACTTGCAAGAAAGAAACTCCTAGATACACAAGCTCTTGATGACAATTATAGATGTTTTTCACCTCTCATCTCCTCTCTTCGTATAGGCATAAGTAAGACATGGAAGTAAAGGTAAAACTAGGCTATCTAATTATAAATTATCCATGAAAAGGCTCAAAACAAGATTTAGATAAGCTATAATTAGAAAAATAAAGTAGATGGTTTTCATGATTTTGGTTAGTGAGGTAGACCCTACCCATCAACGATTAGGGTGACTATCAATGATTAAACCTAACCATTGGTGATTGAGTGCCAAGGGGTAAAAATGGATAAAAGGAAAAGTTAAGCTGGTTGAAGTTAAAATTGACTATGAGTGAGCTTAGTTAGGGTTTAGAGGGTTAGATTGGTCCTGAGAGGGTCCCAACATGGTCAAAGGCTACCTTGACATTCAAAATTATGGTGTGCACATTTATAGTGTCTACATTTTTTCCATTTTTGTTATTCATCTTGGAATCAACTAGCTACAAAACAAAAATTGATATTTGTCAAAGGTCTTCTAATCGCCCTGAGTATGGGAGGAGGTGTTTCCCCTCAAACTAGGAGGTGATGAGGTGAAATCAAATTAAGAATGAGTTTTAAAAGATTGGTGATAGTGATGATGAAGGTTGAACATCATTAAGGTGGGTGATAAGTTGAGTGCTATAGCATAAACAAATGTGTAAAGTGTGACAAAAGGTGTGATACCCAAGATCACACAAAGACAAGGTTGTCATAGCTGATAACAATAAAAGATGGTACTAAGGGATAAGCAACTAGTGTATTTCATGACCACATATAAGTGAGGTAGTTAGGTACACTTATTAGTCTCCTAGATAGGGTTAGTGTTATTGATGGGTATCCAAGGTAGGAAGTGATCTCTTAGAAAAAAAACAAGTCAAATTTCATGGGTATTTGAGGTAGGAAGTGCTCAAAAAATACACAATTGGGTCAGGTAAGCATGAGGTGACACAAATTCAAAAGTTGGTCAACATGGTAATGTTGTCACTGTGGTCAAGGGACCAAGAATAAAGTGTCAAAAAAAGCATGCTAGTTGGCCCAAAATGGACCAATGGTAAATTGATGAGGTGTTTGAGTAGGGGGTGGTCAAGCTGACTTCATATACACTAGGCAAGTGGAAGCTACCTACATAGATCCATGGATATAATATCCAATAAAAACTTTAGGCCAAATATAGTTCTCAATGATGAGGTAGATGTGGTCTAACTATTAGTTAGTGGTATTCAAATGGAGTGCCCCAAATTGATGGACCACATGGTTTGGTTTGGTTGAAGATACATGGATGAGATTATGGTCATGATCATAGTTATTACTTATGCTAGTAATGGTTATGGTTGTTGTTATGGTTATGTTAAAACACATGAGATAGGTTAATTAAAAACCCTCGATGGGATAATAAAGAATATAATTAAGAGACAAATGTCATAATGAAAATATAAACTAGTCATGATAGGTTAGGAAGAGGGCATGATGCTTATTTATTGACAAGAACTAAAACAAAGTTGAATTTAGATTGACTTAATGAACATAATCCCTTTGAATGCTTTGCATGAGTGTTCCTTAGTTGGTTAGAAAAGTGTCTTGACCACATAATGTCAAGTAAGCTCAAAAATACCTTGCATATAGGGGGCATAAGGGAATATGGAACATTTTTGTGAGACTAGCATGCCTCTTCTATAGGTATCTAAAGAGTTAGTATAAATAAAACTATGTCAAGCTATATATACTGACCGATGTGAGAAGTCTACTTATGGAAGCCAATTATGGTTTCCACCTTATGGTGTTGTTTGAGAGTTGATTTTGGCTTCCAAGATTATTTTTCTTTTGCTTTGATTGTGATAATAGGTCTTCTACTAATTTTTGTATGTGGGAAGCTAATCGATGCAAGAAAAATCCAAGAAACTACTATAATTTTGACAAATTCTTACTCAGCCATCCTTTGAGGGATTGGTCTAAGTTTATGTGATTTTTTTGATGATTTTTTTAATCTATCCTTCAAGGGAGTAGTCCACCTTAGGTTTTGTAAATTTCAAAGAGGTGTTCAATAGATATCCTTGAAAGGAGCAGTTTGTGGATGCTAAGAATGACCCATGATTTCCAATGATAAGAATTTGATATTTTTCTTTGATTTTTTCTTGATATAGACTTTTTTAGGCTGGCTTAACGGTCCACCTTCATGGTGGCAAAACCAAAATCACAAGAGGGTTGGTTAGGTGTAAATAATCTTAGGTGACAATGACCATGGGAATCAATCCTACAAAGGCATGGAAAATACCATGAGAACCTTGTCATGGGTATAGCCATGGTAACCATTATTCAAGATTAGGATATGTTAGTGATAGATAATCACATGATTCATTATTAATCAATTGCCCTTAAAAGAGGGAGATGAATGTGGGTGGATAATAAGTGATGAGATTAAGTTAAACAAAAGGTGAACCTAATCCTTCCTAACAAAAAAATGGATGCATGTGCAAAGCATTGAGAGGATCAGGCTCTGGGTTGCCTTCGAGAGAAGACAATTGGTAATCTCATGATCCATACTTGTGGGTTATGATATAAGGTCTAAGCTAATTGAAAGCAAACTTGCCCCATTTGCTTTTATCCATATTAGTTACATGTTGATTTTCCTTTAAGACAAGGTCTCTAAAATTGAATTCTTGTGCTTTAATGTTTTTATTATATGCATATTTGATATGCTCTTGGTAGACATGAAGATGGGTGAGGTCTATCAGGTGATGCTCATTGAGTAGATCAGTTGGACTAAATGATGCTAATGATAATCATCCTCTAAAAGAAGCTCTTGCCAAGATATGTGAAGAGAATAGATTTATACTTTAAGATACAAGATAGCCTCCACTCCAAATACAAGATAAAATGGGGTAGAACTCTTAGGGGTTCTAATGCTGGTATGATATGCCCACAAGGTGAAGGGGATGTACAAATTCTAATCCTGATTAGATGCATTGACCATTTTATTTAACATGCTATTAAGAGTTTTGTTAGAGGCTTTTACTTATCCATTCACTTAAAGGTAGTAGGGTGAGAATAAAATTAACTTAATTTCAAATGCATAATATAGAACCTATACTTACTTGTTCTTAAAGGACTTAACATTATCGGTGATAATCTTATGGGGAAAACCAAAGTGGCAGATGATGTGATGGTTGATAAAGTTGACAATCTTTTTTACTTTGGTTAAGACTAAAGGAATATCCTCTACCCACTTGGTAAAATACTCAATCATGGTGATGATGGAATAGCATCTCTATGAGGAAAGGGGATTAATTTCACCAATAAGGTCTAGACCCCATTATGAAAATGGCTAAAAATTGATGGAAACATGAAAAATATGGCTAGGTGCATGATGCAAATTAGCATATTATTGGCACTTAACTAACTTTATCACATAATCAAAATAATCTTGGTTAAGGTTAGATCAATAATGTCCATGATGAATAATGTTCTTAGATATATTGAGGCCACTAAAGCACCCTCCACATATACCATCATGCATGTCCTTGATAGCATGAGAGGATTCATGATTATGCAAGCAACAAAAGAGGAGGCTATCAAAGTTTTGTTTGTAAATAATTCCTCCCATAATGGTATAACATGAGGTATTCTAAATAAATTTTCTTCGATCATTCTTATAGAGGCTAGAGGGAACTATGCCAAGGTTGAGATAGTTGAAGGTTTGATGATACCAAAGGTCAGATTGGATCCCCTTAATATTGAAAATGGTGGGGGAATCTAGTTTGATATAGGATGGCTGGGTAAGTCTATGGATAATGATAAACAACTTAGAGTCTAAAGGCGAAAAGGATATTTTTGAGGCAAGGGAAGCCATGGTGTCAAAAAAATTGTTGGTAAATTGTGGGGTTGATTGGATATGGTAGTGTTTAAATTATGCTATGAGTTTTTCAACTAGTTATTTGTAATATTGCAAAAAATTATTCTTACACTAGTAAGATCCATTGATTTTATTGACCACAAGTTATGAGTCACCAAAGATTTTTTTTTTTGAATCCTAGGGCTAAGGTGGTTTGAAGACCTATCACTAGGGTTTGGTATTTATCCATGTTGTTGGTACATTCAAAATCAAGTTTGAAGGACAAAGGGAGAGGTTCACTATAAAAGGGATAAGGATTATACCTGCTTCCCCCACCATTTTGAAATTTTGATCCATCAAATAACATGGTGACTTGATAGGTGAAATTTGCTTGAGATAAAGCCATGATGGAATCATCAAGGAACTCCAAAGGAGGAAGTTGATTGTCTACTAGCAGTGCCTCAACCAATTGGTTAACAATGGCTTGCCCTTTAATTGACTTATACTAGAGGAAATCAAGATCAAAATTTGCTAAGATCATGAGCCACTTGGCCATACATTGGTTTTGGTATGGCTTGGAGTGCATGTACTTGAGTGGGTCAGTGTTGGTTATGACATAAGTTTTATGGTTAAGAAGGTAGTGACAAAGCTTGGTGGCCATGAAGACTAAAGCTAAGTAGATTTTCTTAATATGAGTGTACTGAGTCTTGTACTCCACAATTATATGACTAATGTAGTACATGTTTTTCTCTCTATGTTGTTCATTTTGATGAGCCAACATTGCCCCTAGGGAATGGTTGGTGATAGAGATATATAGGTAGAAAGGTTGGTCACCCTTTAGAGGGGTAAGGATAGGTGGTGACTAAAGGTACTCTTTGAGTAAATCAAAGGCCTTTTGACAATTGATATTCCACTTAAAAGACACATCCTTATTTAGAAGGTAATTGAAGGGTTGGCACCAGTTTGAAAATTGGGAGATAAAATAAAGAATGGACTGAAGCTTCCCTTGCAAGATTTGAAGTTTCTTAAGGTTGGTAGGAGGAAGCATGTCTAATATTTCTTTGATTTTGGTAGGATCCACTTTTATTCTATAAAAGGAGATAATGAATCCAAGGATCTTTCTTGACAAGACCCCAAAAATACATTTCTTATGGGTTAAGACATACATGATAGTGGATGAGGCATTCAAAGATGATTTTAAGAATGACTGAGTGATTTTTTTAGAGTTTGGATTTTTTTAGAAGATCATCTACATAGTCCTCTATTGTATTATGGATAAGTTCATGAAATATGTAGGTCATGGCATGCTGATAGGTTACACAAGCATTATTTAACTTAAAAGGCATGACTCTATAGTATAAGGTTTCTTAAGGGGTAGTAAAGGTAGTTTTATGGTGATCTTTAGGGGTGATTAAGCTCTGATTATAACTTGACAATCCATCCATGAGATAAAATTTTGTGTTTGGATATAAGATCAAAAAGTTGGTTGATGCTGGGTAGAGTAAAGTCCAAGGTTGAGGCCAGGAAACTCCACACAAATGTGTAGTCCCCTTGTGGCTTTAGTGATAGGTACAACATATGAGACCAATTGGGGGTAATCAATTAGTTAAATAAAGTTGATAGATAAAAGACACCAAATCTCTTCTTTGAAAAAAAGGGATATGAAAGAATGCATAGCATCAAAGCTTTTGCTTGATAGGCTTGACATCATGATGAGTGACTATGTTATGGGTAGCAATAGTGGGGTCAATTCTGGGCATATCACTATAAGACCAAGTGAATGTTATGCTATGATCTTGGAGTAAAGAGGGGAAATCTTGAAGTTCCTTGATGTTTAATGATTGGTCAATTTTAAAAATGTGGGGGTTATCAGAAGTACCCAAGTTGATATCTATGGTGGATTCATTCAACATGGTCAAAGACTCAAGAGGAAGGGATTTTTGGATTGAATAATTTGGGGCACCAAGGTAGGTGAGGATAGAATCATCATCTTAACACTAGATAGTGTTAATTTTAAGAGAGTCTTCTCTTATTATTTTAAGATAGATCAAAGGGATGGTTATGGTCACCCCTTCCTTGTGATAAGTTAAGGTTTTGAGACTGATTATGTTGACAAAAAAAAGTTAGGTGGGATGATGTCATCATCCTCACACGTAAGTGGAGCTGAGGTCAGTGAGGAAGGGAAATCCTCCTCAATAATGGTAGGGATGGGTTGTTTTTATTTCTTCTAATTAGGAAAGATGAAACTAATTCCATGCTTATCATAAGGTTTCTTAGTCTCAATGGAGACTAAATCATGCATGTTGTGCTCATATCACCCAAGATAAATTTAGGTATGTCTTGGTAAAACTTGGTTTATTGAGGTAAGATAAATTGATGGTGAATGGTTAAGGTGGAAGGGAGGTGGTAGAAGCACTAAGGGATTTGTTGAGTCCCCCACAGACAAAATGGGTTTGATGGTTGGGAAGTCCAAACAGGACTATGGTTGTGACATTAGGGTTGTATCTTGGTTGGTTGGTAAGTTTCACATACTCATGAGGAGTAGGGAAAGTGTCAAGTGCTAAAAGGTGATACTCCCCCCGTGAAAGGTGATGGAATGTGGATTCCAAAGGGTTTATGGTATGGATTTGGTGTGAAAGTATAGACAACTAGTTGATTCCTCATTGGTAGAGGGAGGTATGATATCTGCTTTGGTAGTTGAAGGTTGGGTTTGAGATTTTGAAGGTATACTAGATGGAGATATGAAGACATCGTTAGGATTTTAGGTCATGTTTCATGTCGAGAAAAGACTTGGGTCCTCTTAGATGGTGATGACTTAGCCTTCATGCTCAAAATTAATGCAATAGTGGAGGGTAGATGGAATGTAACCCATGAAATGAATATAAGGTTGGACCAATAAGATGTTGTATTGGAATTCACCTTCTATAACATAGAACAATTTAAGAAGCATACAGGGTCCTACACGAATATGAAGGATGAAAGTTCTTAATATAGAGGCCATTGTATCATTAAAGGAATAAAGGATGGTCAAGGATTTAGACATGACCTTATCTAGAAAATTAATTTAGTTATAATCATGAGAGGAGATGATGTTTATGCTAGCTCCCCCATCAATCATGACCCATTGGATGTAGGTTTGGTTAATGTAGGTAGTGATAAAGAGAGGAGGATCCAGGTCCTCAAGATGGATGGAGGGTATTTCTAAATCCTTGAAGGTAAAAAGGTTGGAAATCTAAAGGGCATCGAAGAAGGCAATTAGAGGTTGGGGGTCCTTAGGCTAGACCTCAATGGATTGTAAAGCCTCTATTAGTGCTTAGAAGTGATGGGGAGAGGTAGAGTTCAACTCATACAAACTCATCTTCACTAGGGTCTGATGAGGTTATTTTAGGATAACTCTCTTGATGGATTCTAAGGGGTTAGATTGGGAGGCACATAAGATAGATACCTTGGGTTTGGTCTAAGATGAATACAATTAGGTGTGGGTTGGTTGGGAGTTCAAAGAGGGGTATGTCTAAAGAATAGACACCTTAACCTTTCCCTTATACTTATGTTGTTTATGACCATGTTGATAGTATGGATAAAAAGAAAGGTTAAGTTAGAGGATTGGTTAGATTCTTCTTCATTCTTAGGTGAGAGTGGAGGAGTAGGTGAGTGTTGGGTAGGTATGGCGGGTAGTTCGATTGGTATAGGTCTAATAGGATTTTTGTCTATTAATAGATCATCCTCATCATAAAATTGATGGATAATGGTTTGGAAAGCCTTGTAGTTCTTTGTATCATGGCTTGGTGTCCTATGATAAGCACACACTTGGTGATCATTGTACCAAGTGGGTTTTAAATTTACAGGGTCAAAAGGTCTAATGGGAGGTAGGGCCAAATAAGAGGTTTGTAATAACCCATGAAAAATGGCTAAATAGGATTTGACTAGGGATGGTAAAGGTTTATCAATTTTTGTTCTAGTGGTTAAGATAAGAGGTTGCTTAGAAATAAGTTTGGTATGGGTGTCTTGGGTAAGGTGGTATATTTGGTTGATGACTTTAGTCTAAGCAAGGAGGTTGATGAGCTAGAGGTAGAGGATTACAAGGTAGGTAGCTTAGGTATTATTGGTGAGGTAAAGAGAAGTGTGTCAAAGAATAGCTGAGAAGGTGTAACCAAGGTAGGTGGAAAAGTTTTGATAGAGAGGATGGGCCTCCTACTCAAGGTATAAGTATGAGGCCCCAAAATGGATGGAAAGGTTTAGAGAGGTAGAATTTAGGCCTTAAATCCTTTGTGTGGTTTCACCCCTATGGTTGATTTGATTTGGCACTTGGTTGGTGGGTTTGAAGGGGTTAGGTCCACTTTCATGGATGGGTGACTAAAGCTCAGTGTAGGGAGGATACCAAGATTCTTGGTGGATCTACTTGCGATTATAGGAGAGGTCTTGGATACTTGGTTTTTGGTTGGCTTGAGTGGTTAGTGGTTGATTGGTTTAGTGTAGGTTTTAATTGGTTGGTTAGGGGATATGGTTGTCTGGGTAGATATGATAAGAGGTTGGTCAATAGAAGTGGTAAGTTGGTCAGATCAAGAAAATCTAAGGGAAGCCCAATTTTTATTAGAAGGTGGTTCAATCCATGTCAAGGTTGGAGATAAATTCCAATTATACAATAGTCTAAAGAAGGGTTTATAGGTGGGTTTGATTGCTTTAATGGTAGACCTAAAAGATAGGCTTCTAGGTGGAGACACAGGGATGGTAAACTTATCCTCTTCATCAATCAAAGTATGTGGGGTTGAAATAGATGGTTATTTTATAGGAAGATTAGACACAAGGTTTTTCTCCTTAGGAATGATCTCCAAAGGGAAATTATTTTGTTTGATAATTAAATTTGAAGGTAAGATGGTGATGGTTATTTATTCATGTATATCAGTTAAAAGGGTGACTAGTGGCTCCACTACCTCAATAAGTGGAGGGGGAGAAGATGGTTTTTCCTCATCTTGGGTACCTAAAAGAAGGGAAGGTGATTTTACTACCTCAATAAATGGAAGAGGTGGAGGATCAAAAGATTGGATACTAGGAGGTTCGTTAAGGATTGCATTAAGGACCATGTTAATTATATGGATATCATGATAACACTTGACATTATTTCTCTCATTCTTGGTAGGAGCATGGTTCAAAAAAGGTTTCTTGAATATATCAAGAGTTATGTTTGATGGTGAATTGGGCTTGTCTAATGTAAGGTCACCCTTGTTAATGAGGGATTGGACAAGGATCTTGAAAGTGTTGCACCTATTGACATCATGTCCTATCACTTAGTGAAAGGCACGTAAATCATTCTCATTGTACCAACTAGGTGTGGGATGCGATGAGTTAAATTGTTGGGGTGGCTTGATAGGAGGTAGTTGATTGATTTTGTCTTTCAACAACTTATCTAAGATTTAATCATAAGATTCTCCAAGTGGATTGAATTGCTTCTAGTTGTTCTAGGTTTGGTTCCTCAAGTTTTGATTTGAGGAATTAGAGGAATTAGATTAGTTGATAGAAGGTGGAGGAGTATATTTTAGGACAACCGCATTCACATCTTATTCTTAGTGTTGGTATTGGGATGGTTACTTGAATTATAGGAATAATCCTCATTAGTTTTATAGGTTGAGTTATTTTTTTGAGCTTCAGCTTACCTTTGTTAATGGCTTAGTTCTCCAACTTACATGCCATGGTAAAAGCTTCATCAAAGGTTCAAAAGATTTGGACATGTAAGGTATAGGAGATATGCTTGGCACATGCTTGAGTAAAGAGATCTATGAGTTTAGGTTGAGGTAAAAAAAATGAAATTTGGTTAATAAGGCTCCTCTAATGAGCCACAAAATTAGCAATAGATTCATCCTCAAACTACCAGATAGAATAACGTTTGGTGATAGAAACTTTCTTGGAGATATTGATAGAAAGGTGGTCCAAGAAGGTTTAGGCCAGTTGGGTAAAGGATAAGATGGAATGCTTGGGTAAGGAACTATACCAATCCAAATCTAAACTGACTAGAGACATGGGGAAGGTGTAGAGGATAAGGTCATCATCATAATTGATGAGATAACAAGCATGCCTAAATTCCCTAAGATGTTGTTGGGGATCCTCTTTACTTTGAAACTTAGAGAACTTTGGATGTTCTCATTAGGAAGGATATGGATTGATAGGTATGAATGGGAGGTTAGGATAGTTACAAATTTTTTCATATGATAAGATGTTGTGAGCACCTAAGATGGATGACTCTAGGGTGGTCTTTTTGTCCATAAGCATCTTCATTAGGTCTACTTGGGGTTATGTACTCGAAAGGTTGTAAGACACATATTGTTGAGGTGGTTGAGAGACATAAGAATATTGGGTAGAAGGTTTTGAGGTTGTCACATATGGGTAAGTGGAGGTTAATGGTTGGGTGGAAGATGTATAAGGGTAGGTAGAGGTAGGTAGCTAGGTAGTGGGGACATGCCCTTATAGATTAGGGATGTAGCCAAATGTTGGTCTAAGGGGTACTTGTTTACTAGGAATGGTAGTTGTGTTGGTGACCAATGGAAGGGAAGTGACCCTTGTAATAATTAGTGGAAAGGTAGGAGGTATGGACACCATAAAGATTTTAAGTGGTGTGGTGGTTAACGGGTTAAAGGTAGCTAAAATAAATCTAGTAGTTTTAGAGGTAAGCATTTCTATTGTAGAGGAGTGTTTTTTAGGAGTAGAACGTATAAGGGCAGTGGTAGTTTGGGTTGGTTGGTTTTCAATAGTAGTCTAAAATGGATTTTTGGTTGATGAAAAATCTTCGGTAGTTAATAATTGAGTAGTATTAGTGGCAATAGAGGTACTCCCCATGAGATGGAGAGGTATACCGTAAGGTGGATTTACAAATGGGGATGGAGATGAAATATGGTAAGATGTGGTTATAAGGTAATTATAAGGCTACATGATTGTTGTCTAGGAAAGTGGCCAAATGTGTGTCTCCTTAAGGAACCTCCTGAGGGAAGGTAGGACTTCCCATAGGGTGAGGAGAGTCTACTGGTTCAAAGGTATAATCCATAGATGAAGAGGTAGAAAAGGAAGGTTGATTTGGTGATGGGTTTTACTCCATAAGGTCTCTTAGTTGCTGGCGAGTGAGAACCATGCAAGGTAGGGGAGATAAAAATCATAAATAGACTTACTACTTAAATAAAGAGAAGATAAAAAAATGATCAAAGAAATCAAATCAGACTCTAAAAGATACATTAAGCCCTATAATTTTAATTAATCTCGCTTTTGGCTTATGCCTTAAAAAGTTATGTTATTGAAACTGGTTTGTAGAGTGAGTAATAAAGAGGAGATCTAAGGTTGGTTTTAGGTTTTGTTTAGGCTCTTAAAAGATATCTATATTTGAATCAATACATGGCCTGGTAGTGGGGCCTACCCCCTCACTTCACATACCATAATGATAAGGGTGTCGAGTGTTTAGCCAAAATATATTGATGTCTAGAGATTATACTCAACCAGAGAGCTAAGTTGGTCCTCCTCTTGGTAATGACCTCCAAGTAGGATCATCGAGAAAGGGTAAGGTTACCACTAGGTAATGAAATCCTAGTCAGGCCTTGTCTCAAGTTTTTTGGATGTTCAATTGGTGAAAGTGGTTTGGTTTAGGTTTGTATAATAAAAAATGAAGCTACAATAGATTATTTTTCCTTTAAGTTAAGTTATATGAACTAAAATTTCAATCAATAAATGTATGCACTTAGTTTTAAGCCCAAAAGAGACTTTTGATTTTGGTAATGAGAAAATAATAGAGAGAAAGTGTAAGCAAACAAGAACCCAAGTAAAAGACACAAGGGTCCCACTAGGCATGCTAGAATGTTTCAATGAATTTTTTCCTTATTATAGAAAAGAGCAACTAAATATGGGTATGGTTGAAAAACCTAATTAATAGTGCACATGTTAACTCAAAATATTGTGAAGAGCTCCTCTTTGGCTTGGGAGGATGACCTGCAAATATGAAATCACTAATAAAAACTTATTTTTTAGACAAATAGTTGGGTGGATTGCCTAGCAATAGCTAGATACTAAAGTGAGAGCTTCCTTAGGGGTTGTCAATACACACATTTTAAATAATTAAGCTTATAAACAAAATAGGAAAGTACTTACATTAGTGAATCAAAAGGTACTAAAACTGAATATAAGAAATCTTGCTAGGAAATGTGATATAAATAATTAAATTATCCATAAACTAATTAATACTAGTGTTATAGGGTTTGGGTATGCTTCAAAAAACTAGAAAGGGGTCTATGAATGAGCAAGAGCATAGAAAATTGGGTGTGGGTAGGTGAAATTAGCTTATTGGTTTTTGGTTCCATATGACCATTAGTGGTTGGGATGACTGTCAATGGTTAAGGTGACCAGTGGTGGTTAGGTACACCATTGGTGGTTGAAACAAACATAGATAGTTACTATGTCTATATCTAAGTTGATAAATTGATAATTGATAGGATCTAAAATATGAATTTTAAGAGATGGGTAAGGCCTAGGTTGTTTGTGAAATGGAAATAAAGTAAATGAATTTTAGGAAATAAGTACTTATCTTACAAGCAGTTGATTGGGTGGGTAGTTGAGGTAGTTGATCTATGGGTATAATATTGCTTGATTCTGATAGAGTAACGATACCTAAAGGCTTGGTGGAGAGGCCATGAAAAATTGACTCTCAGATATGATGGTTGGATTGATAGATTATTGATGGTGATTCACCTATAAAAAAGAAACTCCTAGATGTGCAATTTCTTGATGATAATTATAGATGCTTTTCACCTCCCAACTCCTCTCTTCTTATAGGCATAAGTAAGAGGTTGAAGTGAAGGTGCAACTAGACTGTCTCATTATTAATTATCCATGTAAAGTCTTGCAATATGATTTAAAACAAGATATAATTATAAAATCAAAGTATATGGTTTACATGATTTTGGTTAGGGATGTGGACCTTGACCATCCATGGTTAGGGTGATCATTGATGGTTAATCCTAATCATCTATGGTCGACTATCAAGGGGTAAAAAGGGCTAAAAGGAAAAGTTAAGCTAGTTGAAGTTAAACTTGACTATGGGTGAGCTCGATTAGGGTTTAGAGTGTTAGATTGGTCCTGATAGGGTCCCAATGTGGTTAAAGGCTACCTCAACATTTGAAATTATGATGTGCATATTTATGATGTCTACACTATGTATCTAATTTGATTTATAGAATCAAATCACAATCCAACTAAATCATTAATAATATGGGAATAGTTAGTGTGGCATGTGCATTGAAATCAAGCATACAGAATAAAAGATAAAAGCAACCTTAAAGAGGCAAGGTAATTGATTGTGTATAAGAATGGGTGACTGATAGTCTTGATGCAATCCCAATTATTTTTAGCTTCTAAAATTTAGTATAGGCATGGTTCAATTGTGACAATTCTTGGCACACCTTCAATCTATCAGATATTTTAAGGCACATGCTCAATCACCCTCCCATACCTACATTTATGATTATTATAATTGGCCCATTGGTGAGTGAATTTGAATTTGAATTTGAATTTACATTCAAACACCTTAAGCCTTCATGCCTATATAAGATCAACTATTTTATGTAATAAAGGATGGATCCTTTAGGATTGAGGAATTTATGCTTGGGTTAGTCTTTTTTAGGACTAAGAGGATTATGCTTAGGTTGTTCCTTTTATGATTAAAGGAGACTATGCCTAGCTATCTCATTTTGTATTATAACTTAGATTAATGGACCATTAATTTCCTTTCACACATTTCCCTAATTTATAGATTAATTTTTTGAGTCAAGGATATTTTGAAGCTGAGTTTGTAGCTCATTAAGCATTTGATGAATCCTAAATAATCCTTAATATAAACATCTATATCTAAATTTTTTGTAATTTGATATACTTAGTTTGTGCATGTGTATGGTGGCTCTATTTTCCTCTTTAGATATACTAATTCATTCCATAAACTCTTACATTATCCTTAATTATAGTTTTGATAGATCTGTCTCAAGTAAGGACTAGTTACTCTAGGGTTTTCTTTTTAGTAAAACCAGGCTAGATGACATTAGAAATCAAGATATATTTTTCTCTTTCTCCCTATACTTCTCTCCTTTTCATTTTCTATCATTCTATTAGATTATATTAGGTTCTGATATGTAGTCTAAATCAAACATTTTAGCTTGATTGGATGCTCCTTCATTTATCTATTACTCATTTATGCATTGTTACACTTATAAGCAATAGACATTTTCATTTTGAATTAGTTTTTTATTCATAGTTAAATCATTATGTTGGTTCCTTAGGTGTAATATATTTATTTTAATGCATCTTGATATATTTGAAATACACAATGAAGACCCTTGAAATGGTATGATTATAATGATTTTACTAGGTTACCCTATGTACCAAGAGCTTGGGGATATTTATTTGCATAAGCCTCCATTTAGGAGAGGAAGGGATTAAAAACCCCTGCCTAATTTTTATCCATGTCAAAAATTTGATAAAAAATATAAATATGAACAACTTTATATGAAATAAATAACTCATATAGAACCAAAATACTAAGAAACTAAAATGATAGAACTTCTTACAAAATCCACAAGTCAGAGAAGATTCAGATTTTGCACGTCAAGACTAAAATTGTATAGCTTTTCAATATTTAATATTAATATTAACAACCAAAATTATCCTCCTTTTGGAGTAATAAGATACAAGTATAAATAATCTTTGGATGGGTAAGGCTTCATCTCTTAATTGAATTCTAAAAATACATATCTAAAAATGGAATTCTATGTCAATCTCATGCAAAGTGTGCATGCACAATAGTGATTGATCAAAATAGAATCCCTCATCTAAAATAAAATATATATAAGATAAATTAATTAGAAACTAATAGTTCCATATCAATATGTACATGTAAATATAAATGTATATTTAGAAAGTGTTAATGTAACTCTGATAAAGGAAGAAAACTATGACATATCTAAAGTAGACGTCAAATTCAATGGAACTAGAGTTGAAATTAGTGTTAAAATTGAAGTATACACTATAACTATAGATAAGATTAAATTAGATGGCAATGTAGTTTTTTTTATGGTCATTGGAAGTGGCACATAGGGAGGCCTATTGTTGAAGTGGCTTGCTTGGTTGAATTCATTTATAGGTAAAGTGAATAACTTTCCCATAAGTCAACATGTATAGTATCAAAATCAAGCAAAGCCCTTTTAAATAACTGAGGAAATTTGTCCATAGTTTCTAATGTACATAATCTTTATATGTAGTCCTTTGGTCCCTATAATTTTATCCTTCGTAAAATTAACCAGTTGTATAATTTCATCACTAGTTATATAGATAATGCCTTCAATATCTACTCTATAATTATCCAGTGCTAATCATATAATATTCTCAAAAATGGGCCTTGGCACCATTTCCCCTATGGAGTGCTTACTTGAATGACTCTCAATATAGTCAGGATAGAGATAGATTTCCTCTCTTAATTTGCAAATTGTTGGACCAAAACCTACATCTCTTGATGCCATTCAATTACACTATCCATTTTTGTAGTAATATAATTTTTTACCCAAGCAACTTCAGATTTTTTTATTAAATTAAAGTGGGAAAAAACCTTAATTCTTGTTGCCTGGATTATAAAACATAGTTTTCCATCAATACTTTTTTTTTTTAACAATTGAAGAATATATCTCCATTTGGGTTGGGAGTTGGCCTTTGAAGACCTTATTTAACTATGGATATCTATATGGTCTGATATTTGGTGGTTGACTCCCTGGAAGTAGTTGAATGGCATGATTATGTTCTCTTTTTGGTGGTAGTCCTTTTGACATGGCCTTAAAAATAGATGGTTGGTCATCAAGAATCATCTGTATATCAAGATGTGAAGATAATGTTATGGGTTGAACTTATATGGAACATAAACATGTTATAAATCCTTCTACCTTATTTTTTAGAATTTTTTGTCATCTAATGTGAACTAACTAATTGTGGAGATTTTTCCCATAATCCCCATAATTCAGTTTTTCTACCTTCATAATGAAAGTACATGAATAATTATTAGAAGTTCGTCTCAATTGTATCCAGGGTTATGAGGCATTAGACTCCCAAAATAATTTTTGCACCACCCATGGGAATAGAAAACATAGGAGAGTATAGATTGTACTAGCCCATAAGAAGCTTAATACTATGGCATTTCCCTAAACAATTAACTATGCCACCATCTACAATCACAACCTAAAATATTGGTGCTAGGTAAATGAAATAATTCAATCAAGTGGATAACTTATGGTTGATGAAATTATTTATGATCCCTAAGTCAATCAACACTGTCACCTTTTGTATCTTGAGGAAACCCACCACCTTAAGTATTTGAGGAGTGTTAATATCTAAAAGTTCATGACAAGAGATTGTAAGTTTGGAATCTTCAAGTGCCTCTTCTATATCTTCCTCATCATCATTGGAGGAATAATCCTCTTCATCATATTCATTGGATCCCTCAATGTATAACAACTTATTCTCAACACATACATGTCTTTTGCTCCACTTGTTGTCATAGTGGAAACATAATATTTCTAAAGTTTCTCTTTAATTTATTGAGGGGTCAATCTGGTAGGTGGAGGAAATGATGGTGTTGATATGTTATGATCTCTAAAGTAAATGAATGCCAACTTTTTATTAGTTATGAATTTTTCCTCAACCTTGCATGCCATGATAATAAAATCAAGAACCTTAAGTGGATTAAACATGCATACCTCATATTTAATGTGGTCCTTGAGGCCTCCTAAAAATAGGTCATTCAGGTTCTCATCAAAAATTATCTCCACAAGTAAAGATAGTTTCTAAAAATTATAAATAGTCTTTTATTTAAATAGTTTGTCACAATCTTTCCAATTAGTTGAAGTAAATCTCTATCACACTATTGCTATAGTGTAATTGCAATTCTTCTATAAAAAATAACTAGGTGACACTACGAGTCATCTTTTTATTTTGAGCACACAACCATCGAAACCAAATGAATTATTCAAGTTATAGATACAAGGATTCCATGGTAACCTTTTGACCACATAGGATTTTGATGCATATCAAAAAAAAAATCCATTTGGTTGATCCAATTGAGTGGATCCTTTCCATCAAATTTATGCATATCTACCTTTGGTAATAAGTTCCATTGTGGTAAGGTACTTAGATTTGGATTAGGCTAGTTGGGAGATATACCTTGGTGGGGTAATGTAATAGTGATAGATGGATGATTTGAATGATTATATTTTAAATCCATCATGATATTTTCCACACTAGATTATATGGATTTCATATCAAATTAAATGCCTTGTATCTTACTTGGAATGCTTTATACATTGTAGTCAAGTTGGCTCAATTTGTGATCTATCTCAGAGAACCCTATTATAAAGGATCTATTAACTCCCCCTTATAACTCCATATATTCCTTACGAGTATTTTTACCTAGGGTTTTGGCACCCTTTCATCATCCCCTAGTATGTGGCCCTGCCATAAAAGGGCTTGACAATGTTGACCCTAATTGGCATGACCTAACTTTGACCAAGATATTTTTTACTTATGTAGGCATTAAAAAAGAAACTACAAGACTATACCCCAACTATATTTTTATAATATTTCCAAAAAAAGTAAAGAAATCTAAAAAATTCATTGAATTGTGCACTATAGGACAAATTTATGAAAACCCCTAAAATAGTGATAACTTTTGCAAAACAGATCCAATTGAGATGAAATTTTAATGGAAGATTGTTCAAATTATTTTTCACCTCCAATAAAACAATTTCAAATAAATTCATAATTTTTTTAAAATATATCCAAATTACAATATCTAGGGTTTTTTACCTAATTATAGCCCAAATCAACACTCACATACCACTTGTAATGATATTACTTCATCAAATAATTAGAATAACAAAAATATATCACAATTATATGGAAATATAGTGATAAGCCACTTTGAAGGGGCAACCTCCTAAATGCTTGCAATAAAAAATGAATACTCGAATATGATGATAAAAAACTACCCACAACCTCCTATATATAGTCTACCTAGGCCATGGTTACTCCATAGAATAACCTAATAACAAAATGAAAGCATAGATAAATGTGATATAACATCAAAGAAGTATAAGTAAGCCACAAGTTGGTTATTCTAGCCCTAATAGGTTAGGGGTGTAGCAAGAGGACTTACAACCAAGGGGATATTGTTGGGGTATTAATTATTGTAGGTGTCATTATAGTGATTTAAAGTGGAGAGATTAGAAGTGTAATTATCACTAGCCCTTTTGTTGTGATGTGTAACTTTGATTCTACTTCTTCTTCTGCATCCCCTTCTCTATTTGATAGTAGTTCAATATCCCCTGAATTACCACTTCCCTGGTTGATTTCCTCTTATTGCAATATTTTTTCCCTCCTAACTAGGTGCTTCCCTCAGTCAACCATTCATCATATTTCTCTATATGAGTGGTATCATTAAAATATTTCATCTCTTCTATTTTATTCCTTGATACCCAATCTTGTTCATCACCCCATTTTTTTTCTTCCTCCTCACTGTCATAAATATGTATAAGGTCTGACCTTGGTTCACCCTTTCTTCTCATCTTCATTTCCTTAAGATAAATTTCTCACTTATCATCTACTTCCACCTTTTGAGGTGAAATGGGAGGGGTCTTAGGTTTCTTTGTGTATGTCATTATTAGTTGTAAGATAATAGAGGTTTGCCAATTTGGTAGTGGAATGAGAGATGGAGGGAATATAATGATAGTAGATATCAAGGGAGATGGAGGGGTGGTAACCATTGAAGGAATGATATGTGGTGGATATGGAAATCTGGTAGATAGGGGCATCACCAATGGTGGTATAAGTATCATGGTAGGTGATGATGAAGGTGGATGCTAAGGGACTAGGGCATTATTGTAGGTCAAGACAAAGGAAGAGAAGTAATATGTACTTGAGATAGAAAAGGAGGAAGACTTATTTGTTTTTAAATGGTTATTGGGGGAAAAAAAATCATAGAAAGGACTCCAACTAAAGTGATAGGACTTGTAGGTCTTTGTTCCTTAGATATGCATTATAGTTATACCCTGATGTACTATGGAGAAGTAACATTAGTTGTATGGGGGATCTTGGAGGTGTTGAATCTCCTTTAAAATAAGCTTCCTCAAATGGACCAAATTATTATAATGTTTCCTTTTCTATCTAAGGATGGGTCCATGGATATGTTTGTAAATTTATTCCTACTTTTCAATCATAGTGGTATATCCTTGGTGATGATAAGATCATATTGGATCCTTTGTTTTGAAATCATAGAAATGTTAGGCCTATGCATTCTTATTTATAGTTCATAATCATCTTCAACATTGATAAATATGTTATCATGGTCATAATATTGGTTTCAATAATTAATCCTTACTTTTATTTCATATTTTATGAGGTGTTCTCTTACATTATTTCTTGGTTCCTAATGTTTGAAAGGTTCCCATTTGAACAAATAATGTTCCCTAATCTTTCCAACTAATTTAAGGTCTGATCACCCTATATATTAAATCATATCAATGCTAAGAGGATTTGGATAGACTGTTGCTTTCTTAGCTTTCCTCAAGTTAGCATCAACACTATCATCCAATTGGGAAACAATCTCTTATTTTGCTACTTTTCTAAGTACAATCCTTGGTAAGTATAAAGGATGTACCTTTATACCTTCAATTATAATTAAATGTACTTAGAATATAACCTATAATTGTCCATTTTTTAAATAGTTTCTTGATACGATCAAAGAGCCTAGGCATATTATTCCCATAAATTGCTTGATACACCATGGGATAAAAAGTCTCTGTGAGCCTCTTCATGTTCGTCCTAAATATATTCACATGAAAAACATTGAACTCATCATATATCCTATTTTTAGGGTAATAGGAGATGGTCACTAGGGTTGCTCATAATATGAATGCATAGTTGTAGTCACTGCATCCACCACATAGGACATAATATAAAAATTACAATCTATGGAACTTATAGGATTTGTGAATTTCAAAATCAAATTACAGATAATGATCTCCCCTAATTCAATGATTTTATTCAAATTCAAAATTATATCAAGCAAAGGGACCCATACCTCATTGACACAAGTGTGGTCAAAAATCCATATACCTTATTTAGTAGAGCCATGGTGATTCTCACCCATGGCTTGAAGATTAAAATGGGAATGGCCAAGGTAGGGCCCTAAACCACAAATTTGTTAGGTTTTTTGGCTCACTCTTACAATTTGTTACTAACATTATTATTTTGAAGCTATGAATCCACTATGCTTGCTTATATGACATTACTAGGAAGGGGATCCTATAATAAATCTCAAAGGAATTATCATTGATGTTTCCAATTAGTGTCTTTCCAAGACTCAAGTGTAATATATTTCCATTGACCTTGCCATTCATGAAAAAATCAAATAATAGGTCAATGTAGGGCATTACCTATGGATTAGCCACTGCATTATGAAGGTTAACTATTCTGATGGCTAGGAGGTCATCCTTGTATCTACGTGTAGAGAGAGAGAGAGAGAGAGAGAGAGAGAGAGAGAGAGAGAGAGAGAGAGAGAGAGAGAGAGAGAGAGAGAGAGTTGGTCCTCATACTTGTATGGTTAGACTATATTGACCAAATCCCAAATGGAATATTATTATTTGAACTCATGGTTTATTACCACCAAATCAAATGTTGTATATGTGTATATGATTGGCCCTATAATTGAGTATGTAGAGGGGATTAGGATGTGAGATGAGGTAGTCATTGATATTGTCTAAAAATTATTTTATTTATGAAAAGCTTATAAATTTATGGTTTTAATAGATTTATAGATTCATAATATTTACTTGAGCTAAGAATTTGCAATAATCTTGATATCTTGGAGGCAATGTAATTAGACTAGAAGTGACAATTAAAAAATATATTACTTTGGTTGTGTTAGATGTGAGAATTGCATGCATTCATTATTCAGTTCATATGAATTAAGTACAACAAAAACATTCACTCTTTTTTCCTATTTATTCCTTGAATTTGAATTTAATAATATTGACTTATGTGGCTTTCATATCAACATGACTTCTTTTGCATTCCTTCAAATGCTTAGTCATCTTAGTATGATAGATGTTTCTTTTCCATTCTATATGTCTTGGGTTTGATATCTTTGTTACTTGAGTATGTGGATCCTGAGGACATGTGTCCATATGTCTCTATTTTACTCCTTACCAAGTTATAGCTTGACATGATTTGTTTCTTTGGTCATGGGCTAGCACGATGATGACACATTGGGATATCTCTGATCTGCTTGCTTGGGATTGTCCATAAAAATTTCCATGTTGATATTCCCTTCATGATACTAGGATGATGACATGTGGATGGCTCTCACTATTCTTATTACTTGAAATTTTATATACAAAGGTCTTTGATGACCTTACTTCTGGTCTTTTAGGTGATGACATGTGGATGACTTTCACTAGTCCACTTACCCAAGATTATCCATATAAAGGTCCAAGATAATGTCACCTCTAGGCTACAAAAATTATGACATGTGGATGGCCCTCACTATTCTATTTACTTAGGATTATCCATATAAAAGTCAAATATGACATCACCTTTAGGCTACTAGGATGATTACATATGGACAACTCTTGTTACTCTAATTGTTTGAGATTGTCCATACAAAATACTAAGATGACATCATCTCTAGGATACTAGGATGATAACATGTGACAAGATCCTATAAATCCACTTACCTAGGCAACTCCGTATAAAAGACTACACTAACATCACCTCTGGGTTATATGCATTCTTTACTTAGGCTCTAAGTTAGTGAATTGATGTCATGTGGCAAGAGCAAATGAACTTCAAGAGGGCCCATAAAACACATAAGCACAAAATAACCTAATTAAGACATAACATAGACAAAGACCCATCTAAAATCAAAACATGTTACGTCAATTAGCTATTAGACCAAAAATTGAACCTCTACATCATCATTGAGTTAAAATAAATATAAGGAAAAAAGTAAAACCACATAATATGTCTTAAACATAGCTTTAATTTTCTTATAACTTCAAAACATTCTATAAATATTGGAGTAAATCCTCTAGAGGACATGTGTCCATATGTCTCTATTTTACTCCTTACCAAGTTATAGCTTGACATGATTTGTTTCTTTGGTTGTGGGCTAGCAGGATGATGACACATTGGGATATCTCAATGATTTGCTTGCTTGGGATTGTCCATAAAAATTTCCATGTTGATATTCCCTTCATGATACTAGGATGATGACATGTGGATGGCTCTCACTACTCTTATTACTTGAAATTTTATATACAAAGGTCTTTGATGACCTCACTTTTGGTCTTTTAGGTGATGACACATGGATGACTTTCACTATTCCACTTACCCAAGATTATCCATATAAAGGTCCAAGATAATGTCACCTCTAGGCTACAAAAATTATGACATGTGGATGGCCCTCACTATTCTATTTACTCAGGATTATCCATATAAACTTCAAGGATGACATCACCTCTAGGCTACTAGAATGATTACATATGGACAACTCTTGTTACTCTACTTGTTTGAGATTGTCCATACAAAATACTAGGATAACATCATCTCTAGGATACTGGGATGATTACATGTGATAAGATCCTATAAATCCAGTTACCTAGGTAACTCCGTAAAAAATACTACACTAACATCACCTCTGGGTTATATTCATTCTTTACTTAGGCTCTAAGTTATTGAATTGATGTCATGTGGAAAGAGCAAATGAACTTCAAGAGGGCCCATAAAACACCTAAGCACAAAATAACCTACTTAAGACATAGCATAGACAAAGACCCGACTAAAATCAAAACATGTTACATCAATTAGATGTTAGACCAAAAATTAAACCTCTAGATCATCATTGAGTTAAAATAAATATAAGGAAAAAGTAAAACCACATAATATGGCTTAAACATAGCTTCAATTTTCCTATAACTTTGAAACAGTCTATAAATATTGGATTAAAACCTATTTGATTAAATCAAATAAACAATAGGGTTAGAGAGAGGCAAACAAATTCATTTCAATCTCAGATTATGTTTGCTTAAGTTTTCACTTTCAAACTCATATATCATAGACTTATGTTTCAAAATAACCTAAATAGTAATATCTAATTAACAATGGATCCTGATTTGAATTTTTTGAAAATGGGGTTTGTGTGTTAGGGAGCAAAAAATGGCAACTCAATAGGGAAAATACTCTTGAGTATTTTTAAAACCTAGAATCTTAGTAATGGATCATAACCAAACTTTATCCCTACCAAAAAATGAATAAATAAACTAGACCTTGAAATAGGCTCCTCCTTCCTCCTATAACATACTTACCCTTTCCATTCCTTGGATTTGATTGTATGATCTTTTGAATTCAATTTGCTCTTGTTATGAGAGTTTTGATAAAGTGCTAGATAGACACTATAGGTTTAGTTATGGTCTTAGATTTTTTAACCAAATAGTAAATAAAGCTTAGGTATTACTTTGCTTCTAGCTAGGTATCTATAGCCCTGATAGAGACACCTCTAATTTCAATTAAATCCTTATTATACTGTTATCCAGGTGTCCATAGTCCTAGTATAGATTACTTGAATCAACCTTTTCTATTAGATTGTATGATCATTTTTATTTTTTTTGAAACATTGATGTAATAAGGGTTGGGAATCACTGTTGGTTAGGTGTATGCATAAGAAAACTTATTTCAATCAGTACATCCCTATCAGTGTGTATCCATTTCTATGTTTATTATCTCCCATCCATGTTTTATCATATTATAGTTAAATTAATATTTGCAAATGGAAAGTATTTTTAAAATTTTCATGATTATATTAGAGTAAATCTCATAGGTCTAGTAAACTCATCCAATCAAATCAAGACATAATTTAGTCATAACACATCCTTTGACTCTAAAAGCTCAAATATTGTTAGAATAAATACTTATGAGGACCAATGGTACATACTTTTGAATCATCCCCTTGATTTTGGTAGTTCTTTTGTAATCTTAATGTAGGAAATCAGTTTGTCTATTCTAGAGTTTAAGGAAATTAACCTAGAAAACATAAAAAATTACCTACTGAAAGGAAAATAACTAATTTAATGAAATCAAATATATAAATCAAGAAATACTAATCCTATAAATTATATAAATATTTTATAAAGTAGGAAATATAACCTAGAAAGCAAGAAATCTACTCTAATCCTACATCTACAATCTCCACTTATAGTCATTTTGAGCCATCTCTAGTTAGAGCAGCCATGAAATAATGAGTCAAAAACTATCCATTGACTGTAAATGTGAGGTCATTACCTTGAATTTATTTTAATTGAAAGTCATTATTCCTTAGGATATTTTATATTTGATATGATCTAATCCATAAAGGAGTGAACTTATCATGTTTTCATTTATTCTCATGTGTTTTATCTCATAGAAGCACTAGATGTAAAATATTGAAGGCTTTGATATTGGATATTTTGTCAAACCATATTTTGATAATATATTGATGTTTGTTGAAGCTGTGTAGTGCTTTAGTTCTTGTATCCTTCATCTGAATAATGTATAGTAGTCTATATTGTATTTTTTCATATTCCCTCATGTACTCTTGCATGAACTAGTATGTTGGTATCTTAAGAGTAATAGGGAAGATAGGTTATTGTCTATACACCAATAGAAAGGTGACTCCTTGATGGCTTGCTTATCCATATTTTTATCTACCCATAGTGAATATTTCAATAAGAGATGTCATTCTCTTGGTTTTTCTTGTGCCAAATTTTTAATGTCATCCATTAAATTTTTATTAGTAGACTCAACCACTCCATTTATTTATGGATAATAGTTCAAAGATAACTTTATGAATTAAAAATATTGAAAATATAGACTATTATCAAAAACTAAAGAAATATGAGTGCCTAATAAATATATATTCTTCTAAAAACTAGATGATTTCCATTACTCTAGAATTCTTGGTTACTATAGCTTCCATCCACCTGATGTAGTAAACAATGGCTATGAGGACAAACTTGTGCCTTGATAAAGAGTTTGAGTTTATAACCCCAATAAAATCAAGGCCCCATTGGTAAAAGGGATGTCCTTTAATGATCGACTACAAAGTCATGACATCATTTAATTATTTTTTCCCAAATACCTAGAAATCATGATAGGTCCTAACATGGTTATGCACATCCTTGAAGATGGTGGGTCAATAGTATCCCATCCTCAAAATATTATAAGTTGTTGTGTTTCCTAAGGGATGTCCATTACCTATCTTCTGATGTAGGTCATCCAACATATCTAGAGCTTCTTCCTTTGAAATAATCTTAAATATATGCCCTCAGTTATTCTATACAATACTCTTTTATTTATGATATAATAAGATAATTTGAGTTTTAGGTTTATGCACCTAAATTTTCTCACCCTAATAATTCTAATAATTTTGATAATTTAACCCATAGTCATATTTATTAGCCAATTAATTACTATTCTAATTCCTATATAAAATCCCCTATATCCCATAAACCTTTAATACACCCTCACAACTAATTAATCACTTTCATTAACTCATTAACTAATCCTAATTAGCTTCTAACATATCCATCAACCCACTTGCCAATTTAAAAGTCCCTTTTATACACATACCCATCTATCACCCTAATAAACTAGCCATTCCTACACCCCTACTCCCTAATGGAGATTCTAGAATTGGAGAATTATATAATCTCCTCTAATTCAACCCTTTCTACTCTATAACCCTCTATTTTATAGGTTTCTAAGGAATTGAAAATTCCTTGGAAATTACCCAACCATTGATTTCAATAGCTCAATATGAAATATGAGCCATTAATTTTTCCTCCCATGGCTTATATAAACAATCCATACCTCTATGACTAACTAAATTGAAACTTGAAATCCATAAGCATTCATTATAATTCAAACCATCATTTAATAACTCCCATAGCCTTGTCCAAGCCATCAAAAATCCAAGATGCCATTAAAGCCATTATCAAGCTCAATCAAGTAATTCAATAATTCACTCTTTTTATATTCAAACATGAGGGATTGTCTCTACTTTCTATTTAGCTCAGGGGGGCATGTACCTATGAGTAAGTAATGTATGATTTGAATGTATCACTCACTACCAATTACTTGAGTCTCATTAATATGTTCATTATTGATTTGTAAATTAGTCTCAATCATCAATTGGATGATCCCTTAGCCTCTTACCATCTTGGATGGCTTGATTTCAAGGTCAAACTCCTAAATTTTGGCCATCTATTTTCCTCTTTTTTATCCTATTTAATTTTTTTCAAGTGTGATCTTGAAATTAATATATAGAACAATGACATATGTTTTATTTCATATAATATAATACATGAACTTTTTCATCATTTTGATCAAGGTGTAAATCTACTTGTCTACCATAGAGTATTTCAACTCTACATCTTGTATATTAGTTCTCATGAAGGCAATGGGATGTTCATTTTAATCCACCTTTTGTGTCAATAAAATAACTACATTATTTTTTTAAGTGAAAGAATAAAGATAAAATTCCTTATTGAAGTCTAGACTAATCAAAATTGGGGCTTGAACAATAATGATCTTGATGTCTTAGAAAGCTCTCCAGGATTTTGTCATCCATTCTCTCTTATCATATTTATTCATCATAGTGTTTAAGAGCTTGATAATATCTGTAAATATATAAATTAATTTTCACACAAATTTAATCTTACCAAAGAAGGACTTCAATTCCTTCTTGCTACTGGGAGGTGTTAACTTGGACATGGCCTAAACCTAATCTAGATCAATAGAGATCCCATACAAATCAAAAAATTATGATTCTTCTTGAATTTGATATTGATTTTAATTAGAAATATTAACATACAAATAGATAAATCATGTTTCTTCTTCTTCCTCGGTTATAACCATAATAATATGGGCTAAATCACAAGGTTTATAATACCAAGTAAAATGAGTAAGATTAGAAGCAGTGTCAACTTTATTCTTAACAATATCAATCAATGGTTGTATAATAGGAGGAAAAATTCTAATGGTCATGGGAAAGAGAAAAAGAACAAAATAGAAAAATAGAAAAATAAAATAATATTTTTAAAAATCTCTAATAGATTTTCTAAATTTGTTGATGGTGAAAAATGTCATGTCAATAAATCAACCTTTTCACTTATTATGAAGGTTAATATGGAATCGTAATAGTTTAATTGCAAGGGTATAAGGAACAAGAATTAATTCCAAATATGCATAGAGGGTTTTTTAATAGTTTTTTAAAATAATGAGAAATCCAAATATCAAATAATGCACAATTAAAATTCAGAAATCAAATGTCTTTTAATATCAAAATAGGAATCAAATTACATTTATGCCATGTAACCTTTTTGATAGATAAAAACCTATACAAAAGGCAATCTCTTGAAGAAAATATCTTTGATCCTTTATAATTATATCTAATCTTATTGTATTCAATCTTTTATTATAATTTAAGCTCAAAATAAGTCAAAAGAAAAGACGTAAAACAAACTAAATGATAAATAAAACAAATGAAAAATGAAAACTAAACAATGAAATTCAATTAGACACTAACATACTAAATAATGAACAATACATAAATAAATTAAGTATCTCTAAGCTACAATAATACAAATCAAAACTATTCAGAAATAAGACAATAACTAACTATGCAGTCTAGAAATGAAATAAAACTAAGGAAGAGAAAGACAACATAAATAATTAAGATAATTTTATAATATAGAAATAATGAATAAACTAATTAAAGAAGAAAAGATAAGGACTAACTAAGATAGTAAATATTAACTTAATCTAATCTAAAATTATATTAATAATAGAAAGCAATCTAACAATTAAACATCAATATAAAGAAATAATAATGTAAGAAAGACAGCCTTAGAAGGAAAAATTGAAAGAAAACATAAGACATAAGACAAAAAATAGAATCTAATTCTGAAATAAATGCAAGTAAAAGATGCAAATAGAAAGAATAACTTAATTAAAATGTAATCTAAACTTAAAACTAATCAAATAATAAAATTAAATTAACTTAACACAAATAAATAAAAATTAAATAGAATTAACAATGTAATAAACTAAAAAATATATGATTATTGGAACAAGATTCATCTTAGATAAGAGTAAAATGAAATTTATTAAGAAACAAGATGGTTTTAATTACAAACAACCTTAAAAAGATAATAATTTACAATCAAATATTAATAAAATGTCATAAAATATGATGTATTCATCATTGTTCGGGTCAAGAAAAAAGAGTTTTATTCATAATTGTATATCTACAATCATCAAAAGATATTAAGACCTAACAATATTTATATAATCTATTATAAATAAATATAGAAACCTAGATATACTTGTATTGATCAGGCATACTGCTTTACCATCAAAGAATGTATTATTTGGTGTATCTACAAATAGTTATTTGTTCTCAAAGATGCTTGAGTAGAAAATAAAAGAAGGATGGAAAACTTTCAAACTTTAGAGCTCTTGAATATTTATATTGTTTCTCTCCTTTTATGTTATGTATTTGATCCCTTTATAAATCAATATCCCTTTGAGATAGTTAGAAAAAAAGTTACAACTAACCTTTTAGTTAGTTGTTGTTAAGCTTAATTGACTTAAAAATTCAATTAGTTTTATTTATATTAAAAATATTATGACTTTATAAGTTGGAATTTTTAAAATAAAGTCCATAAGATTAAATAAAATACAATAGACCAATTAACATTTCTAATGGGTTGGGGGGATTAAATCATTTGACGTCATTTAAATAGTTATCTAACCATGCATATAATAAACATTTAATAAATGTTAGCTATCAAATAATTTTAAAACTCTAACATTAATATCCATCATAACATTTATCTATGATAAGATTAACTAAGTATACCAAAATATTTATTTGTTCTGCATGAAGATAAATTTGTTGTGTAAACATATTATCTCACCACCAAAATTGATTATGTTAGTATAGGCTTTTTCCCACCTAGTGGTTTTACCTACACATTTTTTCAGCTTACTTAGGTTAGTTAATTAAGTTATTAGGGGTCATTTACCTTTAAGTGGGTTCTAATTGTGAGTTAGAGTTTTAGCTTTTTAGTGACCTAATCTCACCCTATATGTACTTTCTTTTTTCCTAAAGTGGTTAATGTAGACATTTTCTTTATGAATTTTCTTGTTTTTGGAACTCTCATTTTACCTCTACAGGAATTTGATATTCATTGCATGGCCACTATTTAGAGATCTTGGTGAAATATATCATGGTACCAAAGCTTTCTTGATAGACTCATGTGTTTGTCTCCTTTGTTAATATCCTCCTGCATTCACCTTGTTTTTTCATACTGTATGCCCATCATTTTTTACTTTGGAGGAGTTTTCTGAAACCTACCTCAAAACTCATGTCAAAAATCCTTTGATGAAAAATCCATTTGAATATATTTTTTGGGTTTTTTAAGATATAAAATGGGTTGTTTTATTTTTCTAATAAAGTTCATAGAGTTTCCAAAAAAAATAATTTATTCTATCTAGTCATCATTCGTATGACCGAAGTAATCCAGCTAGCAAACCCTGATTTACTCTCTGTAGAACAAATCAGACTTCCAAAGTGATTCTACTTTCTCATCAACTAAATTAGGTTTATGAAGTGCTTCTACTTGCTTGATTTTTTGGAATGATTCTACTTGGAAGTAATTGGGCTTCTCCAAGGTAATTAATTATAAAGTAATCGAGCTTCAGCAATCAGACTTCACAACCTCAAAATACACTGCCAAGAAGTAATCGGGTTTTTCAAGGTCAACTAATTATAACTTTTTATAAGTTGAAGTAGTTTGAAATCCTAAAGTAAAGTAGTTAGAAGAACCTAAAGTTAATTAGCTTGAAGAACCCAAAATACACTGTGAATAAATAATCAAGTTTTTTAGGGTCAACTACTTATAACGTTTTATAAGTTAAAGTTGTATGAGAACCCGAAGTTGAAGTTGTTCAAAACTCCAAGCAAGTAAGCACATGACGTTCTAGAAGCCATAAAAATTTAGGTAAAAGGTAATAAATAAATAGACTTAATTTTTTTCCTTTTTTGAATTTTTGGTGAAAAAACTGTAAAAAAAAATTTCCATTTTGGAAAGGGTCCAAGAATATGTTGAAATAAGAACGTGTAAGTGCCATAACTTTTGATCAGTAACTCCTTTTTGAGTGTCATTTTCTTCAAAAGGGCTTATTTTTTATTCTCTACACATTAGACCTATCATTGGGTTTTCCACATCTATAAAAAAAATCATATTTTTTGTACACTCTTGAATGTATTATTGATTGTATATGATATTCCTCTTGTTCCTTATAATTACGCACCTACTGCACAAGATGCATTTTTAGTTGAATCTGACATCTATACAAGCGTTCTTATATTTGAGATATTCAAGGGGGGTCATTACCTGATAGTTCTAAGGGGGTACTTGTGTGTTTACTATGTATTTAGTCTTTCTTTTTTTCACATCACTTCTTTACTTACTGCAATAATATTTACTTCTACACTATGGATTCATTCTCCATAAGTCCACTTACACCATTTAATTGTCATGAATGGAAACTTAGAATGGAAATTATCTTACAATCCAAGGGTTACCATCATATTATAATGGGCATTAAGACTAGACCTACTGATTCTAGAGTAAAAATCAAATGGTTTAACCATTGTGATAAAGTCCATGGACTACTATGTCTTTCCATCTCCCCTGATCTAATCTTTCACATTGAATCTACCAAAAAACTTACTGAAGTGTAGGCCAAACTCACCAAGCTCTTTGGAGTGTAGAATATGATGAGAGGACATGAGCTAGAAAATAAGCTTATTAGATTGAGGCAAGATGACTTTGACACTCTTTAGGACTTCTTTACCAAGTTTAGACATTTGAGATTGTAGTTGAAAGCATGTGAAATTGATAAGAAAGATGAACAACTTGTTTTGTTAATACTCTCTAAATTGAGTCTTAAATATTTTATATTTATGTGTACTTTCCATGCCACTAAGAGTTCTCTTGACACTGCATAGAAGATGCCTTCTTTAGATAAATTTGTTATCAACCTGATTCAAGAGTAAGATAAGTTGATATAGATGGGCACAGTGAAGTCATCTAAATCTCATGCATTAGTTGATGAGAAAGGTAAGTCTTATAACAAAAGAGAGAGAAAGTAGATCAAAAAAAAGGATGATAAGGTTGAAAATATTTCTGCCTCCAAATCAATCAATGTGACCTCTTCTCCAATCATAATCCTAGGAAAGATTGGATCAAATGTGGGCATTACTTAGGTAAGCATAATAAGATTAAATGTTTGAAGAAACAAATTGACCACCTTAGTATCCATCTTATTCAGAACAACATAGGTATTTCAGATTCTATCAAACCATCTTCATGAACCCATGAATCCACTAAGGAAAATGAATATAGTAAAGAAAAGGTAAAATAAAATAACAAGGGGAAACATAAGGGCAAATACTCAGTTGTAGTTGTGCGTCCAACTCCTCCTAGATGGGTCATTAACTCTAGTGTTTCACATCACATGGCCTCTTCATAGATTAAGTTTAGCTCCTTAGAACCATGTGACATGTCCTCTATATAAATGGGTGATAACACTTCTAAAAAGGTTCTCGGGAGAGGGTCTATTGAAGTGAGTGGTGAAACATTCAATAATGTTCTAAATTTTCCCTCACTCTCAATTAATCTCTTGTTAGTCTACCATATCACTCACCTTAGTCTAGGCATGTGAGTTAAATTCACTCCAGAATTAGTATACATCAAGGAGTTGCATATGATACTATTTTGGTTATGGGAATGGTCGATCATTAGACTCAGCTATATAGCTTCTCACACTTTACTCCTAACTCTCCTTCATATTCTTTAGATTCTTTTTTAAACTCACCTATCCTTGATGACACTTCTAAGCCTGAGCATCCTTCTGATATTGACAACTCTTCTTCTACATGTGACTATAGTGTTGAAGTGGATACACCTCCACCATCTCCTTATCACCTTCTAGATATTTAAGAGTTAGTTCTTGATCTACCTACCTCTAGTCTACTTCTAACATTATAAGGTAACAGTCTACTAATCCAAGACACATTAGACATTAGGCATTCTATTCCATAGTTACAAAGGATTCTATAGACCTTCTTTTCCTCTACTTCTATTACACCATCTTGGCATAGAGCATTTAGGCCACCTACTTTGTAGTATGAGGATCATTCATTTCATAGGAATTACACCTTGGTTGAAGATCCATCAGGCACTTGGTGGTCAAACTCATTGTTCTAGGGTAATCCAATCTTCACTACATCTACTTCTGATTCATAGTCACAATCGAGCATTCTTGTGGGGGAAACTGGATGGCTATAGTCAGTTATAGACCTTAGTGGGGATTTTTATTCTTCTTCTCTTCTTTGATCTCTTTTGGGGAGGATTTTTTTCCTACAAGTTTTCTCCTTTTCCCTGGTTTAAGGGAGTTGCATTGTACTTGGGTACCTCATCAGACCTCATTACCAGGAACCAATTCTTCTACCCACCTAAGCTATGCTTCAGGGGGGGTGTTAGTGTATGATTTTTCCCACCTAGTAGTTTTACCTACATGTCTTTTCAGCTTACTTAGGTTATTTAATTAAGTCATTAGGGGTCATTTACCTTAAAGTGGGATCTAATTGTGAGTTAGGGTTTTACCTTTTTGGTGACCTAATCTCACGTTATATGTACTTTATTTTTTCCTAAAGTGGCTAATGCAAACATTTCCTTTGTGTACTTTTCTTGTTTTTAGATCTCTCATTCTACCTCTACAAGAATTTAGCATTCATCACTTGACTTCTATTCAGAGATCTTGGCAAAATCTATCAGATTATTCACATGTTCAATATATAGTATCATAACAAAAAGTATAAAAGTGTAAAATATCATAGAAGAAGAACATACAGTCAATCTGACTCATCATCTAAAATAAATTCAATCAAAAGAACACCCTTATCAATTTGGTATTTCCTCTACTACATTGAATTAATAGGAATCTCAATCAGCCATGTGTCTACATAACTATTGTCAATATCCAACTTCACCTTTTTCAAGATTTGAGTCACATAGGCTATGTTATATAGATGATAGAATGTTTATTGTTAGAAGAAGTGGGTCTATCAAGTTCAAGTGAAGGGGGTGTGGTATTAAGAGGCATAAGTGGGTTTGATTGAATAATCTTTGTGTTAAAATTAGGAATAGTTATAGGTTGACCATGCAGAGGTGTATTAGGTGGACCAGACTTAGTATATGTATGCATTCTCTACAAGGAATCACTTTTATTACCTCATCTAAAATGATAAGTTCTCTAATGTGAACCTTTATATCTATTACCTTGAAATTTCAAATAAGAAGGAATACTTTCAAGTAAATTATATAAAATAGGGTTTGTAGCATCAAAGTGAATAGATACACAGGTTACATAGTTAAAATTCAGAGGAAAAATGTTCGTATCCCTATGTTTGTGAAAGAATTTATCTCGAGAATTACCCTACGATGGAGTACCCTCACTATGCCTATCATCATTTCTATCCCAAACATTTTTACTCAATCATCTGAATCTAGGGTTCACCTTAATATACTAAAATAAGCATACCCATAATATGCACTCAAAATAGTATATACATAACTAAGACTCATATTTATAATTTATAATGAAAATAACCAAGTGTCAATTTTATAAACTAAAAACTTGGAATTTTCCATAACAATTGAAAAATGAGAAATAATATCATATTACAATCAAAAACCTTAATCATGTTAGGGATGTAAACTTACCAAGTGCATCAAATTAAGTATCCCAAAACAATCTTGAAAATATGTAAATTATACATGTCTAAACCACTCCATGTGCAAGTCAAAACCAATTATCATGTAATTTTCCAACATGTATGATATCAACAAAATAACTGCCTTTCAACCTTAGGTCAAACAAACTAATTGATTTACTTTAAATAGGGTAAAATTGCCATGCAAGATATTAATTTAATTGAATGAGGAGAAAAATAAGGATCTATATTAACTATAACAAATATCATGACTCACTCTTCCATTTAAACAACTTTCATCAAAATATTGATTTGTAAACAATGGCTTACAATTAACATTCAATCCTTGATGCACAATTCTTCAAAATGACCAAAATGATGCTGATGAATAATAGAATGCATATGTAAATATTGAAATAATTAATCAAACATTTAAAATACATGCACTGAATACCAAACCAAAGTAACCATGTCACGAACATGACCAGACCTTATAACTTCCATTATTGTGTCAATTAAAACACGCCCCTAAAATGAAAATGAGGGCCCTAATATACACTATATTTATCACTTTAAAATGTTATAAAACCCTTAAACAACATTGCATGTAACTTTGTCATAATTTCCTTGAAAATCAATTCAAAAATCAGGTTCACACAAAACAAGAATACTGTATATCAACTTGGCTAACCTCCAAAAACATTTGAAATGTATTTAAAAGCATGAAAGTTTATAATAGACCAAAAACTTCATAATATCTCAGACTAAAGTCATTTTAATATCCTTATGAACCCTGAGTAAGATGGACATCTCATATATTATGCTCAAATCATGAATTTGTCTAAACTATGTATACCACTTTCATTTCCATTTTTCCATACGTATACATCAATAGAGAATGATTGATACAATATGTATGTAGAATACTAATTTTTCAAAAATAACTTGCATGTAGAAGGTGTTATGGAAAAAATAATGAACTCGTTCAAAACCATCTTAATTTTTAAAATGTTTACCATGCAAGTTTCTTTGAAAGACCAATAGGCTTCATAATCATGAGACTAAAAGAATGCCAAGAAAATAATGAACATTTTAAAAATAAACAACCATACAAATCAACTTATTTCCAAAGCACAATGCTAACTCAAATTATTTCCAATAAATAAAAATAAATGATAATCTCAACAAAACTTTAATCACCAACACAAAAACATAGATGAAAATACACTTCAAAACCAACATGAACTGAGCCACCATATCACTTCTATAAACCATTATTTCTTTACATAAGATTTTAGGAAAATAGACATTATTGCATGCAATAACTATTTTCTAATTTCAATAACCAAATTTACAATGCTACATTGTAGACCGAAGGATTCAAAACTATTACCATTTATCCTCTCTCAATATCTTATTCTCCTCTTGGAAGAGTTTTGATTCTACTATCAAGATTAACAAATGATAATGAGATAGACAAAATTCACCACTTTTATACTTAAGCAACTACCTATATTATTCCAATGACATGTTTAACTACCATTAGCTGTTATTTATACAAAAAAATTAATAGAGCTTGGATAAATTAACCACTATTTTATTCATTTAACTAAAGACATATCTATGCACCACAATGACCACCAATATCCTTAATTGAGGCACTACATAGTGCATTTAAATTTCATTACTTGTCAAGTGTCTGAGATCAAACCAAATCTAACATTGAGCTCTGATTATTAAAGCAAACACATCATAATACCATGGTGACTACACCAAAAAGTGGAAATAAATGATAACCATGCTGAAAAATTAAAACCCATCACATTACCATGTCCATCAAAATATTCCTAAAGGTACCATCAATTTTAGTATGAACATCGACCTCATGTAATAATACATGATGTAGGTCATGTTTGAATTTAAAACTATGTTGTGAAACATGAAACCTTTACATGCATAAACATTAAGTCCTCAAGAATATGTATATTATTTCAAAATGATACCAAAAATGTGAGTAATGTGTCTTATCAAAAAAACCTAGCAAAACGTGCTAAGGTAATGAAGATGATCATATGCACAATGACCAATATAATCATAATTCATGTCAATGATTTATGCATATGAAATTAAATATGTAACAATCTAAATCATTTATGCAATATGATAATTTATATTTTTTTATACCAATAAGTGAAATTAATGGGTTTAAGAAGAAGCAAACACTTGAACTGACCTTATTACTAAATTCATTTACTAAGTCAAAGTGAAACAAAATTAATCATGTTTAGAAATGAAATTCATGTGAATGTAATTTTTTACCTAGAGAAACATAATATCAACAACTAAAAATGTCTCAATGCTCACAAGATTACTCAAAACACCAAAGAATCCAACATTTGAGCGAAATCAAATGAGTATCAGATCAAAATCCCTAACTGTCAACCTTTCCCCAATGATCATTTTTAAAAACAACATGCCAAAATGGATTATGAAAACTAAAGAGAGCCTAATTAATAGTTAATTATAATGTATAATTTGATTAATGTATTGAATTATGCTATGCAATCACTTAAATAATGTTATGAGTAATAAATACCATTCAAATTATCAATATTTCACATTTTCACAAAGAGAGATATGGAAATTCAAATGAATATAAATGAGTTGGCCCTCACCAATAATCTTAGAATTTATGGCAAATGTCATCAATATGGAAGAACTAGATATGTCATGAGTTTCACAAAAATAAGGGGGGTGATAAAATAGGCATAACAAGTCCTATGTGATCTTTTTGTGCCCTCAACAATTGATTCGGTAATAAACTTTTAGATGTTGAAAAGGGTACCCTGAACCATTTTGTGTGAAATTTAATGAAAATGAGTGTTGATCTCACTCCATATATAGGATCCAACTAGATTTGTGCTTACCATTTTCCAACTACCCTTTTTTCTATCAATAATGTTTTTTTATAAGAAAAGTAAAATTTTATTTCTTGTAGTTCAAGAGTTGTGAAACCCTCTATAGATCAGTTTTATCGATGAAAACTTATTCAATGTCCTCTCTTGAGGAAGGAAATCTAGTATATTTACTAATTCTTGATGATTAATATGTATCTAATAAAATATAAACCTTCCTCATATAAGTGAGATAGCATGAAATGCACAAAGTTATCTAGATTTTAAAATAGGGGAACTTGAATAACTATAGCACTCCCACTTTTTATCACTTATTTAACAGTTATATCAAAAAACATAATGCCATCTATAGTATATTTAATAGTAACCACCATGTATTCATTACATAGGTCTATCTCAGTATTACCCCTTCAATGGTTATAGTCTTTGACTTTACATTGTTCACCATATGACTCCCACTCTTCCCCATGTTACACTGAGGCTAAGTACTGCATCTCCATAAACTTCAAATGACTCTACAACTATTGATTTATCCATATCCTCTATCTTGACCTATTAGGAATAAAAACACTTCTAAACTATATTTACTATTACCATAAACTAGATCTAAAGCTAAACAATAGCATGCATCACAAAAACATTCCTTAATTCACTGTTATTATGAAAGCATAAATGAGAGAACAAGATAATAACACAAATATCATAGAGCTAAAATGGTTCACCCAATGTGGGATACATCCACCAATGAAAGTTCTCAAATAAATCAGTAATCTAAAACTAAGACTACAATGAACTCTCACATAGATATAAAAATCTCCTATAGAAAATTTTGCATAAAGAGTTGCACTTTCACCTACACCTGCACAATGTTGTATCTCAAAAGTTGTTAAACCACACCCTATAATTAACACTTGCACTTTTCAAAACACCTACACTTTGACTCTGATCCTCAAAGCCACACCTTAAAAAAAACATCAACCTCTAAAGGCCACACCACACCCTATATATATATATATATATATATATATATATATATATGAAGTAAAATCCATGAAAGGAGAAGAAGATGCATCATGTTTATCCAAGATAAGCATCATCCACTCAAGAAAACTCACTTCCACCTCATCAAGTTCATCCAAAATCTCTCCCATGAATGAACATGCCATACTTAGGGTCTCTACCTTTCAAGGGTACATTTTCCAATAACATGTGATCACAAACATCTCCTTGTAACAAGGAAGGCATTAAATTTTCCAAGAAACAACTAGCTCCCTCAAAACAAGGAAGTCACATGGAAATAGACAACTAATAACCAACTCCATAAAACATGGAAACATAAAAGTTAGAAATATATTAGGAATATTCCTCTCACATGTTGAGTAAGGTTCCACAAAAGGTGGAGTAGGGAAAACTACACTCCCCACATCCTTGGAGCTCTTTATGCCCCAAAAATAATTCCCTATGGTCGTGTGATAGACCCACAGAGCTCCACACTCAACAATATCCCACTTGGAGACCATTTCTTCTAAATAGAATCTATCACTATTCCATGACCAGTAAGGCCAACCAAATCTAAACATAGTCTCAACTTTTCCAATGTGACCACCTTGGTCATAATATCCATAGAATTTTAGCTAGTATGAATCTTCTCTAGATTCACCAAGTTCTCATCCAAAGCTATCATGATGAAGTGATAACATAACTTAATGTGTTTCATCCTCAAGTGGAAAGTGGAGTTCTTTGCCAAATGAATAACACTATGACAATCATTGTGTAGTCTCCCAACTTCCTACTCATGCCTCAACTCTCAAAATAAATCCTATAACCAAATCATCTCCTTGCTAGCCTCTATGGCAACAACATACTCTACCTATATGGTTGACAGAGCCACAACCTTATGTATCCTAGAAATCTAACTAACTATTGTATCTCTAACAGTAAATATATAACCTATCATACTTCTCCTAATATCAATATCTCTTGTCATATTTGAGTCCACATAACCATGTAAAGTGGTATCTGATCCACCAAAACATAATGGAAAATCCATGGTTCCTCTCAAATATCAAAGAATCCATTTCACTGCCTACCAATGATCATAACTTGGATCACTCATAGACCTACTCACAACTCCCACTTCTTGGGCAATATTTGGCCTTGTACAAACTATGGCATACATCAAGTTTCCAACTATTGATGAGTGAGCTACCTTAGACATCCTAAGCTTTTTAGTTTCCATCTTAGGACACTACTCCTTTGATAATATAAAGTGTCTTGCCAAAGGAATACCAATATATTTAGCATCCAACATGCTAAACCTTTCCAAGACTTTATTCAAATGCTCTAATTGGGATAAGATCAGCTTCCTCTCCTTGTCATGAGAAATCCTCATACCAAGGATTTTGCTTTGCAACACCCAAATTTTTCATAGAAAAAGAGTCACTAAGTTGTTTCTTGAGCATATGAATATGTTGTATGTTCTTTTTTGCAACTAACATTTCATCAACATATAAGCATAAAATAATAAAGGAACCATCATCAAAATGTTTGATGTACACGTAATTATTATAATGACACCTTTGATATTCTTGTTTCAACATAAAACAATCAAATTTCTTGTACCATTGCCATGGAGTTATTTCAGGCCATACAAGCTCTTATTTAGTCTTCACACATAGTTTTCCTTCCCTTTGACCTCATATCCTTGCGACTACTTCATATACAACTCTTCATTTAAATCACCATGAAGAAAAGTAGTTTTCACATCTAACTATTCTAAGTACAAATCCTCAACTGCAAGTAAACTAAGAAAAGTCCTAATAAAATTCATTTTTACAATAGGAGAGAAAATATCATCAAAATCAATACCTGATTTTTTTACAAACCCCTTAACCACCATCCTAGCCTTATACCATTTTATCCCTTCATCCTCTTCTTTGATCTTAAAGATCTACTTGTTTGGAAATGCACTCTTGCCCTTAGGTAGCCTCACCAAATCCCACATTTGGTTCTCCATGAGAGATCTATGGTCCTCATCTATGAATTCTTCCCATCTCAACTTGGCATCTACCTGCATTGCTTCCTCATAATACTCTACTTCTCCATTGTCAGTGAGTAATAAATAATTCAAAGAAGGAGAAAAATGTTTAGGTGATCTTCTTACCATAAGAGTTTGGGGTCCTTGTGTATAAGGTTCCTAAACTAAATCTTTGAATACTTTTCCATCTACAATGTCATCCAATACTATGCACTCTTTCTATTCCTGATCCTATTCCTACAACTAATCCTTATGCATGACTTTTTCATTAAAATCTACATCTTTAGACCAAAATATTTTCTTATCTTTAATGCTCCATAAATGGAAACTAAAGTCATCCTCACCATAACCAACAAATGTTCATTTCTTTGATTTAACCTCTAACTTGGTCCCATCCTCTTTCTTGATGAGAGCAAAATCTTCACATCCAAAGACTCTAAGAAAATAATAATCAACATTCTTACCAAACCAATATTGTTAAGGAATGCCTCCATCCAAAGGCATAAAAGGTCCTCTATTAATTAGATATATTTTTGTACTAACTACTTCTACCCAAAACTATAAAGGCAACCCTACATTTAACCTCATACTCCTAGCACATTCCATTATTATTATGTTCAGCCTTTTAGATACCCCATTTTATTGTGGAGTTATTGGAACCATCCTTTGCCTATGGATTCCATTGTTAGAACAATAATCAAAGAAAGCATTACTATAATACTCACCTCCATTATCTAATCTGAGACATTTCAACTTAAGACCTGTTTCATTATCAACCAAGGCTTTCCACTTCTTAAAAGCATCAAATATATTAGATTTATTTTTAATGTAATAAACCCAAACTTTCCTAGTTTCATCATCAATAAAACTAACAAAATAATTCGATCCACCAATAAAAGATACTTGAGCTAGTTCCCATACATTTGAGTGTACCATATCTAACTTGTAATCTTTCTTTGTGGGTCTAACCTTCAAGAACTTAACCCACTTCTATTTATCATACACATAATTCTCACAGAAGTCTAGATCTATATCTTTTAATATAAGTAATTTATCTTTTAAGATCTGCATGCCCTTATGGCTCATATGACCAAGCTTGTAGTGGCACATTGTTGCATCTCCATCTGTAGCAACTAAATCAATAGAAACAACACTACTAGTCAAATATAAAGTACCAACTTTCTTACCTCCTAGAATCACAAGATCATCTTTGGTAACTTTATAAGAATCTACAATAAACAATATTGAACATCCCTCACTACCCAATTGCCCCACTAAAACTAAATTCTATCTCAACATAGGCATGTGTCTAACATCCTTAAGGATCCATGTGTTCCCATTCTACATCTTAACCTAAAAACAACCTTTCCGTACTATCTCACATGGTTCATCATCACCAAGATATACATGTCCTAGATTCTCTTGAACATAATCAAAAAAATAATACCTATGTGGGGTGGCATGAAAAGAAGCTCCTGAATCTAATACCTAAACTCAAAAAAACTATCCATAGAAAGAATTAAGGCATCTTGACATGATCTACCTTATGTCACATTTACCTCATTCATTTCCTCCTTATTGGTATTCTTATCCCAAAGTGACCAATAATCCTTTTTTGAGTATTCACTCTTCCCACAATGCCAACATATCATCTTGGATCTAGATCTGGACTTAGATCTACCCTTTCACTTTCCTCTGTTGCTTTTACTCTTGTCCTTTTGCCTCCTTCTAGTATTAATGGATAAATCATTACCTGAAGATGATTCACTAGTTTTTTTCCTTTGCATCTCCTCACTAAATATCACACCTATAACATCCTCAAAATTTAAGCTTCCCTTGGCAGGGATTGCATTACTCATAGCCATAACCAAACTATCCCAACTCTTAAGAAAAGAACATAAGATTAGCAAATATCTAACATCATCATCAAACTTAATTCCAATAGAAGTGAGCATACTTACAACCATATTAAAATCATTTAGATGATTTTGTATTGAACATTCTCAAACATTTTCATGTTAAACAATCTTTTCATAAGGAATTTTTTATTAGAAGCTAAAGGTTTCTTATACAACTTTCCAAGTTTATCCATGAGATATTTTGTGGTTTTCTCATTAGAAATATTAAATTCAATAGATGATGTAAGGCATAATCGAATGGATCCCAATGCCTTCCTATCAAATAATGACCAATCCACATCAATCATACTTATAGGTTGTTCTACTTTCCCCTTCAAGGGGAGATGTAGCTCCTTCTGATATAGGTAATCCTCCATCTACATTTTCCACAAATGAAAATGCTTACCATCAAACATTTCCACCCTAAATCTGATCTCTTTTCCCATATTTCCCACTCAAGCTAATCTCTTTCCTATGATTTACCACTTCAACAAAACACACAACCAATGGCTATGATACCAGTTGTTAAGAATAAAAACACTTCTAGACTAGATTTACTATTACCATAAACTAGATCTAAAGCTATGTAATAACATGCATCATAAAAACATTCTTTAATTCACCATTATTATGAAATCATAAATGAGAGAACAAGATAATAACAAATCTAACGTGGTTCACCCAATGTGGGCTACATCCACAAATGAAAGTTCTCAAATAAATCAGTAATCTAAATACCACTACTACAATAAACTCTCATAGAGATATAAAAATATCTTGTAGAAAATGCTATATAAATATATGTACTTTCACCTGCACCTACACAATGTTGTATCTCACAAGTTGTTAAACCACATCTTGTAATAAACACCTACACTTTGCAAAACACTTGCACTTTGACTTTGATCCTCAAAGCCACACCTTGCAAAAAAAACATCAACCTCTAAAGGCCACACCACACCCTGTATATATAGAATATGAAGGAAAATACATGAAAGGATGAGCAAATGCATCATGTTTATCCAAGATAATCATCATCCACTCAAGACAACTCACTTCCATCTCATCAAGCTCTCCCATGAAGGAACATGTCATACTAAGGGTTTCCACCTTTCAAGGCCACATTTTCCAATAACATGTGATCACAACCATCTCCTTGTAATAGGGAAGGCATTACATTTTCCAAGAAACAAGTATCTCCCTCAAAATAAGGAAGTCACATGGAAAATAGACAACTAATAACCAACTCCATAAAACATGGAAACATAAAAATTAGAAATATACTAGGAATATTCCCCTCACATGTGGAACAAGGTTCCATAAAAGGTGAAGTAGGTAAAAATGCATTCCCCACATCCTTAGATCTCTCTAGGCCCAAAAAATAATTCCCTATAGTCATGTGATAGCCCTAAAGGGCTCCACACTCAACATGACCTAATTAATATATATTGGTTTTATTATCAGTTCTTCCTCTATGCATGTGTACTTACTACTTCTAGATGATGATGGTTCTTGGGATCCTACTACTTTTTTATTATTATTTGTCATAGATGTAAAAAATCTCATGCATACCCTTAGTCTATTTGTCCTCTCAAAACCCCTAATTTTGGTGTGCCTTTCTTTCTACCACAAGTGAGGAGATATACCTTATTTACAAAGCTCTAATGGTGGAACCCATCCTTTAAAACTTAAAACTTATATTAGATTCTTCATAGATTACTTATTTAACTATGTTTTCCCTCAATTAATGCATGATATTATATTGTTTCAATCTTGGTGATTTAAATCTCAAATATTTGGCTATGGTTTTGAGTTCACCCACTTAGATATCTACTTGCAAAGCACTCTTGTGGGGCCTCAAAACTTCTCAAAAGTAAAAAGTGAGGAATTTTTTTTTTGGTCTATGGTTTTATACCACCAATAATGTTCCTTTAATGGTGTGATATATATAGCTTAGATTCCATTAGCTTAATTTCAACTCATTTTAATTTATTTCCATTGCTTATTACCATTGATATTTGCATCTCCACTCACTTGTATTTGATCTGGATGATGAGTGAACATTTTTATTTACTTCAATTAATGATATATAACATAGTTATGTGATAAATAGAAAACATTTGAATTTAGAGTTTGAAACTAGTGATGCCATATTTTACAAATCTTAGTTTGGTGTGACCTCACCTTCTTTCTTTTCTTTATGTTCTTAGATACTATGATTCATTCCTTGCAAGCTTCATTTCCAGATATATATCTATGTATCCATATACTTGGTGTATTTCCCTCACACACATCTAGTATTTTATTTGATCATTATGTATCCCTTCCCCACACTAAATTATGCACTTGGTCCTTCAACGCAATAAGTACCCTTATGTTCATAAGTCTCTAATCAGTTATATGCATAAATCTTGATGTTCCTTTTAAGAGTAGTTATTTGTGTGATATATTATTTATTAAATCAACATAAAAATCATAAATTTATTTATATATACCATTTCAATGGTAATGAGGGTGTAGATAAACTTATTTACATCCTAACATTGTACACTCTTTAAGTTGTCTTGTTGAGTAAATTTGACTTTCATTAAGAGAGAGATTTGAAAAAAAAGTGCAATTTTAGTCAATCAAAAATACAACTAGATGAACAAGGTTGATCATTTTATTAAAAAGTATGATGCAAAAATATTGGGCTTAATATCTAGGCTATACTAGACTAGCCTATGAAATAAAAAATACATGGAACAACAAATGGAAAATTACTTATTAAAAATGGATCAAGTACAGTAAGCATGGTACAACCTGAGATGGATTCAATTGAAATTACTAAGTATAATTTCATCTTCCAAGATGCATAGCTTGCATGTTCCAATTTAAAAAATGTCATGGATTATGTAAGGTCTTAGCCTATGGCTCTAAATCTTCCTTGGGTTCTTCAAATAGTTAGAATTATAAAAAAAAATAAGGGTGGATTTAATTAATAAATTTCCCTTGTTTTGTTAGTCATGCCAAGCCTTATGTCATGCCTTTTTCATGGTTTGGATCCACCAAGATATTACATGACTTTCATCTAACTACATGAGGTCCTCTAGGGATTCCTTATCCTCAAGTTATCCCATGTGCATGATGCACAAATATGGAACTAATAATTCCATGGGAAGGACTACCTATTTCTAAAATACAAGTTAAAATGGAGTGGACTTATTGAGGCACTTATAGATCATTATGTAGGCCCACAATATTCATAAAACATGATCACCCTAGTCCTAGTGCTCAAAATCACAAATCTTGGTTAATGTATTACTAATAATTTTATTTAAATATTATGTGGTCCCATTTTACTATGGTTGGTACAGGGTAGTAATGCAATGCACAACTATGAATTCAAACATTAGGGTGCACATGGTTTCATTGATGAAATATATACCTCGATCATGTTTCAAACTTAGAGGGAACCCATATTGACAACTGATATTTTCCCATAATAAATGTGATGTTTTATAACTATTTTTTAGTGCTATAATAGCCTATTAAGTGAAATAATTAGTGATAGTAATAACATAGCAGTGTCAGTCCAACATTGTTGGGGAGATTGGTCCCATAAATTTAATAGCCATTTTTAAAAAGGTACCTAGGCTAAGATGGGGATCATAAGAATCTCATCCTAGAAGTTGGGTTTTATAGTTCCTTGATAGAAACCACATTGGTTTTCACAGTCTTTGGCATCATAAAACAAATTAGGTCACCATATTCTAAAAGGAGGATCTTGTGCATAGTAGCTTCATTAATAAAGTAACCTCCTATAATGCCTTCATGTCCATATTATAAATCCCCCAGACACTCATGTTGTATGATACACCTATGTAAGACTTCATCATGCCCAAGCATATAAAGTTCACCCCCACTAAGTTGATAGAGGGTAATGTAAACAACTAGTTATTTATTTTCCTTAGTGGAAAGGCTATTATGAGCAATGCATAATGTAAAAAAAGTGGAAATGTATCCAATATACTTAGGGATGTGTTAGAATACATAAAAATTACTATCCATCAATCTATATTCAATTTTATATGCATCCTCACCTATATTAATGTGCCACAATTGGTTAGAACCCATGTTATGTTTACTGTGAGCTAGGAATTTGACTACGAAGAGGAAATTAGTATTATGTTAGTGATAAATTGAACAAAAACAAATGATAAACACAACTAAAAAGTAATTAAAAATAAGAATCCTTCACCTTCCTTGGATGCTCCAAATGCTTTGTAGTAGTGGCATGCTTGGTTTATGCTCATGAAGTCTTCATCAAAGGAGGCTTGGCTATCTCCTCTTCTCCTTGGCACCTTGTGGCTTGTGGCTTAGCTTGGCTTGGATTGGAAAAAAGATTAGGCATTATAACACTAATTTGAATGAGGCTCTAAAGTCAATTTGGCATGGTAACTTTGCATTATCCAAGCTTAAAATTCATGTGGTGATGCCTCTTATTTATAGATTTTCACATATGGATAAAATTAACTTGAACCATCCATCTTAGGATTGAGATGCATGGCTAAGGATTAATCCAACTTTGCAATTAAAATTCATAAATAGGAACATCAAAATTTGCGATAGAGGATCAATTAAGGGGCATGGAAGGGCTTTAATGAGGCATGGGAGCCATGAATCTTGATATTTGGGGCATTTATATCCTAGGGATGTCTTCCCAAGAAATGAGGTCACTTGATGATGTAGATATTCAATATTCATTTCTAAAAATAAGTATTCAACAAGTTTCCATGGAATTATTAATTAGGCTCTAATTTGGTATAACTAGCTCTTAAGTATGATTAAGCACTTTGTGTACAAATTACTCAAATTGATCATAATGCCTTGCTATTGGTCCAAAATTCAATTGGATTATAATTGGAAGTCAATGTTAGATGCATTAGATCCATTATCCCATTTATGATGTTACCAAAATAAAATAATAAAGGCACATGTCTTGTGCAAGAGATTTGATAATAAAGAGCAATCTAGAGCACCCAGGTGCAAAATTGGCATTTTAACTTAGAATGATTTGATCAAAGTTAGTTGACCCATAAATTGAACTACCCAATTTAGGGATACCCTATCTAAAATTATCACTTGACTATATCAAGTTCAAATCTTTTAATGTGATTTAGTGTTTTTAGGCCAAATTGTGCACTTTAGGTGTAAATTGGTCAAAACCATGGTTGGAGGTCATTGGTGGCCAGATTTAAGTGTCTATATTTTTATCTTATTTTGGAAGGCATTGTAAGCTGTAAGGATAGTAACATCTTCTCAAAAAATGAACAAGTCTTGTATTCCTACAACTGAAATGATGATAAACTAACTATATGATTCCCCCTCGAGGGAATGGTTAGACAAAGAAAGGTCGACAAGCAGTCCCTCAAAAGAAAGAATGGAGACAAGGGGACCAAAGAAAAAGAAAAATATGGGAGGAGAACATAATGATTTTGAAAAAGTAGTCAAAATCATTAAGAATGAAAGTGGGATGTTGTACAATGATTTACCCAAATGTGGTTATAAACATTATACCCTGATAGTGGCAATGTGGTATGATAACACAATGATTTTCCCAAAGGTGGTTATAATCATTGAGAAGATGGATCTACCCTAGTTAAGATAGACAAACAAGATAATAATGTGTCCTTGTATGGGCAAAAAAATTTAAAGTGGTGATAACACAATGATTTTCTCAAAGGTGTTTATAATCATTGAGAAATGTAGGTGGGATGGTGTGCAATGATTTTCCCATAGGCAGTTATAATCATTAAACATCAATTATGGAAAACATGAAAAACTTGGTTAAGGATGATGGTAACTTAACATAGAGGACAATGATGAATTAGAACGACCTACTAGTAGGGAGATGTTCATCTAAACTAATAAAGGTTGAAATTCTTTCATGGATAATTACTCTATTTGGGATTAAATCGAGATGTCAATGTTGAAGAGATTTTGATGCCACTATTGTTGTGTAGACTTATTAAAGCTGAGGTTTGTTATAGCATGTGTTGGTCAGAATCATGGTATAACATCATGAGGACTTGGCCAAAATATGCATAAGGACTGACTCTAAATATCCAATACTCAATAGAAAACAATGCACCAATGATTAAAAAACCATGATGTCAATGGTGGCTGATGAATATGGATGGATTCAAGTGTAAGTGTGGGCAAGGAATCACCCAATGAACACACATAAACTGATCAAGGTAATAACAATAAAAGAAAACAAATAGGTAAAAAAATAAACAAAATAAGTAGAAATAAATAAACAATACAAACAACATAATAGAAACCATATGAACATTGCCCCTAGAAAATATGTGACAACTTAAAAAATAAATAAAATAGGGGAATACAATAAAAGGGAAGGGGGTGGCTAAGTTGTCTCCATATGCACTACGCAAGTGGATGATACCTACATAGTTATATGGATGTAATATCCAACAAGTTCTCCCAAGGAATGGGAAGAATGTGATAATTGATGAAAATAAATAGAATGGATGTGATAGAAGAATAGGAATGGTCTTGTAAAATGGAAAGTGCGTGAGAGAAAAGGCCAAATAGGATGGGGGAACTAAGTGACAAGTGTTTTTCTTGAAAATTAGTAAGGGTTTCCAGAATCCTTAAGGTGAAGAAGTGGTTAATGTTTTTGGTTTTTTCTAACAATTTTATAAATGTTTTTTCTTTAAGTATCTCAACTCAATCAAGAATGACAAGACACTAAATGGTTTAAGCTCACAAAATAATGAGAGAATTCAAACATAGGTTGCTTGTAAATGATGAGAGCATTCAAACTTAGGTTTCTCATAAAATGGTGAGAGTATTCAAACTTAGGTTACTCATAAAATGGTGAGAGCATTCAAACTTAAATTATCAAAAAAAATAGTGAGAGTGTTCAAACTTAGGTTTCTTGTAAGACAATGAGAGCATTAAAACTTAGGTTGCTCTCAAAATAGTGAGAGTATGGTGGAAAGGGTGACTGATCTAACCTCAATAAGTATTAAGCACTACCTATATAGTCTTAGAGTATGATCTCAAGTCACTGTAGTTTTGCCCTTACAGTAGAGGAATTAAACTAGTATAGCAGTCGATTCAAGCAAAATAAGCACAATTGGTAAAAAGGCATAGTATGGCATAGGAAGTGGCAAGTTAGTATGTCAAGGCTCAATAAACAAAAGTTACCCCTAGTTTTCTCATAGGAAGTTATAACTAGGACATAATGGCATGAATCAATGGTACTAATTTTCCCAAAGGTGGTTATAATTAGTAATAAGACTGATGATAAGAAAGGAATAACAAACGAAGGATGCAACTGCCAAAACTTCTATCATACTACTCTAAAATATGATCTCTATTATAAGTACTTAAAACAATTAATAAAATTGATTAGATTCCTTGGTGCTAAAAATGTGCAATTAATGGCAAAAGCCAAGGTCAAATGGGTTGGGTGGATAGGATTTATAACATGTTTGGTCATTATAACAAGATGGTAAAGCAGATGGAATGGGATAAAAGGAATGATAAGAATGATACTCATACAAAGAAGAATGGGGTGATCTAGGTGGATCCATGTACCGTTCTATTTTTCAAAGTCTTCAAATTTAGTTCAAATCATTTTCACATTGTAGTACTCGTTGAGAGCTTTCTAGTGCTTTTCACAGTTTGAAAAATGGAGTCCAAATGCTCAAGATATAGCCAGTTGAAGAAATCATGTGACAGGGATGTCAAAAATGACGTGGCATAGTTGTGGAATGCCAAGTGGACCAATCTCCATTTGACACATGGCAAATAATTAGGGGGCAAAAAAAAAATTTAGGTTTTTATTTGATGCACATGATATTTGACCTTTTCAAATCAAAATAGGAGCCAAACCTCCATGCCACAAACACTAAGCACCTCCCTCATTCCTAGGCATTTGAATAGGCTAGGTGGTGTCCAAAGTTGGCACCCAAAACTTTTTCATTTGAAAATGTCAACAAACTTTCTATTTAAAGCATTAAAATAACCACTCCTAGCAAATGTGGGACTAAATCCTTGGTCAAAGCGCGCTCATGGAGGAAGGATGCCCTTGCCCACTTCTCTAGGCACCTAGAAAGAAGGAGGAGAGTTTGGAACTTGAGACCTAGCACTTAAAAGGCTAAGGTCTTGACCACTTCAGCCACAGTGGCTGAAATGTTATAAAAGGGAGTAATTTTTACTTGTATTGACATGGAAATCCAACTGTGAAAAGAGAATTAAGAGGATTAGAGCCTTGTTTTTGCCTTGTACGGCCTTGGGCTTTTGTTTTTAGGTCTAAGAGAAATATTTGTAGGCAAATAAAGATCAGAGAAGGCAAAATTGAAGACTTGGAAAGGTTTTGGAAGCCATTTGTTGCACCAATTTTAATAGAATGGTCCTCACTTTTAACGGACCTAGAGATGTAGGCTATTGAAGCCAAACTTCTTTATCAATTTGTTGGTGTTATCTTTGATTTTATCTGATTATTATTTCATTCTAATCTTCATTTTAATTCTGATTTTACTTTCTTTATGCAAAATTAAACACAAGAAAGTGAAAATTTGAAGGATCTCTTAAACATGAACAAGTGATTTTCAAATGTACTACACTTGTATTTTCAGTTTACAAATTAGATTTTTTGTATCAGAGTGGTTATTATTTAATAGTGATTGCTAGTGTATGTTGACAAGGTCTAAATCCCAAAAAGGTGAAGGAAAAATTGTTGAGTATAATCTAGAGATTGGTTCAAGGCGTGCTTCAAGGATGGCCGAAGAAGAGATGGAATTTGAACAAGCTTTTCGCCAAGCTTTTATGGACATGAGAAGCATGGTTGAGGAACTATACTATGACAAACAAAGGAAATTAGAGAATGAAAAAGAAGGTGATTCATGAGAATCAAAAGGTAAAGAAACCGAAAAACCTTCTCCATCGAATGATGGTAAAAAAATTGTGGAATCTCTCCCTTCACTAAAATTGGATATTAAGTTTGAATTACCAATGTTTAATGGCAAAGTTAATGCCAAAAAGTTGTATAATTGGGTCAAGTAGATTAAAGTTTATTGCAGGGTTCAAAATATTGTAGGGGATGAGTCAAAAATTCATTTGGCTACTCTTTGTATGAGAGGTATAGCTCTCATCTGGTGGGAGAGCAAGTTGAAGGAAGCTGAGCTTCAAAAAGGTAACTCAATTTCTACTTGGAATGAATTTATTAAAGAACTCAGAAAGCAATTCTATCCTTTAGGCTATATACAACAAGCCATGATGGATTGGCAAAGTTTCAGACAAGGAAAAGGCCAAAGTGTTCAAGATTATACACAAGATTTTAAGAAAAAAGCTTTACTTTTAAATGTTCCTCTATACACACAAGAAACACTACTAAAATATATATGTGGGTTGCATAGTTACTTAAGACATATGATTCTTATGTTCAATCCCACTAATTTAGATGCAGTATGTGTTCAAGCCACTCATTTAGAGGCTAGAGGAAAACAATTAAAAGAATCTTTTTCTAAAGTAAAAATTAAGCAATCTAATGTTAAGCATTCCAAAGGGGAAAGTTCATCAGGAAAGGGTAAATAGAAATCCACTTATACTATTAAAAAATAAGAAGAAGGAAAACCATTTTGTAATCATTGCAAGAAAAATCATGATGAGTCTAAGTGTTGGAAATTACATCCTGAGTTAAGGCCTAAGAAGTATCAAAAGAAAGAAAAGAAGGCTAATGCTATGGTTCAAGACTTAGGATCAGATTCAGGTGATGAAACTAAGATCACAGCTATGGGTTTACATAATAATTTTTCTCTTTCAGTTTCTAGCACTAAGTCATCAAATGATGCATCTTTTTCTAGACAGAATTCTGTGCATGTTGATAAGAAAAGAAATGAATTGTTCCACATTAGAGTTATTTCAAAGCATACTAAGATTGACACTCTATTTTATAGTGGTTCACAAGAAAATTTAATTTTTGAAGAGGTTGTTAAGAAGCTAGGCTTACAAACCAATCCCCATCTGAAGCCTTATCCACTAGGTTGGGTGTGTGACAATGCAAAGCTACAAGTCTCACAAACTTGTAGGCTAAAGTTTGCCATCACATCCAAGTTCGTAGATGAGGTTGAGTTGGATGTTGTTCCATTGGACATATGTGGGATTGTTTTGGGAAGCCCATATCTTTATGATAGAAAAGCAATCTTCTATAAAGAGGAGAATAAGTACTTGCTTGTTAAGGATGGCATTGAATATATAGTTAGAGCACATCACATTAGAACAAGTCTTTCCTTGGTTACAACAAGGCAAATAAAAAGACTAGTTAATTCAATCAAGAATTTTTGTCTCATGTTGATTAAGTCTAAGGAAAAAGAATATTCTCAAGCTTTGGAAAAGTGTGATCCTAGACACAAGAATGAATTGGTTGAAATCATTTCTACTTATGATGATGTATTTCATGATCCTAAGGGCTTACCTCCTAAAATGGGAGTTCAACATGAAATTCAGCTATTACAAGATTCTCCTCTCCCTAACATTGGCATGTACAGGTTATTAGTGGTGGAAAATGAGGAAATCAAAAAATAGGTAATGGATCTATTGGATAGAGGTGTTATTCATCCAAGTTCATCTCTTGTTGGTTTTCTAATTATTTTGGTGCCAAAGAAAGATGGCACTTGGAGAATGTGTGTTGATTTTCATGCTTTAAACAAAATTACTATTAAGAATCATGACCCTCTTCCTCGTATAGATGATTTGTTGGATCAATTAAAACATGCTATTTATTTCACTAAGCTAGATTTGAGAAGTGAATATCATCAAGTAAGAATTAATGAAGGTGATGTATGGAAAACTTTCTTTAAGACAAAATAGGGATTGTTTGAATGGCTAGTTATGCCTTTCGAGTTGTGTAATTCCCCGACTACATTCATGAGATTGATGAATGATGTTTTTAGACAGTTCCTTGATGATTTTGTTATAGTTTACTTAGATGATATATTCATTTTCAGCAAGTCATGGGAAGAGCATGTGATCCACATTAAGAAAGTCATGGATGCATTACGAAGGGAAAAACTTTATCTGAAAATGTCAAAATGTGAATTTGGCAAGACCTCTTTGATATACTTGGGTTACATTATAGGACATGGTAAATTGAAAATTGATCCTGCAAAAGTGGCAGTCATTGTTAATTGGCCTACACCCACTAACACAACTGAGATTAGGAGTTTTCTTGGTGCAGTACAGTTTTGGAGGAAGTTTATTGCTCAATTTTCATATATTGCATCACCTTTGCATTCTTTGACAAGTGTGAAATAGGTCTTTCAATGGGGAGACAAACATCAAAAAGCCTTTGATACTTTGAAAGAAAAGATAAGTACTGCTCCGGTCTTGGCACTTCCTGATATACAATAACCATTTGAGATCAAGATGGATGCAAGTGAGTATGCTATGGGAGCTATTTTAATGCAAGGTAAGAAACCAGTTTGTTATCATTCTGAAACCTTTACAAGTGCAATAAGAAAATATCCAACTTATGATAAGGAATTGTATGCATTGGTTCAAAGTGTTAAAAAATGGAAACATTACTTAATGGGAAAATAAACAATAATATATATAGATCATTAGCCCTTACAGTATCTCCAATCACAAACTAAGCTACAACAGTCTAGACATTTTCATTGGATGGGTTTCTTACAACAATTTCATCTTGTGATCAAGTATAAAAAAGGAATTCAGAATAAGGTTGTAGATATGCTATCTAGGCCTCCTATGGTTGTTGCATCTATTCTTTTACAACATGGTTCTTTGTCTCATGAAAGTTATAAAGAACAATATGTGAATGATCTTGATTTTTAGGATGTTTATAAAGACTTGATGAGTAGTAGACAAGTAGAGGAATTGGACTATCATGTACACAATGATCTTTTGTATCATTTGGGTAAACTATGTATTCCTCAAAATGACAGGGTGCACATGATTAGATAAGCACATGCTTCTCTTATTTGTGGTCATTTTAGAGTTGCTAAAACGGTTACACATTTGAAAATGTATTGTTATTAGCCTCGTATGTAGGAAAATGTTGCTAAATATATAAGGGGATGTACTCTTTGTGCCACAAGTAAACCTAGTAATAGGAAATTGGGACTTTACATTCCTCTACCTATTCCTACTCGCCCTTGGGAAAGTATCTCTATGGATTTTGTGGGGGGATTGCCTATGACACAAAGAAAACATGACTATTTATATGTGGTTATGGATTGATTTAACAAAATGTGTGTTTTGATTCCTTGCACTAAGCAGATTATTGGAGAAGGCACTACATATTTGTTCTTTAAACATGTATGGGTTCATTTTGGTTTGCCTACTTCAATTATTTTTTATCGGGATTCTCAATGTATTGGGGAGTTTTGGTCAACTTTGTGGGGACTAATGGACACTAAATTAAAAAAGAGCACTGCATTTCATCCACAAACCAACAGACAAATAGAGGTTGTGAACTACACTGTGGTACATTTGTTTAGGGGTTATAGCAATAAAAATCTAAAGTTATGGGATGAACAATTGTGTTACATATAGCATTCATATAACCAGACACTTCATTCTTCTACTATGAAATCTCCATTTGAAGTTTGTTATGGATACTTGCCTAAATCTCCTCTAGATGTTTGCTATGGACAGGATACAACTGTTGGTGAACCAAAAGAAGCCATTCGAGCCAAGAAGTTCATTGAACAAATACAGCTCATTCATCAGACTGTTCATACTCAATTGGAGAAAATTCAAGCCAATTACAAAGCTAGGCATTACAAACATCGTATTGATCACCAATTTGTTGTAGGTGATATGGTATGGCTTCACATTAGTAAGGAAAGACTGATAGGTGAAGGTAAAAAGTTGAAACCAATCCGGTATGGTCCTTTTCAGATAATGGAAAAAATTGGCACAAATGCTTTCTGATTAGATTTACCATCTTACATGCAGATTTATTCAGTTGTAAATGTGGAAAATTTGAAATTGTATGAGCCTCCAATGATCATTGATCATGATGAAAGTGTATCCATTCCTTCCATTGATGATTTTTCTCCTAAATATCTAACAGAATTATAGGAAGATACTATACTTGATAGGAATATGTGGACTTCATGAAGAGGTAATGTTGAATATCTTCATGTTGGTCTCAAAGGGATGCACCCAAGTAAGGCCAGATGGATGTAAGTCGGAAAGGTGAGGGAAAAATACCCTCACTTCATTACCAATTAATTTTAACTTTTGGAGGTCCAAAAGTTACTAGTGGAGAGGAATGATCCAGGTGGATCCATGTACCATTCTATTTTTCAAAGTCTTCAAGTTTAGTTCAAATCATTTTCACATTATAGTACTCGTTGCACTTTTTGCGGTTCAAAAAATGGAGTCTGAATGCTCAAGATATAGCCAATTGAAGAAATCATGTGACAGGGATGTCAAAAATGACATGGCATAGTTGAGGAATGCCAAGTGGACCAATCTCCATTTGACACATGGAAAATAATAAGGGGAAAAAAAATTGTTAGGTGTTTTATTTAATGCACATGATATTTGACCTTTTCAAATCAAAATAGGCACCAAACCTCCACGCTACAAACATTAAGCACCTCCCTCATTCCTAGGTATTTGAATAGGCTAGGTGGCGTCCAAAGTTGGCACCCAAAACTTTCTCATTTGAAAATTTCAACAAACTTTCTATTTAAAGCATTAAAATAACCACTCCCAGCAAATGTGGGACCAAATCCTTGGTCAAAGCGTGCTCATGGAGGAAGGATGCCCTTGCCCACTTCCCTAGGCACCTAGAAAGGAGGAGAGTTTGGAACTTGAGATCTGATGCCTAAAAGGCTAAGGTCTTGACCACTTCAGCCACGGTGGCTGAAATGTTATAAAATGGAGTGATTTTTACTTGTATTGACACAGAAATCTGACTATGTAAAGAGAATTAAGAGGATTAGAGCCCTGTTTTTGCCTTGTACGGCCTTGGGCTTTTGTTTTCATGTCTAAGAGAAATATTTGTAGGAAAATAAAGATCATAGAAGGTGAAATTGAAGACTTGGAAAGGTTTTGGAAGCCATTTGTTACACCAATTTTAATAAAACAGTCCTCACTTTGAATGGACCCGAGATGTAGGCTATTGAAGCAGAACTCCATTATCAATTTGATGGTGTTATCTTTGATTTTCTCTAATTATTATTGCATTCTGATCTTCATTTTAATTCTATTTTTACTTTCTTTATGCAAAATTAAACACAAGAAATTGAAAATTTGAAGGATCTCTTAAACATGAACAAGTGATTTTTGAATGTACTACACTTGTATTTTCAGTTTACAGATCATGGGGACAAAATGACACAACATGAAATGGTCCTAATAGATAATACACCTTATCACTCAATCATAGTGCCACTTGAGGTTAATAATATTCATTAGCTCAGGAAGTTCATCTTCATCTGGTGTGGCAATCTTGTATGCTCTTGATCCATAATCTACAGTAATAATGAAAATCCCTATTGAGTTTGGTTTGAATTTACCTTTATGCTTCTTCTCAGTTGTGGTATTCTTTTGGTTATCTTTAAGAACAAGATCATTGAGTTTAGATTTTTTATACTTGACATGCCAATTGTAGTGGTCTTTAAGTCATTTTTGATATGCCTAAAGTTTGTTTGGTGTAGCTGTGCATTTTTTTATCAAGTAGGTCTAGCTCTTGCAAGTGAGCTACTTGATAGTCTTGATCATTTAGGACATGCTTGAAAGATATGTGTAGTGAAGGCAACTCAACCTCAATGGGAAGGATGGATTCTATACCATAAACAAGTGAATAGGAGTGGCTCCTATGAGGATACAGTGATTGGTATGATATGCCTAAAGGGTAGGGAATATCTAAAGGTGTCAATCATGACTGACATCATTGACAATATTTTTGAGAATATTGGCAATGGTTTTGTTTAATACTTCAGCCTAGCCATTACCTTGAGGGTAATATGCTGTAGAAAAATGTTGTGTGATGTTATATTTGATACATAACTTGTCAACATCCTTGTTCTTAAATAATCCTCCATTATCATATATAATTTTGGATGGGATACCATAGCAGCAAATGAGATGGTTGAAGATGAACTTGGAAATGTGCTTTCCAATCACATAAGTGAGGGGTATAGCTTCAACAAACTTAGTGAAATACTCGATGGTGGTAAGGATATGTTTATTGGCTATTAGATGAAGTGGATTTGATCTTCCCAATGAGGTCGAATCCCCATGTAGCAAATTGCCATGGTGTCAACATTGGTTTCAAAGTTTGGGTTGGTGTATGAATCAGATTAGCATGCCATTGACACTTGTCACACTTCTTTATATACGTAGCTACATCTATATCTATTGTGAGCCAATAATAACTAGTATACAAGATCTTTTTGGATAAGATTGCCCCACTAGAATGAGTTCCACATACCCCTTCATGAACTTCTCTTAATGCTAGCATAGACTCTATCAAATTTAAACAATGAACCAAAGTTCTATTAAAACTATGGTGGTAAAGGGTGGATCCAAGTTGAGTATAATGATTGGAGTGATGGATAAAGGCTTTGGTTTGTTTTTGAGATAGGTTAGGTGGTAGAACTTGGTTATGAAGTTATTTGTAAAAGTTTGAGTATCAGATAGAATTAGGACCAACAATATCAAAAATCATTTCCACAATTGAAGGTTCATGAGCTAGTGATACTAAATTCTTGATGAGGAACTAATACTCTCTAGCTTTGTCTATTTATCAAATTAGAGAGCCAATAGTAGTCATGGCATCTACAGTTCTATTACTGGCCCTTGATATATGCTCAAATTAGATATTTTTAATTTATTGATTTAGGGTATCAACCATAGCCTTATATGGAACTAGCTTTTCATCTTTGGTTTGGAAATTATTTTTGACCTAATTGATGATTAACTGAGAATCACCATAAACTTAGAGATGAGATATGTTCTAGTGTACTACCTATTAAAGTCTTACAATAAGTGCTTCATACTCAGCTATGTTGTTTATATAAAGAAAACTAATTTTAAATGATTTAGGGGTTAGATCCCCTTGTGGTGTAATAAATAAGAGGCCTACCCTTGATCCATGTGTAGTAAATGAAACATCAAAATACATATTCTAGTGCTGCTCCATAAGAGGTGTGTCAATTATGGTCATTATGGATTCATCAGGAAAATTAAATGTGATTAGCATTGTGTCTACAATGGGTGCTTTAGCAAGTTGATCTGCAAGAACCTATCTCTTGATTGCCTTCTGATTAACATACTTTATGTCAAACTCAATAAGAAGCATGATCCATTTGGCCATTCGACCTTATAAAGCTATTTTAAATATTATATACTTGAGTGGATCTACTTTTGAAATGACCATGGTCTTATTGTTCAACATGTAATGGCATAATTTTTGAGCTACAAAGACCATGGTTAGACAAGATTTTTCAATAGGTGCATAGTTAAGTTCATATGTGACCAAGGTATAGCTTGAATATTATACTACATGCTCTTTTCCATTGTTATCATGTTGAGCTAAAAGTGCCTCCAAGGCATTGTCAATAGCTAATAGATAAAAAAATAGCCTTCCTGGCATATGAGGTAACAAAATAAGTGGATTAACTAGATAGTCCTTGAGTTGTTGAAAAGTTGTTTGGCAGTAGTCATCCCAATGAAATACAACCCCCTTCTTTAGAAGATGTGTAAATGGATGAAAATTGTCTGTTAACTAAGAGATGAAGTGTTGGATTGACTGGATCTTACCCTACAAACTATAGAGTTGTTTCAAATTGGTTGGTGGCGGCATCTTGATGATAGCATGGACTTTGGTTAGATCAACTTAAATGCCTTTGTGAGACAAAATGAAGCCAAGTAATTTGCCTGAGGTTTCTCTAAACACATTTATTTGGATTGAGTCTAACTTTTTACTCCCACAATCTTCTAAATATCCTATGTAGCACTGCTAGATGGTTGGCCTTGGTCTTGGATTTTCCTAATATGTCATTGACATAGTCTTCAACAATATCATGGAATATGATAGTCGTGGCCTTTTGATATGTAGCTCCAACATTCTTAAGACCAAATGGCATTACCTGATAACAAAATTTTCCCCATGGAGTGGTGAATTCTATTTTATGTTGGTCTTCTAGTGCTATTCTAATCTGGTTGTATCTTGAAAATCCATCCATGAGTGAAAGCATTTCATAACCCACTGTGGATTCGATGATTATATCAATATTAGGCAATGGAAAGTCATCCTTAGGACAAGCTTTGTTTATGTCTTGAAAATTAGTATAGATTATGATTCCTTCAAGATTTTTGCTAATAGGTACAACATTAAATATCTATTCTGAGTAGTCAATGGACTAGATACATCCTGCTTCTAAGATTTTTTACAACTCTTTCTTTACCAATATATAAATGTGAGGATGCATCTTACGTAGCTTTTATTTAACTAGTTTGGTATCAATATTGACCACAATGTGGTGCAGAACCAAGGCAAGATCCAAACCTGGTATGTCAAAATAAGCCCATGTAAAGATATCTACAAATTCTCTTAATAGAGTTGTAAAGACTTCATGTTCCTCCTCAGTGAGGGACATGCCTAATTTTATCCATTTTGGGTTTGATGGAGTCTTGATGTTTACCTCTATTGTATCTTCAACTAGAAGGGTTGAGCCATCTTCTAGGAAAGTAGGCAAAGACTTGAACTATTGGATTATATCAGGGTCCTCTGTTAAGACTTGCTTTTCAATGTCTCCTAGGCATGATGAATCTAAGTCCCCCAATGGGAGATCTGGCCATGTGATAAAAATAGTCAAAAATTCTTGAAGAATTCTATCAAATACTTATTCTACAAAACTAAATTCAAATCCATAGGAAAGTTTATTGTTAGTGGTATCTTAGTCTAAATTCAAAGAAGAATGAACACCCCCATCTAATGATGCCTGAAATAGGTTTTCACCACTAGACTGGCCTTTATCTTTACTTTTTCCCTAGTTAGAAAGTTCTTCAAAGAGGTTTTCACTTTGGGACCTCAATGTTTTACTTATTTGTTTTTGGCTAAGGGTGTTCACCCGCTCTCCAAAACAGGCTTCAGGATCTAATGTAATTGAGAATCTTGATTTATGATCTCCCAATGGAATGTTGTCTCTAAGGCCTAGAAAATCATAGAATGCCTCATCATTTTGAAATTCATCAATCAGTAAACTAGATTCTTTTTGGTCCCAATCTATTACTTGGGGATAGTATAATAGCAATGGGTTGTGATGAATGATTGGGGTAATGGTACAAATGACATTATTATCAAATAGGTTAGTCTCAGCTAGGTCATCAAATGTGAGGCTATTATCAGACTCTACTTCATTATCAGCAACATCATCATTAGCCACCAGTGATGGAACTTGAATAAGATATGTGGGGCCAAACCCAGGTAGTTTAAATCCAAGTCTATAAGGTCTTTTGTACTTAGTCATGGAAATTGGCTCAATGGTTCCTTGTTGATTCAGTCTAAGGCCTCTTCCTTCATAATCTTGATGCTCCATAATCCTATTGGGAATAGAATACTTTGCACTTTTATAATAATCATCTTTATTTCCTTTATACAACCATGATTCATCCCCTTTAAGAGGGTCTAGTTCTAGGCTAGATGTTGGTACCAACATGACAGGTCCCTTATCTTTATTCATTTGTTACCAATGCATGTGTGGGGTATTTTTAGGTCATCCAAAGGTCTTTGGATTCTAAGGAAGATTGGAAATATGGAAGGTATCATGGATCACATAGTCCCCTAGGCCATTATCTAAAATGGTGAAATGATTGGAAGCTTTAGGAGGCAGCATGTGGGAAAAGGAATCTAAGGTATTAAGATCTATGAAATTATCCTATAGAGGATCAATAAGTATGGCCTTTCCTTTATCATGATTGGAACTTAGATTCATGCCATATTGGTAATTGTAGGTTTGAAACTCAGCCTCAAGATGTTTGTAGTGTTCATATGGGTGTAAATCTCCCGGTATATTCACTTCCATCCCCAAATGGGAGAAATTGATACATTAGTGTAGTGTTGATGGGACTGCATGAATCTCATGTAACCAAGGCCTAACTAGAAGCATATAATATGACAACTCAAGATTAAGCACATGGTAAAGTGTATCATAGGTCAAATTCCCAATGATAATTGGTAAGATAATAGTGCCTTGTGATTCTCTTTCTTGATTATCATAGGATTTGATAGTTATCATTTCTAGCTGGAGATCTGCCATTATGTACCCAAGAAGCTTAATGAGCTTTAGAGACACTATGTTGAGGCCTAATCCATTATCTATAAGGACAAATTTCACTTTATGTTGCTTTATATAAAATTCTATGTATAATGGATTATTTTGGATCAGGCCAAGGGAAGACATATCACACTTTGGTTGAATGTTACTTGTTGGGCTAGAGCTAGGTGTCTAACCAAAGATTGAAATTTATTAGGAGATATGTCATTGGAAATAATGGATTGGGTTAAAAAATCATTCAAAATATTCTTGTATATTATTGACATTCACAACAAACCTAAAATATAAATTTGTGCTAGTGTCTTCTGTAATTGTTCCATAATATTAAACTTCTTGTCTTGGTCAATGGTGAATGGTTTCTTCCAATGCTGAATAGTTGGTTAGATAATAGAAAAAGTGGTAGATGGTTGTGGGCCTGGGATAGTAATATTTGACCTCCAAGTTGTTATTTCAAAATCAAGATTAGATGATGGACCATAATTACTAACAAATGTTGGGAATGGTGTGGGACTAGATAGGATAAGTCTCAGTTGTCGATGCACTTGTATGTGGTCACATGGCTAGGGCAAGTTATTGGTATATGGTACAAAGGTGGGAGTCCTAATTTTATAGTTTGCCTATGTGAAAGAAATATTATCCATCTAATTTGGTTGAGTGGTATTGTTTAGCAAAGGTCTAGATTGATTAGTGCTCAGTCTAGGATTAATTGAGATGGTATTAATGCTACCCCATACAACCCTATTATAGTCATGTGCAAATGTTGTAGGTTTGTTGATTTTTACGTTATGACCTTGGTTTTGTCCATTGTTCTAATGTTGTGGGTTTTTATATTGATTTTGATGATTCTACTAGTTTGGCCTTTGATTTTGATACTATTGATTTTTTTGTGACACTGACCGATGTTGTTGTTGTTATTGATTGTTGTGTTGTTGTTGTGTGTTATGTTGGGGAAAGGGGTTTTGATAAATCCCAAGAGTTTGATTGGAGGTGGAATCACCATTATCCAATGTTATCTCCCCATTCTCCAACATATTCTCAATAAAATGCTTAATTTTCACACATCTTCATAGATTATGCCCATTGACTCGATGATATTCATAGAATTCATTTTCATGTTACCAATCAGGATGAGGAATGCCTTGCAAATAATGCTTTAGTATAGGCCAACTGATCAAATTAGCATCAAGAAATTTGTGAAATATATACTCAATAAGCTCTCCTAGGTCACTAAATATATGATGAGTACGTGTAATTCTCCTCAGAGGAGGGGTTTGCATTGGTAAAGGTTGTTGTATTTATTGTGCAAGTATTGGTTATTGTGTTTGTGTAATTGGTTAGAGAGGTTGTTGGGTAAGAGTAAGCTAAAAAGGTGGTACAAATGATATTTGCACTATTTGGACATGATGCAACTCAGTTACTCTATTGCCCACAACATTCCTATTTTGGTTGAATTGCTTTGGTCTATTGGTCTATCTTGATTATTGGCCTGTACTAGTTGCAATGCTTGTGCTTGGATTGGAAGTTGGTTTTGGTCACTTCCTTGATTTGTACCTTGATTCTGATTAGTTTAAGTAAGCTTGATGATCCCTTTATTAATAATAATTCGCTCAATCAATAAGCCTTTATCAATTATCTCCTTGAAAGTATGTGCACATTATAGTTCCAGATGATAAGCTATCTCACTATGCAAATTTTTAGTAAACACAAGAGCTAATTTTTTATCTAGTAAACTATGCATGAATTAGCTTGCAAGGGATCTCCATCATTTTAGATAACTTACAAAACTCTCATCAACTTTTTATTTTACTTGTGTCAAATCAACCAATGACATCTCATGTTTGAGATTATAGGAAAAATGTTGCACAAACTTATTGGAAATATCATCAAAATCTATTACTAAATTCTTGGGAAAATTTAAGAACCACTCCAAGGCTTGTCCATCCAAGCTCCTTAGAAACAATAACAAAAGGTATATATCGTTATATGCCACTGGTTGATATGTGACAAAGAACTTGGTTAAATGGGCCTTAGGGCCATCTTTCCCTTTGTATTTGTCAAATTTTGGTGGTTCACATCCTAAAGGAAATGGTATATGCAGGTAATCCATATTGAATGGATAAAAACACATGTCATCTAACTTTAAAAAATTTGTCTATTTCCTAGCTTGAATGGTAGCAATTACATCCTTCATTTGTTGCAATTATTCAAATAGGAAATTGGAAGGAACAATGGTTTGAGGGAGAACATTGGTTTGGTTAGATGTTTGGGAGGTCATAAGTGGGATACTTTGACCAGGTTATGATGGAGATATATGTTGGAGTACATTGGTTTGGATGGGAAATGGACTAGGAATATGCATACATGAATTAGGATGTAATTAAAATTGCACATTTGGTTGTGTCATATTCTGGTTTGTGTTGGCTATGAAGGTTTGAATTGGAGGATTTTTTGGTTTGGATGGAGGGATATAACTATACTATACTTTTTTTGGTTTAAAAGGGACATTTTGCTGACTAATCAAACCTTTCTCTTAAGTGGGAACTTGTGAACCAAGACCATGCCTTTAAACTTGTGGCATATTTTGAACCAATTGTTATCTAGTAGATACTTGAGAAACATGGAAGCCTTCTTGTTGCATGAATCCTTGTTGGGAAGTGACTACATGTTGAAGATTTAACATTTGTCATTGACCAATATTTACACAGTGTTGGCTAGTCATCATTTGGTTTTAAATTGGTACACTAGTCTGGGACTGAAGAGGTATGTTTATCACTACTTGATGAGGTGGAACATTAGTTACCCCTTATCGAGGTGGCAATACATTTAGCTTTTGTTTCATTGATACACTATAGTTTGCCTAGTATTTTGGAATACTACTCATCACTTATTGAGGGGGAGTAAGATTTATCACATTCTATTATTGAGGCATGACATTGGTTGTTGTTTGACTACCTAATCCTATTGGTTGCATAGTTGATGATGTAGTTGGTTAAGGTTGGGATGTAGAAACTCCTAATCCTTGGTATTATGGTCCACTCATGGTATTAACTACAGGCACATGTTGTTGACTAGTTGTTTGTACATTAGTACCACTTTACTTTGGATTGGTTGTTGCTTGCATATTGTCTACTATATTTTGCTCATTATTCTATCCAAAAGTAGAAGACACTTCCTCAATAATGGGCATTTGAAGCAAGTTATCTACCAAAGTGTTTTTCATGAATGGGTTTGAACTTTTATTGTCTTGACCAGTTAACTCTATCAAAAATCCTATTGAAGGAACTAAGTCAATAAGAGGTTTGCTCAACATGGTCATCTGATTAAAATTGTGTGCTAGATTCAAGTAGGTTTGATATGTTGTCTGCATTTTGTTAAAGTGGTCTTCCATGAGTTTTTTGCCTCTGTTAGGCATAATAGGGTCCTGATATGCTCTTTGGACTAGAGCCAAAAGATTGCTAGAAGAAACCTATTGATCGTAAATTATGTTGTGGGGCATTCTTACTAGGCTTGGTAAATTCTCATGGGGGAAGTCTACTAAAAGCTTGGCTTCTACTTCTATGGCTTTAACCAAAATCTCATTTTTTTCTCTAATAAATGACATTCAAATAAAAATGGATCATATGTGGAAGGCATATTAGTAGAGCATGACTGTGGTAGAACTAGTTTGTCAGCTATGGGTATTGTAGCTAGGTATTATGCTGTTTGTTCTTGGTCTTTTCTTTTTAATAAGGTGGTGTATTAACCAAATAGTTAGCCAATGCATATTGGATTTGTGCCCCTAATTGAGTATTATAAGAGGGATAAGGATCCATCTCATAATAAATATTATCTATGTAGGGGTCTTGCACCATTTCTTTGTACGTAACCACATTACTAATCCTCAGATTGTACATGAGTCCACTACAAGTGTAGGAATCATGTTGGGATCCATAGTAATTGTTTTTTTCAATAAAAGGTCAACGAGTTATACAAACTCTAAAAAGACAATGTCTAAAACTTGATGTTCAAACTTGGTCTAGATTCATCAAAATGATCAAAAAGGTTTATGCAAAGATTTGTGATAACTCTAGCTAACTTTAAGTGCCCAAAGCTACACATCTTAAAAAAAAGATTAAGTAAATGAACCAAAAATCAAAATGTCAAATACTAAGGTTGAAGTGTTTCAAATCAATCTAATCTAGGAAATTAAAAGTTGCTAGGTATTTTGGCCAAACACGGTGTCAAAAGCTAGGCTCAAATAAGGCATGCACTAGGACTCTTAGCCAAATGGTGTCAAAAGTTAGACTTTGAAAATAGATGAAATTTTTAATCTAATAGATTTGAAACACTTCTAATAAATATTAGGCATTTGATTCTTAGATATGGACTCGATCAAATAGGTATAAGGTATGAAATAAAAGGCACTTTAGAGATAGTTTATTTTTCTCACAAATAATGGTATAAAACTTGGTTATTTTGACAAATAAGCTAGACAAAAAGTTAACAATGTAACTGTGCTAGGAAAAGGTTCACAAAGGTATACTCATATTGGTTTGAAAATGTAGGAAAAAATATGAACTCTATGTAAGAGGGCCTATGAAACAATATTTGAAATGTTTTGGGTAGCGTAATAGTGCTATACTACCCAAAATATGTGACAAAATGACTGTTTCAAAAACTCTCTAAGGAAAAGATAATTTCTCAAAAATTTGACACCATAACACTACCTTTCTTAACTCAAAATGTTATGGTGCATATACTCAAAGTACAAGTGTTTAGAATTAAATTACTTAAGTCTACCAAGTAGTGATAACGATCATGAGTCTTAAATGGCCTTCAACCCAAATTAGAAATTAAACCTAAGTTCCCTCAAGTTTAGTGCAAATGGCAAACCCACTTAACACATCAGCCCTATGAACTTATAATAGTGAAATTTCAAATTTAGATTATAAATCAAGGACTTAAACAAATTTAGAAAAGGTCTAGACTCAATTGGGTAGGATAACTATGCCAAAATGGATGGTATGACTCCAAGTTTTGATGAATTTTGAACAAGGCAAATTGATTATTTCACATGGGTAACATAACACCTCTTTATTCAAAGGAAAATCAGGACCATGTGTTTTGGTTTGTATCATTTATTTGCACCAAGTTTTGACTCCAAACAAGACTTTAATCTAGGACAAAACCAAGTAATTAATCGTTTTTGGATCCTACACTAACAAGGTTTCTTGGTATTGTTGGAATCCGTCAATATACATCATTTGAGAGGATTTTAAGTGTTCATCCAAAATTAAATGTGCATATATAGTAGGTTTTTTATATCCCCCCTTTTATCAAATGATAGTACTATGACATGGACCTTGAGGTGTACCTTACACCAATAATACTTCCATGGCAAGTGGGGTATTGTGTAATATCTAAAAGTTTTCGAACGTTTTAGGGGAATCAATTACACAATGAATTTCATGTCAAACAATGCAAAAGAAAAGCATGGATTTTGGGTTCATATCATTTGGCTTGTTGCAAAAAGGTCTAGTCCTTTTTACAACCACTACATCTTATTGTTCGCTCAGTGTGGTGTGATGTCCAAAGTGCCAATACGTCCCGTGTGTAACTTCAATATGGAGCCAAATGAAGTTAGTGCTGGGAGGTGAAACCCCATGTCAAAATTTGCCTAGAAAAATCATGGGAGGTGATGACATCCCCCTCGTAATCCAAGTTTACATGAAATAAAGAAAGCATAAAATAAAAAGACTTTAAGGTCATTTTCAAGGTCACCCAATACTTTTACAATTTTTTGGGGAGTGCTTTAGATGATGTTATTTCTATGCCTTGGGCTAGGCAATTTTTAAATAAGGAAATCACTTTTGATTCCAAGAGTTCCCTAAAGGGGACAAATGGAAGAACATACATGCAACATCCTTGGATTTTGTGAAAACAAAGTGCTAATTAAAATAAGTAGTGAACAAAAAAGCTTTGAAAGATGAGTTCATTTTAAAGCACCAAATTGAAAGTGTGGTGGTGTTCTTTTGACCCCTTGGTCTTAAGACTGTAAACTTTGATAACTAATGCTAAAACAAAACTTACTTAAGTACCTAAATGTTACATTAAGCACCAAAATAATGTTCCTAATTATTTTTAAAGCATGCAAAAGATGATCTAAACATGTTTTAGCAATTTTCCAAGCTGGTCCTATAAGAAAATGTTAGCAAGTGATTTAGATTTGAAGCACTTTTGAAGATGAAACAATCAACTCAGGAAAATGAGCTCTCAGGTTGACACAATACAATCCTACTACTTGACAGAGCAATATTGCAAATCTAAAAAACCACCACTCAAGTCAACAATTTTTCTATTTAGGGTAACAATACCGTGACTCGAGGTAAGATTACCATTAATCAAGGTAACAATACCACAACTTAGGGTAACAATACCACTATTCAGGTTGACAATTCCACTAATTTCGGTTTTAATAGACTTGCAAAAAAAATTATACAACTTCACATGAAACTAATTATATATTCAAAAAATTTGGAAGAAAACACATGGTTTTAAAAAAAGTCATCAAAAATGGAGTCTAGATGACCCCAAATGAAGCTCTATAAAATGGCCTATTTTGTACACTACAATATAGTGACTCACAGTGATAATCTCATGAGTTGCAGGACAATCTCACCAATTTAAAAGTAGCGGTATTGTCACTTAACCTACTAGTAGTTAGAAAATACCATGACTTGGTTTGGTAACTTTGTGAGTTTAGAACAATCCCACTACTAAGCTAGTAGCGGTATTGTTAAACCTAGATAGAAACACAAAGTTAGTCTGAAAGAAAAATACTTAAGCACAATACTGTGAGTTGTAGGAAAATCTCGTGACTTAGAGCAACAATATCGTAACTGTGTTAGAACAAACCTGTGACTTCTATAAAAACATGTTTTTACTCAAATTTTCACTCTTTTTGGCTTCTTACTTCAAGATTTTACAAAGAAATAATTATTAGATTGCTTAAAAGAGCTTTTTGATCATTTTTGTGAAGGTATTTGATCCCATTGGGCATGCCATTATGTGAACTAGGAATTTGACTATGAAGAGGAGATTAGTATTATGTTAATGACAAAATGAACAAAAAAAATGACAAAAAATACACTAAACTAACACCTTCATGTCTAGTTAGTAGGGTGAACTGAATAACAAAAAAAAATGACAAACACAACTAAAAATTAAGGAAAAAAAATAATCCTTCACCTTCCTTGGATGCTTCAAATGCTTTGTAGTAGTGGATTGCTTGGTTTGTGGTCATGAAGTCTTCATCAAAGGAGGCTTGGCTATCTCATCTTCTCCTTGACACCTTATGGCTTGTGGCTTGGCTTAACTTGGAACAATAATTAGGCATTATAACACTAATTTTCGTGAGGCTCTAAAGTCAATTTGGCATGGTAACTTTGCATTATCCAAGCTTAGAATTCATGTGGCAATGGCTCCTATTTATAAATTTTTGCAAATGGGTAGAATCAACCTAAACTATCCATCTAAGGATTGAGATGTGTAGCTAAGGATTAATCAAATTTTGTAATTAAAATTCATAAATAGGATCATCAATAAATGGGATAGAGGAGTAATTAAGAGGCATGGAAGGGCTTTGATGGGGCATGGGAGGCATCAATCCTAATATTTGGGGCACTTATGGCCTAGGGATGTCTTCCCAAGAAATGAGGTCACTTGATGATGCAGATATTCAATATTCATTTCTAAAAACAAGTATTCAACAAGTTTCCATGGAATTCTTAATTAGGCTCTAATTTGGTTTAGCTATCTCTTAAACATGATTAAGCACTTTGAGCACAAATTACTCAAATTGATTAGAATGCCTTGTTATTGGTCTAAAATTTAACTAGATTGGAATTGGAAGTCAATGTCAAATACATTGGATCTATTATCCCATTTAGTATGTTACCAACAAAAAATAACAAAGGCACATGTCTTGTGCAATATATTTGATAGGAAAGAGCAACCCAGAGCACCCAGGTGCAAAATTGGCATTTTGACTCAGAATGATCTGATCAAAGTTAGCTAGCCCATAAATTACACTACCCTATTTACGGATACCCTAGCTAAAATTAGAACTTGAATATATCAAGTTCAAATATTTTAATGTGCTTTAGTGTTTTTAGGCCAAATTATGCACTTAGGTGTAAATTGGTCAAAAGCCTAGTTGGAGGTCATTGGTGGCCAGATTTAGGTGTCTACATTTATCAGGCTTGAAAACCATAAAAAATATTAAATTCCTAGAATAACATAATCCATCGAAAAATCCTTCCATGGATTACTATATTATTAATTAATTACTTCAATTGTTCATGATCAATGAATAAGAAAAATGGCATTGCCAATAGGTACTAGTGAAACTTTTTTATTACATATACCATTTCAAGTTCCTCATGCTTAGTGGATGTATAGTTATGCTCAGCTACCATAAGCTTATGATTGATAAAGTAAATTAGATAGTCCATCTTGTTGTTATTTTGCTAAGATATGATGGCACCTATCATTATCCCATATGTGTCACCCTGCACATGAAAGGGGTTTATAAAATCTAGGAATTTGAGGATCGATACACTTGTGCATTTTTACTTCAATGTTTTAAATTCCTCTTCTTATACCTTGACCCATATGAATGGAATATTACTATGCATAATTTCATCTAGTGGAATTGTTATCTTTGTAAAGTGGTCGATGAAATTTTGGTAGCAATCATTATGCCCTAAAAAAACATGTACTTCCCATTCAGTGGTGGGTGCCTCAAGCTCAAAATTGATTTCCACCTTATCAGGGTCAACAAAGAGTTCATAATTAAAAATCACATGGATAAGTAATGTGGAAGAGATTGTTGTAAATATACACTCCTTCAAATTGACATAAATTTTAATTTGGGGACAGCTCTTGAACATGCAATGCAAATTTTCATGACGGTCCTTCATCAACCCATATATGATCTAATCATCCAAATATACTTTAAAGGAAATAATACACAAAGTCTTTTAAGGTCCTAATGACAATTCATAATAATAAAATAGGTGAATTATTTATGTTTAAATACATGAGATTATAGGAAAATGAAACCCATTTAGTAGTGAAGATGGTATTTGAATTATACTCATCTTCAATTTTCACTTGGTGATAGCCCAAAAATCCATCAGTGAAGGTGTAGATCTCATAGCATGTTATTCCCTCAAAAAATTCCTTGGTGAAAGGGGTTGGAAATAGGTATATGACACATAAATCATTTATAATATGATGTTAAATAAATATGTGGATGCATGTGTATTTCTTGATACTAATGACCATTAGGCTCACTGATTCAAATTCCTCAACTAGTGAGATGACATTGGTAACCAACATGTTATCAATTTTTCCCTTAACCTTGTGCACAAATTTGTGTTCATATGGTATGGATAATTCTTCATGGGTCTTGCACCATCAACCAATGTAATCTTAATTTTCCCCAAAGAATAGTTCACACCCTTCATCTCATTATAGTTTATTGGAAATAGGTCTTGTAATTTGCATAACAGCTCTACGATGTGTGATAATTGTGCATCAAAAAAATAATTCCCAATTGTGAACATTTTGGGCTCTCCTTTCGATCCAATATTTACCTTAGTTATTTTTTAAGGTTCTTGGTAACACTTGTGTTTATTAGCTAGTAGGTCCATTATTTATTACTCCCCATGAAAAGTCTTGAATTGTAAGTGATTAGGAGTGTCTTTTTTGGGTTATTTATCTACTTTATGCACACATTTTTATTTCTTGAACTTATATTTCTAATTTTGTGACATCCATACTACTTCATCATCATCACTAGAATCACCATTCACCCCACATTCATAAAATAACTTAGTTATCATGAGTTCCTTATTGTTGTACATTTTTTTGACCTAATCTTCCATTATAACCTTATCCACTAGGATAATGTCGTAGATGCATTGCAGGGGTTATATCAACACTAGGTTGGATGAGGAGAAATAAAAGGCATGGATGAAAATCCCCTTCAAGATATTTGAATCATAATTTTCATAGCACATCTCATTCATAATGTACCATGTGCAAACCCAATATTTCAAAGTTCAATAGAAGAAATGAACCCATACTCCTATTGGTAAATAAGGTGTGCACCTTATCAATATGTCTTCACACATACTAACATGTTTTCATGGATCTAAATTTCCACTATATATAGGTAGTCTTTGGTGGTTATTATTGTGTTTAAATCTAGAGAATACAACATCCATAACTTTGGTCTAGGTGGGAAGAATTGGTTTATGTGTGGCCCATCAATTCACAACAATGCTCTTTAGGGTGTATACCAAAACACCCAAAGGATCCTTCTCCTTGGAAACATAGGATTCAAGGTCATGTAAAAAGGGGGTAACACTCCTTTAAATGTCATATCAAGTAAACCTATAAATATTTCCATTGTTTATGTGGAAAACCCTCTTCACATTGAATGTGATGTATGGTACCCAAATATTATTTTTAATTGATGGAGGCTTGACATTTTTGCATAATGCTTCTTATAAAATGACAAACCTAGGTTTTGAGTGCACCAAACCACATTTTTTCCCTGTGATTTCATATGATTCCTATACCCTTCAGTTGTAGGAAATGATTATGGTTTCAAGGGTGGGTTGTGCCCTGTCCCAACTTAGGATTCCATCCCCATTAGGATCCAAATTATCTAATCCTTGTGCTATGATGTATATTTTGTTAAATTTGTCCTCTAAGTCAACACTTTCAATATAGGGGTCCCTTGATTGTTTGATATGGAAACCATGACATGTTCCATCCCATTTTCAAAAATCATGTATCACTTTTTGAAGAACATATACTCATTATTGGAATAACACCAAGTTTGACCAAGTAAATCTAGGTATTTATCTACCTTAACAAGCTCAATTACCTCAAATTAAAATCAAAACATTTCACCCATTATCTACACACTAATATTCTATATAATACCCATGGGTTGAGCATGGTTTTTATTCACCATGAATAGAGATGTGTGGTGAGGGTCGTAAAGATGGGCTGTCCATCTTGAATGAGGCATTCCCTATGAGGATATTCACTTTAGTTCCTATGTCCACCAATATGTCACATACTAACCATCAATTAATATCTACATATTTGATTAGATCTTGGTCTTATCCTACATTTTATATAATTTGGTTGGTTATTTTCCTATATATTAAGAAAAAATATTCTTTAACATAGGGATCATTCCTTCAGAACATAAGAGAACTAGTATGTTAGTAAGATCATTCCTTGTTCATCAAATTGTACTAAGGTTGGATATCCTTCCTTGTATTTTACTCCAAGTCTCAAACATATCAAAGTTAACCCTTTAGATTTTTTATGACATCCATGTCCTTGTGAAACACCTCATTTTGACATGAGCCATATGGATAAGGTGTTATGGATGATTCGAGGTACACCATATTATCTTCAGACATTCTTAGCTCATATCTTAATTGGACCTTCTCCTTGGGAGCTATGGTCGGTCATTTAGTTATGCCACTACATGTTATTGCATGAACTTTGGGGCCAACATCCTTCTAGTTTCATGCCTTTAGAACCCACTGCTCTGACTTACACACAATTCTAATCATGGTTTTGACCTTATCAAGCATATCCTAGTGTGTGAGCAACATGCATATCTAGGCACTCCTTGACCTTGTGATCCCCTCAAAAATACCCACAAATAGGATATTTGGGGTAATCTCATTGGTAATGGTCTGGTGATCCATACTAATAACAAGTGCATGGGGTAACCTTTATACTTGCATTATTTATTGTAATCACCATAATTTTGGTTATTCATCCCTACGATGTCTTGTCATGTGCCTTATTATTTTTTATTATGAATATCAACAATCACCTAACAGTCTTTGGTATTGTGGGTGGAGGTGTCATAAAAAAATTTAGTAGAAAAAGAGAGACCTTAGTCTTAGGTGAACATTGAATGAGGGGAAAATTTCATACATTGTGGCCTTAATGAAAAATCTCACATGATGTAATTAGGGCTCTCACATTCCACCTTAAACAATTGTTTTTGTCCCTTCACCTTGTCATTGGTACACCACAACCTAATTCAAAAATCCTACAGATTATTAGTCATAAGATTATAAACCTATGATGTTATTTCAGTAATTTTTTCTTCCATGAATGAGTTAATCTTTGCATCTATTCTTCCAATAAATTTAGCTCTTAGTGTTGCCTTAATGGCTTCCCTAGGCTCAATGAATGTATTCATAGATAAGTCATGTCAAAAGGGTGAAATAAACCCTCCAATAAACCAATGTGCATTTTGTATTGGGTGAGTATGAAAGGAAATTTTTGATACTAGATTCATAAACCTAGCATCATACATGCAGAAACTTTTTGTTACTTTCTGTTAATTCTTGCTCGATATCTCTCATTGCAGTGATGCTTTACTACTCAAACTCAAATATATCAAAATCATTCAAAAGGTTTCTTTTAAGAGATCATAATCCAAAATTGATTAGTTTGGACTAAGATTTTGATACCATATATGACTATGATCCAATAAATTTGTGGGAAATAAGCTTTTTTTTCTCTTCGACAATGTGATTCCATTTGCACATAAAATGAGTTCACATTTTTGAATGTGCTCTGTGGCACTTTCCATTACACAATATTTAGGAAAAACCAAATACATTTCATAAAATATTTTGGGAACTGATATGTAAGTGATAGGTGCTTATGTCACTAGTGTGCCACTTGAAAGTGCACCAAACCCTAACTTCCTCTATTGTTTATTCATGCACCCCCACCACCTCCTCCTATTAGGGGCGAGACTCCACTAGTTCCTACAATAAGTTTTACTATAGTTCCTTTTCCCACTTGTTATGTCTTGGCCTATAACTAATAAATCCTACCATTTCATCTTACATTGTGCTACTAACCTGAGGGGTTGGTCCCCCTCTTGTTGGTGGCATACCATACATTAATGGACCAAAAGGTTTAGTGGATTGTGAAATTACCGATTTAAATGGTTAGTAAAGAACTATCTATAGACATCCAATTCCTATCACTATTATGCTGAAATTGTTAATCTAAGTAATATCTTCTGACAATGCACAAGTTGGACCAAAATCACTAAAATGCTCTAAACCATTCAAACTTGTCATGTACAGGTACCAATTTTTGTTAATGTATCTTTGAATGGGGCAATGCATTTTATGTGATTATTATCTTTTCTTAAATCATTTTGAGTCAAATTTTGACCACATAAAATGATGTCTTGGACCACTAAATTCTTCTAATTTGGTAGCACACATCACATGCATGTGCTATTTTGTGTCCTTAATACACTAACTTGGATATTACTCTATATACAATAATGAACTCTCTTCAATTCATCCTCAGTCAAATTTTAACCTATCAAATTGACATTTTTGACTAAGAGTTGAGGGATAACCTTACATAAATTTAGAAAATGCAATTAAACTGATCAAAATTGCTTAATTGATTAAACCGAATTAAATGCATAGTTGAAAAGTCCATGGCTAATTAGTGAATTTCTATTTTTAGAAATTCATAAATCTAGATTTTGATGACATCACACAAATATCTAAAATCCATAACTTTTAGAATTTCCTATATTCTAAATTCACTAATTAAATTTATTTCTCAACTCTCATGACAAGTGGCCAAGTGGGTCATGGAGAATTAATGAATTTTTATTTTTGGAGATTCTTAAATTTAGCCAAAAATATTTTTCATGAGTTATCAATCCACTTGTAAAATATAAAGAATTGAGTGGGAGACATAATCATTATTGACCCATGTCTCTCACATGGCCTTTATGATTATATTTGACCCAACTCTAAGTTAGGCTAACTTAACCTAGGTTTAGACTAACTCAACTAAGGTTAGTTTTAAACTTAAGCTCCCTAGGGTTAGAGTTAGATTTGGAGGCTATAAATAAAAGGCATCACCCATTGATATTCAAGATTCAATTATACAAACTTATTATGTATAAATTACAATAAACAATCTTCAGTTATTTGCACCAATTGATAAATCTTGTGAGCCTAAGCCATTGGTGTACTAGGAACTAATGGAGGATTATGCTACTCTTCATTGACATTAACTTGGAACACCAAATCTAGGTAAAATCATGCTTCTTGGCCTCTCTTGGAAGGAGGGATGTTATTTCAAAGGTTTGATGGCATATTCATTTCTTAAATATCTCTTAGATTTCCTTAGCAACACCTCTTAAGGGAGTAGGCTTAGCAAATTGTGTCCTCTATACTTATTTTGGGTTTTTCTCTACTAACTCATGGACTAAATTGCTTTGTAATCTTACTCTACACTATATATTATAACACACTTCATTCTTATTTCCTTACCATAAACTCTCTTATGTTTGAAAAATTCACAACCTCTTGGTTGCTTTCTTCAATTTATGGACAAATCGCATGAGTAGGTCTTCAAGTAGAATGGAAATGGTAAATTACATACATATATTTTTCTATATATATTATGTTTTATCCAGAACTTTAGCTTCACTTTCCAAAAAAAATCCTAACCTACTAGCACACACTTCTTCATCAATGGAGCACATATGTTATGTGCGAGATTCATCCTCATGCCATCCCCATGCTACATAAGTCCTCGCAACATCTCTTGAGTTATACTATCCCCTCTACTTAGGGTCCTTTCATCCATCATCTTCAACTGAATCTCTTCATATTTGTGACTTGAGATCTCATGCTTGTTTGATCCCTCCATGATGAAAAATTCCTTCCTTTTTATCTCATGAAAACCATGCCCCCTTCACCTTCCACCTTTGCACTATTCATACATGTAGAAACTTAACTGACCATCGATATGTTTCTATACCACTATCCACCATAAACTTCTTAATCTCCAATGACAACTACTTCAAATATGAACCCCTGGGTTCACATAAAACGTAGTATTTGTCTTCCTCTAGATAATAATATGGGGATACAATAAATTCCATCACATAAGTGTTTAACATGATACACCACTATACATCAACACTTCTGGTTCAAACTACATCTATATTATTCAACTACCCCACACATTATTCCATCCAAAAGTGTTTCTTCCCATAGTTTATATTCATGTTCATCATAAATGTTAAAATCCATATGTGAAAATGCATTTGTAGTTCACATAAAGACACCTCATAGAGTGCATTACACAAGTTATCTTCCACCCATTCCTTTGGTTCTTGACTACCAAGACTAGAATGGTTCATTGTAAATATTTCCTCTGCCTACTCCAAACAATGCTCAATATTCTCCAACAAGATCTAGTACATCATCCCTACTCACCATTACATCAAAAAAAATTGACCTTCTTGGTAATGGAACCAAAATTTTAGGTGGAATTTTGTCACATCACACAATTCCTACCCCACACACTCATTATAAAACACTATCTAACCACATCGACATATCATGCAAGTTATCCTTGAGTGCTCAACTAAGGTGCGGAGAGAGATACCAGAATGGGTTAGGGTTAGTTGGTAAATTCAATATACTACATTGTCTTGCACACACACTTGTGCATGTAGTCATACTTAGGAGTATTATATACTATTATATTAACACATGGTAACAAATGAAAATATTAATAATGATAGTGGAGTAACATGATGTTACCTAAGTAATCGTCTTATCAAATGCAAGAAATTATCGAATGTAATAACAACTTCCATTGATAAAAGCAGTAAAAAACATGTAAGCAATATTTCATGGCCACAAACAATAATAACAACAAAAATAATCATGTCAATTACTCGTCAATTCATGGTTACAAGGTGCACCATGGAACTAGTAATGTCAAGACTAAATTACAATCCCTATCTATTTTGATAGCATTTCCCTTTTGGTTAACAAGCTTTTTGTTAGCAAACTAAAAACATTCCCCCTTAATTCATTTTGGTCTCTTTCAACAAACTACTTGCCCACTTTTTATAGCCTTTCAAATGCCCTACATATTATGAGGTTACTCAACATCTACTAATTATTAATTAATGTGACTACCACCAATTGGTAGTTAATGTTTCTTCCGATTGGACATGCCAAATTGAGTCAATCCATCTTCGTTACCATATCTCAACACTAGTTGAAGGAAGGTTTTCAAGTAATTATTTCCTTTGTTCACCTCCCATAAATCACATTAACTTTTTTAGGTCTAAAATTGACACACAATCACTTATGCATTTCATCTAGTTACATTATAGAATGTGCACACATGGACTTAGTTTGTCATTGTGCACCATGCTCTAGAAACTTGAGGCACTTATGCTAGGATGGACTTTATCATAAAGGGCAAAGGTCCATCAGAAGAGAGGGTCAACAAGATGGTTAAATACTCTCAACATCACCACTAGCTCTAGTACTCAGATATCCATTATCCACATCAAAGGGTATGCCATTAATAGGAGTATACTTATACAAATATACATTCTTTTTCAAAACAATATCATTCACATTCATATCATTTGCAAATAAAAATTAATTTTTGAAGGATGAAATACATTTTTGGATTCTATTTTTATTTTTTAAGACTATCTTAAGTCTATTAAGATAATTTTCAACAAATTGATTTCCTTTTTTACTAAGCTTAGCATTGTTTCTAAGTGGAACAATATATCTATTCAATTTTGATAGCATAAATTTGCATCAAATATGAAAACATATGTACCACATGAATCTAAATACACTAGGATTTTAAGAATTTTAAGAATTTGAAATTGACTTAGTGGTTGGAGTCAATAAATTTAAGCATAAAACAAAGAAAGTCCGGTACACCGTGCACCACAATTAAATCTAGGGGGCTTGAAACAATTTGAATGAACATAATATGAAACCAAAAAAGAGTGTAAGAAATTTGGGTTCACCAAAATGTAGTATTATAAGCAAACTACTTCAAATTAAGCATCCAAAAAATATTTAAAATATAGTAAACAATCCCTGATTAAATATAATGATCAGATATGTAAAGAAACAAGGAAGTATACTTAGCTATTATCTTGTTTATATTCTTGTAAATCTGTCTCTCCAATTTGGATTTCAAAATATGCAACCATCATTGCTAATACGATTGCCTACAAATATGACCTTGATCTAGGCGAGATGTTATCATTGTCCAAATACTCTTGATAGTTTTTCAAGACCTAAAAACACTCGTAAAAAGAGAGTGTTGACTGAATTCTAACTTTTCGAGTTTGTTCCCCTATGTATGCTATTTTGATTCATTTCCCTGAATTTACATGTTATGATTACTCTTCCTATAATGATGAGCTAAATATACTTGACCTAGAGTGTCAAGTAAAATAAATTGAGGGCATCTACTAGAATATTTTTCTAATTTATTATGCCCTTATAATCAGAACCGAGATATCAATAAAAATTTTCATAATAAAAATAACTTCAACTTTTGTATCAAAAATGCTCTATAATATAATGTTGGCTTAGACAATAATAAGTACTTTAATAATTGCTTCTTTGATAACTTGCACCACAACATATATCTATTTATAAATGACTTTGGATTCAATTTTAACAATATAAGTGGCCATGACGAATTTCAATAGTTATGACATAAAAAATAAAAAGGAGAATAATATATACAACTTAAATAAATTTAAAGAATAAGATTAACCCAAAATAAAATAAGAAATGAATATTTTTTTAAACTAAATATTTATTCTACATACACATACACATACTTCAACAAGTTTGGAAGAAGAAAGAAGGGGGCCATGACCAGGGCTTTTTGTGGCATAATCACGAAAAATTCTTCCACACCTCCTTTCTCTCATATGGGTTCTCATGTGAAGAAGGGTGTTGTTGAGGGTAGTCTTAAGGATGAGTTGATCTCTGTCTCCCCGTCCCCCCCTGCCACCTCCCCGACTCTTTCCACTCAGCTTGCTGAGATCCTCTCCTCCTCGCCTAAGCCCCTCTTTATCCTTGTGGAAGATACCTTGAAGGATGATCTGATCTCTCCGTCGACCCCCCTCCAAGGGTGCTTCTTAGTTTTTCTCTTTTAGGCCCTCTAAAAAATGTGTGGATGTGGGTGCCTCTTCTAATAAGAAAGTGCATAGATAGGAGGTGGCACTGTTGAGGGCAAAAGTGGATGCCCTTATTAACAATGGATCCCAATAGACCTTGGAAAATCTCCTTCATAGGTATGGGAGATGAATGGCCTTAGCGTGTGGATAAGCCATCTGGGGTGTGTGGTTGACAGGGCTCAAATTACAACCGAGGTATGTTTCAATCTAATTTTTCAAGGTCTTTCGAGTGGTTCCCGTTATTTTTCTACCCAAGTTATCCCTATTAAAGTATGGCAAAAGTTTTGTAGAATCAACAACTCTTTCTCTTTATTGATTTTCGATTGTTTTTTTGGCATTTTGTTTTTTGTTTTTTGTTTTTTATATTCTTTCCGCTAATATACTCTCCTTACAGGGGATTATTGTTTACCTTAATTATTACCATCTTGTCTCGTTATTTTTTTTACCATATGCTAATTCATTACTTCGATCAAAAATATTTACGCTATCAAATAAAAAATACACATACATATACATATGCATATACACATATAACCTTTTTTAACGATACATAAATAAATACACCACATTTATAAAATAATACAGGGAAAGATGTCCAAACTCACACCTATCATTAACTAAATGCCAAGTTGTCCCTGTCGTACATGAGGGAGGTGGGCTCCCTACCTTTATGAAAATAAAGATAAATGTCTTTTTGTTAAAGATGGACAAATTGATGGATTGCATTTATCGTTATGATAGTTTTTTTGAAATGACTTCGAATCATTGTTTGGTGTTGGAAAATATTATTTAAGAGTTCTCGTTTTTTTTCAAGTATGTTTTTAAAGCAAATTTGCAACTTTATCAAATATTGGCCAAGAGACCTACTTTCCCATCCTTTGTAATTATTAATATGCCTTGCAAATGTATAAATAGTTTTTTAATGTTGGAAAAGTGACATTTGTGGTATGGCCCTCTTTGGACCTCTTTTGTCTAATCCCTGCTTTGGTGGGGCACTGGACAAGTTGAAAACTCCAATGGTCCAATCAATAAATATTCTATATGAACAGAGGTGAAGAAATTTGTCAGGGTATATGAAAACCTAACACTACTAAAAACCAAATAAAAGAAAGCACAAATTGCATCACTTGTAGCAATAATTCAATAACTACAAAATAGCATGAAAAACTAGGGTTGGTTTCCATGATGAGAAATATAAAAATGTGAAAGGTTCTTTCTAAATGAGTGGTCATGGTAGATTATTTTATATATATTTTTAAATTGAAATTGAAATAAAAAGATTAAATAGAAGTTGTAGTTAGTTGGATGTTGATGATAATATGTTATACATATTATATCATTCAATTATTTATATATATAAATATTTTTTTAAATAAAAATTAAAATATAAATACATTTGAAAAAATAAATATTTTTATATATTTTAATATTAAATTGGGAATAATTAATTATTTTACATCTCAAAATTGAAAACTTTTTTTTTTTAATTAAAAAATAAAATAACAATTTAATTATTATAATTCTCAACTTTTGGAAATTACATGATTAAGAGAATATTCTCAACCTAAGTTGTATGTCTTTTATAAATTAAAATATTAACAAAATTGGACACCAACAATCCTTATAAATTAAAATAAGTTGTATGTCTTTTATACGGAAGGTAGGGGTGTGCATAAATAAACAAACATTACTTTCACCAAACATGGTTATGGTGTCTATTTTTGGGACAAATATGTACTTCATCTTTAATTCATTTTCGTTAAGTATATGAGGATAAATGTTTTTAATGTTAAACTTTACAATTTGATTTTTTTTAATTGGAAAGTATTGATATATCAATCAATCGAAAAATGGGAATATTAAGCATATAGATAATTATGATAAAAGTATGGTTAATAAGTATTTACAATTTAAAATTAATATTAAAAAATGGTTATAAATTGAATTATTTAAAACAATATAAGTAGAAAATATGATTATGCATTTAATCTCAAAATAATATAATAATAAAACAAATTAATAAATGTGAAATATCAAATATGGGTAGTAATAATCGAAAGAGGTGACGGATTATTTTTAGGAGGTAGAGTAATCTTAGAAGAATGCTATTTTAATTGTGGATATGATTCCACCCATCCATCTTGAGTATTATCTAGTACAGTCAAGGGCACGAACATCATGATATTTTTTAGAAGATATTTTTCGTCAATTAATTATTTTTAGCAAATTTATAAAAATTTATATTTATCAATGAACAAATTTTTGAAAAACTATTCGTTAAAATTTCTTATAAAATATCCATAAAATTGTTAAATTCACCAATATTATTTATATATATAAATTTAAAAAATTACTTAAAACAATATAAATAGAAAATATGATTATGCATTTAGTTTCAAAATAATATAATAACAAAACAAATTATTATATTATTTTGAAACTAAATGCATAATCATATTTTCTATTTTTATATATATATGTAAAATTATTTATTTATTTATTTATAAATAAAAATAATAATTTTATATATTATATATATAAAATTACCTTTTATATATATATATATATAACTTAAATACTTAAAACAATATAAGTAGAAAATATGATTATGCATTTAGTTTATATATATATATATACACACACACACTTAAAACAATATAAGTAGAATATATGATTATGCATTTAATTGCAAAATAATATAATAATAAAACAATTAATAAATGTGAAATATCAAATATGGGTAGTAATAATCGAAGGAGGTGACGAATCACTTTTGAGAGGTAGAATAACCTTAGAAGAATGCTATGTTAATTGTGGATATGATTCCACCCATCCATCTTGAGTATTATCTAGTAGAGCCAAGGGCACGAGCACCATGGTATTTTTTAGAGGATATTTTTTGTCAATTGATTATTTTTTGACAAATTTATAAAATTTTATATTCACCAATGAACAAAATTTTGAAAAACTATTCGTCAAAATTTCCTATAAAATATTCATAAAGTTGTTAAATTCACCTATATATATATATATATATATATATATATATATATATATATATATATATATATGTATATATATATATATATATATATATATGTATATGTATTTTTTTTAGAATTGTGAAACTATAGATGAATATTTTTAGATTGAAAACTATAAAACATATGTATGGTAGGAGGATATATTTATTCCTACCATACATATGTTTCATAGTTTTCAATCTAAAAATATTCATCTATAGTTTTACAATTCTTAAAGAATTATATTCCTTAAAAAATACCTTGATGAAAATGTCCCAACCATATGGAAAATATACAGTAATTCTAGTTTTCTCAGCACTATGTGTTATAGATGTCCAAGAAGATAACCTAGTAAAAGCTTTGCCAAACCGCTGGGGACTCTAGGGAAATGGCTAGTACAAAGGAGTGAAGAAATGACTACACAAACATATTTTATAAAATCTAAGTGCCAAAGATGGAGAACCCTATGGTATCATATTTAGAGGGACCTTGCCCACAGTGCATAGAGCTCCCCAAATGGTTGACAAGTTCTTAAAAATATTGAAACTCCAAGACTATTTTTTCGGACCACACATGGTTCTAAAAAAGGTAAAGGTGAGCACATAAAATATATCATTAATACAAAACTATTGAAAAATATCCTCATTACTAAATATAATATCATTCTTATATTTAGAAATTTCAAAAAGAATTAAAGCTGTAAAAACATTCCAAATAAATGCAATGTATGGTACCCATTGAGAACAATTTATAAACAAAGCCATCCTCCAGCTGACGGGCTCTAGATAAAAAGGTAAAAAAAAAATTATGCATCCATTTCTATGCCTTATGGACACGAGTGCGAGTCCAAAATAAATATTTGAAGCCCTCAGGTCTGTAGCACTTAAGAAATTTAGGATAAGGAACCCCAATGTGGGTGAGCCTTTCTCGTAGAAGGAGACCCTGATAAACTACACACCATACAAAATGAGTGAGTGTGAGCTCAATTTTAGAATCCATGTTTGGTTAAGATGGGTAAGCCACATCCAAGGAGAATATTTGAGATTCCACTGACTATTAAACATGTGAAGATTTGAGGGGGATGGACTCCTAATTTGATACAAACACTTTGAAGAGTAATTCTTAAATGGCGTATCACATTTCTATTATCAATATTTCCACAAACGTATTTTGTGGATGAAGGTTAAACTTATGACATCATAACATCTAGTGTGAGATCTTAAATACAAAATATTGAAGGCATTTTAGAAGCTAGAGAATTATAATTTAATTAGATATTAAAATTTGTGGTATTTTTACTCATGTATTTTTCAATGATTACTCAAATGACCTTTGCGAGTAGTCATAACCCAAATGATATTTTTTCTCATTTATTTTTGGTAATAATCACAAGGTAATGGGACTCCACTTTAGTATACAACCACAGTACACACATTTTTTAGTATGGGGGAGGAAATAGATTAGAGGGTAAGAAGCCCAAATTTATGATTTAAACTCATCATTCATTGCCCTATAATTAATGCTTACGTGGTTTTGTACTAAATTGGGTCCCCTTACCTTGTGATTATTACCAAAAATATATGAGTAAAATATCATTTAGGATAATGACTACTATTTAGGTAATGACTAAAACATACATGAATAAAAATCTCACAATAATAATAATAATATATAATTTAAAAAATTTTATGGAAGCTTTCAACTTAATAAATTATACTTTATCTAAAAAATGAGTCATAGAGTCTAACCTCAAGAAGAAGTGAAATATTTCACTATTAAAATGCCTTTCTTGAACAACAAAAGTTATTTAATAGCACGAGTTTCAACAAGTAGAAGGTTACTATTGGACATAAAGGGAGATTACCAAATATTATGATCATTGAAAGAAAAACTATATCTAAACTCATCTCTATCTAATTTCAAAAACAACTTCATTGTTTCAAAACTTTCTAAATGAGTTTTTCCACAAAAGACCCCTTAATTTTAATAGAGGAAGAGATGATGAGAAAAGTATGTAATATAATATTATTCTAACTAATTTTTCAATAAGACGTGAACCTACATTAATACAATGTTGGATCATGACTTTCCAATCTTCAAATCCATCAATGACATGAAAAATCCATTTGACACATAATTCTACACTATGTTTGTATATGTCAATAACACATACGAATCTTTTATCTTATGAGAGGAAACAAACATCCCATGCCATTCTATGGAAATCCCATGTAGAAGACATTCATGCCATTCTATGGAAATCCCTTGTTGACTCTTCCTATTATGAAGAAAAATATCCTCTAATAATCCCTTATTTAGATATAAGGTCAAAAAGATAGCCAAAGATTTAGTAGCTAAAACATAGAGTGCAAAAACAAGTATGATTCCCTATATGATATAACAAAAAATGCCAAAGATCTCAAACTTGTAGCCATTAATGGTTAAATAAGCTAAGGCACTAGAGAAGAGAGCTTGAACAAATTAAAAAAAAAATCTCCAAACCCTAAAGCAAGTAATAAGGTGAGGCTAAAGGGCCACTCAATATGGTCATAAGACTTTTTATAACCAAGTTTGAAAAACAAAATCCTCTACTAAGATACAAGGTCCCCATTCCATTCCTTCCCACAATGCAATTATGCTATTCAATATGTACCAAATTTTGATAAATCCCATTTGTTCTGAGTTAAAAATTTTAGTAATGATATGCAATAAGTAGAGGTCAATGATTTATAAATGATTTTATAAGAGACATTAGACAAGGTAATGGGTATCTAATTATTAATGAGCTCTACATCTCCTATTTTAGGGATAAATTTATTATTTCTTTGATTGATAAACTTAAATAAAAAATTATGCACAAATCTTCATAGTAAATTTGAAGTAATTATGGTCCAACAAAATATCATGTGGCTTGGTAAAACTTGCAAGGAAAACCAACTACTCTTTGTGCTTTATCATTAGCCATGTTATACACTACTAAAAAAATCTCATCTAGAGAGAGTGGAGAATTATGAAGTCATTGAGAGAAAACATATCAATCCATTTATATAAATCTTGAGTCTACTCTAAAATATCTTTTTGGGGTTGAAATACCAATTTTTAGTGTTCTAGAAACGTTGACTAGGTTTCAAAAGGCCTTGTAATGTGACCATATATAACTTTGATGTGTTTGATATGATTTATTACTTACTTAGCCTCTAAATATTTGGGATTGCAATCACCCACTTTGAGCCAATGTAGACAAGCTCAGATATGAGTACCTTTGACAAAATGAAATTCTAGAAAGCTTGATCTTATTTTTTAATTCAACAACCACAATATGCATTTAGATGTTGAGTGCGCTTTACTCCAGCAACATTGTAATGCTCTAAAATTATTTGGTGAAGGTACCATTGACCTATTTTCAAACCCTCACCACTTGATTTTTATAATTTTTGAGAAATGAGGTGGTGAGATTGATTGCATCATTCCACCACTCGATCTAATTGGCAGCAATGAGCATACATGGTATAAGATTACAAACTTAAGGTCTAATTCTAATGGCACCCTCATGAGTAAGGAGCAACATTTTTATACAAATTAAGTACGGGGGGATTTATATAGGCTACATCCCCACTCCATATGAAAATTTACGAGACTATGCTTGGAGCAAACAATCTCTAGGTGGATAGTGACAAACTTTACCACTAGAATTGAGAAAAGTGAACATGTGTTGCTTGCCAAGCATAACAGAGTCAAGCATTTTAAGAGTACAATTAGAGCTGACTTGGAAATGAGATCACATAAATCAATGAATTGGGCTTAATTACCACCACCAAAAGAGAGGGTCTAAAAACTCAAAGTAATTTTTAAAATAAAATTAGGCTTCACTCTCTCCAACATACCATTGCATCGTTGAGTGCCTTCCTTGTCCTCTAGGGATTCAATCTTATTAAAATCTCTCTAAACGAGCCAATTGGAAAAGATAATTGATTGACCAATCATCACCATAATGACACTCTTTTAAGGCCATCATTAGATACATTAAATTAATGAGCACTATATAATGTTCATCAATGTCAAATATGAACCATATTACAAGATGCGATGGATCTTCCTCTGAATTAATAATAGACTTTTTTTTTTGGATAAATTAATATATTAATGTTGCCACATATGTCCTTGTGTGAAGTGAAGTATTGTGTGACCTATGAATAGATACAATTATGCATATATAATCCCACAAGCTTAACTTCTAAAAAAATAGATAAAACATTAAATCGTAAACATATAAACATTTTGTAAAAAAATATTTATAAAGAAAAATCCTCAATATATAATTATCATTGATAATCTATATACACTTTTTTTATATTTAAAACTACAACTTTATTTAATCTATATATAACCATATAAAACCATGCACCTATTTCTATGAGCATCTCCACATAAACTTCATATCATAACAATGTTCAAAATTCTTCAAAAATGTTTTTAAAGCTGAGAACGCCTTATCACACTAATTTAGAGGTCTTCAAATCCCAAAAACATTAAATGAAGTAAATACCCATTTATACATTAACACTAAATTGAAAATATTGAAATAAAAGCTCAACTTTGGGAAAAAGCAATTTTCAACCTTTATAAATCAATGTCTTAACAAAAGTGGACACTAAAAATCGAGTGCACAAATAAACAAACACGTTTTCACTCAATGGTATTACATTAAAAGCTAGCTTGAGCACTATTTAAAATACAATGAAATATAATGAAAATATAAAATAAAATAAATCTCCTACGTGTTGATAATGCCATTTTCATAGTCTGTAAATATTAATAAATGAGAATTTTGAAAAAAAGTATGTAACAATTTTTAAATCAATCCACCAAATCACATTTTATGATTTATTATTAAGATAATAAAATTTCTGTATGGATTATAGATTTAAATTTCTATATATAAATATTTTAATTGAAGTATCATGATACTTATTGGAGTTTGTTTAACACTTGTATAATAAATTTATATCACTTACACGAACCCAAAAAATAAGACTATCTTTTCACCCAAGCATTATTAAAATTCTCACCCGAGGCATAAAGAGAATATTAAATCTCATTAGATTAGATGACGAAGATATTAACTAGTTGGAAACCATTAATAAACATGTAAATCCTAAATATTTAAAATGCAAACATACATTTATATTGAAACTTAAAAAATTAATAAATGCATGAATATCATTAAATAGCTCAAACTAGATTTTCAACAACATATTCATATTCACTTATCATAGTAGTATATAATACTTCAACATGTAAGATATTAAAACCTCAACATAAATTCAAATAATGGAAACCTATCACACAACATAATCATAGGATAACAATATAGCATAATCCAACCATGAAAAACATTTAGACTAGTATAAAACGATTGAACCCTGTTTAAAATGGTAAAGTGAGATTTTATAACCACAACCTTCCTCATTATCATTGACATCTCATTACCAAAATAGCCCAACAGTTGTTTGTTTCTAGCCCATGCTTTGTGGTAACCAGTGCCTTGTTATGCGCCAAATTTATTCCCTATTTTTGTGCATCCATACTTTATACAACTGACCAACTATATACACCCAAATTTAGTACAAGCATACTTTTTATGTCATTTATTGTAACCTTGCATCTATATACTATTGAGGATGAATTAGGTATCTATTGGCACATTTTTATTTAGGTCATTCTATCCTATTTTGTTTGTTTTTCAATTTGTTGGTCATCTTCTCATTTTGTCACATCGATCCCCAATCCTGGTTTCTTATCATTCTAGACAAATATGCTATTAACAGACATGAGCACTCTCATGGCCTTGTCTGTGAAGCACATACTTTTCCAGACGTAAATTTTGGACCTTGTTTTGAGTCACATTTTATTTTATTCTTATTTTTATCCTTTGGGTCTTATCTCGGGCCATCTTGTGTGTGTCAATAGGTCCCCAAATTCAAAATCAAAACCTCTATAAATATAAGACTACTCTAAGGCATTAAAGACATCTCTGTTCACTCTCAAAATTTATTCAAATATTTTCATGTTCAATCTATGGATTTGTTAAAGTTAGATTCAATATTTTCAAAGGTTGAATTCTTATTTGCATGCTTGTACCAAGGGTAAAATAGAAGAAAGATCATATAGACTTACATTCAAAATTACATACATACACATAAGTGGGATAACTACAACTGATTTTGAGCCCTCATTAAAGTATTGGCAATGTAGTGCAATGTCTGGTCATTCAATAGAGATTGGCCAAGGTCAATTCAAATCAATCTGTTTCACCTGACACCCTCCCCATTTGATATCAATTCGGTTTGTGTAGAAAACTAGGATTTTTTAATTACAGAGTCTTTTTACAATATTAAATATATAAAAATGCATCAATAAACTTAATTAATTCATCCACAGATAGTGAAAAAATCATTTTTCATCATAGTCAACTAGGACAAATCCACAATCAATAGACTCAAATGTTGCCACGTTGTTGTCCAACTACAACAATTATCTCCAGTATATTATTATAAGATTCTACCTATGATCTGTCATGATTATAATTTTATTTTCATTTTCTACCTCTGTTAGTCATTAATTATAATCAATTAGGATAAGGTTGAAGTCAAAAGATAAGAGCATTATAGTCCAACTAGGGCAAACTTGTCCATAAATAATTTCAAAATTTATTACTAATCCTGAGCATGCATAGCCACATCTCATGTTAATTTCCACTTTCATATATCCAGAACAACCAAGAGAAATCTATATTTGAGGTAAGTATATTTCCTTTTGGTATTTTTCAAAAATAACAATTTTCCATAGTTAATAATTATCAAAATCAAAATTGTTAATTGTTATATATTTTTATCATTCTAATATCTATCTTGATTACACTTATAATCATAAAAATATTTTGTTATTTTATAAAAAATAGGATAAAACATATTGGTGAACCCATGCATTTATTTTTGAGCATTGCTTTCTTCTTTTCAATTTTTGTTTGAAGGTTTCAACTGATTTTTTAAATTATAAACATTGAAAAGGTATTTGATCATTATTTACTTAATTTGATTCAATATTACTGTTGGATTTATATTTGAATTTTAGGATTCAAAAATAGTGATTTTACTTTCAAATAAATATTTGTGTCATTAGTTTTCAATTATTTTTCTTTCTTGTTTTTTCCAGAAACTATGTTCTGGCAGTTTTAAAACTCATAAGAACTATCATTCTGGATGAAGTGGTATTTAATTCTACCTAAATCATAGTTTTATGGGTACTGCCCCAATACTCAAGCCATTAAATGACACTATGTAAGGATTCTAGTTTCCATGTACCTCATGATATATCAAAAAAGCCTAGGTTTTATTTTCCATCCATAGGAAGCCTTAAACCTTTTGTTCTTGTAAAACAAGGGTAAGTGGTTAACCCTAGGAATTTACTCTTAACTTACCTTAGACACAAGATAGTGTAGATAATGGTGGTATAATTCTCTATAGTTAGTGTTTTTTGGGACATGTTCACTATTTAGGACTATGATCAATATATATGATAGCCTACAAAGTAAACACACCTTTTCTAGTTATACCCATTGACATCCTTCCTTTTTTTGGTATGATTATTTTTCTAGTTGTAATCTTGGTGCTTGTCATATTTTCTATATTATAGATTAATAAATATTAAATGGATTATAAATATGCAATGCCAAGTGGTGTTCATCTTTTATATCTAATTCTCTCCAACAATGTTACATCTTATGCTTATGATAATGAATTGACCAATTATCACACTTGTACAATTTATGATGCTTCTTACATTGATGAATAATATGATTATGACATATATGTTTATGATTATGAAAATCAAGATGATTGGTACAATAGTGAAGAAGAAAGCGAGCATACTAATTTAGAAGTCAAAACACCATTTTCTTCTATTCCTCCTTTGTACTCTTATTTTCATGAAGCAGAACAAAAATAACACACTAATAATGAATATCTTCTATCCCTTAATCTCTTATAAGGATCCAAAAGTAAAGAATCAATAATTAGTGTACCTTGTTTGCCTCTTAATTTTTCTATTACATTACATCACATTAATCAATATAAGCTGAAAAAATAGTCCCTGTGTATACACATACTATTAACTTTATCATTTACTTATACTTTCTCTCATATAGGAACTTGTCGAGTATTACTATCTCTAAGTGAATGCCATAAAGGGTACATCAAGAAAGGGGTTTATAGACCTTTGGTGCTTTACACGATTTTTAGTACCTATACCATTACCTAAAATAACTACAAGCGACTTTTATCCAACTCCCTAAGCAATTAAAAGCCACTTATACACTCCTTAAGTAATTCACCTTTCAAAATAGCCCCTACCTAAGCAAACACCCTTTTTATTCATTTTCTAACTACGTTAGCCTAATTGATATTGTTAGTAATACAACACATACTACAAAATGCCGTTGGCCCAATCGATCTAGTTTAAGGCTTAATGACTCTATTTCTCACCAAACAAGAATGACCTAGTTGACCTTAGTGATGAAAATCTTAGGAGGGTTTAGGGTCAATATTTGGCTATAAATACCCCCTTCACTTCATTTATAAATATAAGAACATTCAATTGCACATCATTACACCTTGTAAATCTAATTATACTATTATTTGAGGTTTTCATTACTTAGGGTTTTACTTTGGAGTAGTAACATTCATCTTGTGGAAGTCTTGGATGCATAGAAAAGTCTTGTAGCCTAGATTTGATTTATCCTTCTGATCATTACAAACCATGACAACCTCTTGTAAAATACCATTGACCAAGGGAGAGATTGAGTCACAATGGGTTCTGTTGATGTAAGTTTTATGCACACCATAGTCAAACAAGGTAGCCTCTAACATTTTAGGATCTTAATAAAATCCACTCCACAACATGAGTTACAGGTATGTGGTTAGTTACAATGTATTGATGGAATAGAGGGTGGGGCATACAAGTTGTTGACAAGGTTTTTTGGATGGAGGTGTGGTTCCTAACAAGGGTAGTGGATCTCTATGTGAGTTGGATGGGTAGTTGGTTGTTAATCTAGAGTGGGTAGATCTCAAAAAAAACTCAAAAATGAGGGAAGATTAAGATAGAAAAGAAGGCTCTATAGTTTTCAGAAACTATTTCTTTCATTGGTTTCTAAAGGACAAGTGATTTCAAAACCTATGCCTATTGCTAGAAGTAATTACACACACATAATCAGACATGGCTAAGAATTATAATAAGATAAAGATGTAAAAAAATACATAGGCCTTAGACAAAGGTTGCTCCTTTTAAGGTAACTATTGAAAGCCCTTAATCAGGGGTTTATGGCTTAGGATGGTGAAGTATCTGAGGCAACTTTTGCATACACATAGAAAACTATATCAAATAAAGTACTCATGCATATTCAGAATTATTGAATCAATCAACTTGAATGACTTAATCAATATAATTCATGTTGATGCTTCTAAATGAACCATAGGTGATCTTAGTTTTTAAATAAAATTTCTCATTTTAAAATTTAAAAAATTCAAAGCATGAGTTGCAGGTTTTGGCAATCTAGTTACGTATGGTGAAATAACAACAAAGCAAGATAAATTGCTCCATAATATTTATATGATTTAGTGGTTGGGAGCCACCTTGGTCCATTCTTTGTGAATTTCAAAGAGTCTATGTTAATACTTAGTGAATTATATCCAAATTTAAGCTACCGACGAATCTAAATGGGTATTTATAATGAAGCTAAAACTAAAGTGATCCAACAAAAAAAAAGAGCAAAAAGAAGGGTGAGGCAAAAAAGAAATAAGAGATTGCCAATTTTGGTCTCAAACATTATGACAAAACATCAATTAAAAATAAGTATGCATTCAACCAATATATAATACAACATAGCCTAAGCTCAAATCCTACTATATATCAAGAAAACTTCAAAAGACAATGTAAAGAATCACAAGTAAGAACTAGGTGTACTTTAAGGGTTTACTACTATAATCAAATAGCATTTGCACATCTGAATATAGAGCAAAATGAAAATGAAGAAAAACTTAAGATATTCTAACTAATCTAGCATATGTATGGATTAGAAGACCTGTGATTAGAAAATACAACTCAAAATTCAAAGACACCATTCAAATTCAAGGCATCTACTAGCAATTGAGAGAAAAGCTATATTAGAAATTGACATATCAAATATGGACAATCCTTGAAAAATTTATTGATTATATTAATTGATTCAAGTGTAGAAACGTCACCCAAAAATTCTCTCTTTTTTAAAAATGGTAATACATGCCTTTATAGAAAGATAGAAATATACTGGTTAGTTACAAGATACAGGTGTAAGAAAATAAGGATAGTTGTCCTTAAAAGTTCTATTTTAAAAAGTTACAAAATATAATATTAATTACTTTTCTGGTGGGACCTCTGACTGTCATTGCTGGAGGATGCTCATGGATTTAGCATGTTTCTCATCAACTAGCTCTAGATCCACAATAGGCTTCATGATACACTCCTCCTCTTGATCTGCCAAGTCATCAAGTTGCTTGTTGTTCCTGGCCATGGCTTCTTTAATGCTCCTATCTTTATTTATCATTTTTCCTACATTGAATATCATGTCCAGGATCTTACTATTATCAACCTCATATTTGCCTTGGATTTTTCCTTTGATTTCTTTGGTTACTAAAGTAGCCCTATGTTTAAATTCTTCATCACTTATGATTTCAAGGACATTGGGTTGTGTAGGTTCTATGAGCATAGTCCCAAGAAGTTGCTCAATTCTTAAAAATATTTCCTTATCATCTTCTAGGAGTCTTTCCACATCATTGTGCTAACCACTCAAACTTTGAACCTTGTCAACCACAATTCTTAGAATTATGATCACGTGTCCTAAACTGATGGTTTTGAAGCCTAGAATCTATTTATTTGATCACATATTGAGGATTTGGGTAATTTTGTCCTTTGAGGCTTGCCATTGGATGACCAGGCCCTTGGCCAATGCACATTGCCCCTGTATTGCACTTTGCCTCAATTTCATTATTTTGAGTGCTTCAAACATGTCATAAAATGACTCATCAAGCATTTTGGTCATTACCTCAGGCAATGATAGAACCACTAGTGTCTATAAGTTTTCCTTTTATCTTTCTAAATTTAAGATCCTCTACTTCATCCCCTAGACTCTGACTTTAGCCTTTGCTAATTGGGCCTCAATCAAGCTTTCCACATCCTCTTCATGAATTACAGCTTCACTAAGCTATTGGCCCCTTATTGGGGTTAATCCCACAAAGGGCTCCACCTTTTGAAATGTGAATTCCTCTATTCCAACCAAATTTGTCTTTGTTGTAGTCCTTTCCAATCTAGTTATTTCAAAGTTGAATTGGATGGTAGAAACTAGCTTCTTATATTTGGGAGGTTCTGGGACCTCCATACTTGAGCTACTTGATGCCTCTAGGGCATCCATCCTTTTACTTTTTGGTCCTTAGGTGACCATAATTATTCTTTCTTCTTGATATTTTACCATAGCTCTAATCCATGGCTTTGTGTCATCTTGTATCTCAACATCAAAAAATCTTATCAAGGCCCATGAATGAGAAAGAGAAGGAATCTTTTGTAACTTTCCATAAATGAACCAGTTAGGACTAGTCCATGAATTGAGAATTCATCACTAAAGAGGTTGATTTCAATTGTGGGGTGAGTGAAAGTCAATCTTGGTCTCTTCCTTGGTCTAACAAGAACTAATGTTATTTCTACCTTCCTCTTCTCTTGGGATGCCATAGGTACAAGCTCTTTTCCTTTATCTTCCTTGGGCTCCTCTTTCTTGTCTGAGTCATATGCCTTTGAAAGTTCCTCGAGGGCACCTTCAAGTGTTTCTTCTAACTCCAAGGCTATCATATCAATATATTGGATTAGGTAAGGTGGCCTTTGGGGAAGTGTTGAAGGTAGTGGGCCCTCCCCAGGTCTCTCTTCTAATCTCACTTCTCCCAATTTATCCTTGCCGTTGCTTTGTTCATTTTGATTTTTCACAATTTGCTCCTCAGGCTATGGCTATGATTATTCTACTTGGGGTTGTTCATGGACCATTCTAGATGGACTAGGTAGCAAGTGATAATGAAAAGGATGCATTTGCTATGTCTCTCTTGAGGGCTTGTCATCCTTGGTCAGCCTGTGTTCTAGCTTGATGTTGTGGCCTTGGATCTTGACCAACACTTCTTCATAATTCTTAGCCTTAATATATATAGTTTCATGAACACCAAGTTGATGTACATATTGAGACTTTGGGAGCTTCTTGTCCTTTAAGTGGCTAGCCACTATACCCTTAGGATCCCACATCTTAAGTTCATCAAGTTGAAAACCAAATAAATCCCTGTGAAAGGCCATGGTCTCAACCTATTTCTAGTCCTAAAGTATGGTCCTTCCAATGATAAGAGGGAAGGGGTGGAGAAGTCATTTCTTCCTTTATTTACAAGTGTCATCAATGCCATGTAGGAATTGGGAAGTAATTTCTTTCTCAGCTATCTTGTTGGGAAAGTATAATGGTAACCTGTAAGGTTGGGACATGGTGCCTTCAATCTTTATGACTGTGAAATTAGGGTAGTACCATATATCACCTATCATCTCCACATACTTCTTGATGAGGGGGTGGAACCTAGGCATAAAACACCTGTGATGGCTTCAACTATGGCTGAATAAATTTAGTCACAAATAAACTACAAGTGGTTCTTGTACTTTAAGATATGTAATTTAGAATAGTGGTTTAAAATGGTGGTTTTTCCATCTGGGGACCAATTCCTAATACCCAAGAAATTGATTGAGGTAAGCATGGCATTTAGCAGGTATGACATCATATAAAACTACTTAGAGGTCTTCCTTTTTATGGAATTAAATTACTTAGTGAGGAAGATAATAATTACATCTCCAATTGGAGAGGTGAACTTCTGTTCCACCATGAAATGTACATAAGGGACCCAAATTTTATTTACATAGGTGGTTGAGGGGGATCCAAAGGCTCAATTCAATAGGGTCATTATAACTCTAATTCCCTCCCTAAATTAGACTACTAGAATTTTTCCATTAAAATCCCTAAAGATATGAGGGCCTTGTATAGCTAGGGTCTAAGGATAGAATCCTGGTCATTGTTGCTTGTTCACTCTTTGATCTTGGATAAATCCACATGGGGAAGAGGGAACTTATAATATTTCTCAAATGATACAAGGGAAATATATGTTATTTCCTTGGAGTTTCCCTCCATGATGATCCATTCATTATCAATTCTACAATCAACAAAGATGAGAGAAAGGATGTCTATATATTGTAGTACCTCAGGTTTTGCCACAACATGATGAAGGCCAGCCATCTAGACAATGACTAGGTCATAGTGCCTCTGGCTTACTATGATAATTCTTTGTTCCCCTTTTATAATAGGTTTTAATTCCTCAATCATGAAGAAGAGTTAAAAATAGTACCTAATGCCTATGATATTTAGGGATACAAGGTCTAATTTAGTGTTTTTGAAGATTTGACCTTCATTATCTATTGACAAGTAGAGCTCAATCTCTTCCTTTAATTATTATCTTTGAGCTGCCATTATTTCTATTCCTACAAATTATTCACACTGAATTGTAAATGATCTATATGAAAGCTCTCTCATAATAAAAAACATAATTAAATTCTCCTTGGATCAAATTTTAACCAATTAAGTCCATTTGGGTCACTTTTATGTAGGGTTTTAGGGTTTGGGAGCTTTAATGGCAGAATATATCTAGGCATTAGCTTATACGTGTATTGGATTTTATTTGGACCTTTGCCTTTATACCTTTCAATTTTTGAGCTCACAAAATCTCGTATTTTGTCCTTCCCTACTTACATGGTACCTATGTGGCATTGGTTTGGGATTTTCACGGCATTTTTCATAAATTCATTTTGAGAACTATTCATTGGCATTTAAAAATGCCTCTTTTATTTTGCTTCATTGGACCAAAATCTAAGATTAATGTAAGACATTGATTATAATCTAGGGCCTTGCCTGTGATTAGCTCCTTTTGTTGCAAACCTCATGGTAGTGACACTTGGTATCTTTGTGTGCCTTCCCTATGCTTCAAATCATATGTTAGTCCTTTACTGAATGAGCAGTGGCCATGCGATGAGCTCACGAGCCTTTGAAAAGTTAAGAGTGCCTTTGCACCATTAGATTGAAATCTAATGATAAAGCATGAATTGTCAGATCATCTTGTCATCTCTATCTCAAACCTACTTTTGTCATGCATTGATTTTGTGGGCTCTTAGGGCCTCATTGAAAAATATTTGGGTGCCTTCATTTCATTAGATAAAAATCTAGTGACAAAGTGCATGCCATTGATCTACAAAGATGCCCAAACATTAAGTTAACACAATATCAAGGCTGTGACTTAGGATTAAGTCCCTTAGGCTAAGGTTTATTACACTTATTAATCACAAAATAAACCTTAGGATAAATGGTTTAGGCCTAAGTTTTTGGATTTATATGCAAGGGGGCCATGGCCTAAATATTCTAGGCCAATGTTTAGGTCATGTTTAATAAACACAATGTAAACATTGGTCTATAATATTCATGATAAGGCTTATAAAATATGCTCAAAAGGATCAACATGACATAATGGTCTAATAACACATAGGATTTTATTGTATTGAAAAAACACATTTAAACATTTAACTAGAAGCATTTGGTCTAAATTTTACATTATAAGGACTATTTTTTTAAAATAAGACTTAGTATAAGTATATAATTTAAGGTTCATGACATTTGAATAAAATTTCATGGGGACCTTAAAGTATAGACTTAGACTAGGTTTATTTTACATATACTTATATTATAAGACCATTTTCATATTTTGCATTTTGAAGACTTCTAGTGTTTGAGCATTTTTTGAGCACTTCCCTTAGCCTGTAAAACCATTTTTGAGACTTACAACAAGATTTTAGAGTGCATTTTGACCCTGAGCATAATAATTCATTAGCTTAAATTTTACAGTCTCATAAAAATCAAATACGTCCTCATATACGTCAAATGATAGTTGCACGAATGTCAATTTTAGGCTAATGAGTTTTTAAATATGATGGGATTAAATTTGATGGTCATGTGGACATTAAATACATCTTTGTAGACATCAAATGATGGTTATGTGAACATTAATTTTAAGCTCATCAAATTATTATGACCCAATGTGAGAATTCCACTTAGGTACATTCGTGGGGCTTCCTTGGATCTTGGACTTAATTCGCTCTATCAAATCAAAATCTATGATAAAGCATTATTTTTTGATCATGATCTAAGAGAGCTTGTTCATGATTGGTTGTTTTATTGGGTGGGACCCATTTGTGTTTGATCATCAAATGCAAAGGTGTTGCATGTTGATCATTTGAGCCTTCTGTGGTCTTTTGAATTTTCAATTGTGCTTTGTACCATTCGATTGAGTCTTCATGATGCAAGCAAGAAGAATTGATCATGATCTGAGGGCTTGAATGTGATTTGTCTAATGGGCTATATGTGAGATTCTATTGGTTTTCCTCATGTCATCTGAATCAAAAGGCTATGGGAAGTGTGAACCATTAGATCATTTGAGATGCACGTTATTTAAGCCAAAGTTTGGGTTTTTCTCGCTACATTAGATCAAAGGCCATGATAAAGCAAAGGCCATTGGATCCTAAAAGATGCAAGTAAGTTAAGTTAGGGCCATAAATATAAAGACTTAGGTTAAGGTGTTAAGACTAAGGTCCTTATCATATTAATAAATATATCAGGGCCTTAGAATTAAAACCTTAGGCTAAGGTAGAAAAAAAGGGTTGAGTTAACGTAAAAGTTGACTCAAGAAATCAGAACTTAGGCTAAGACGTTAAGACTAAGGTCCCATTAGTATTTAAAAAATACATCAAGGCTTTAGGTTTAAAATATTAGGTTATGTTAGGAAACATTAAAATGACCCTACAGAATGAAGGTTAGATATACAGGGGTAATATGAAACACATGGATAAATTTCATAAATATTTTGGGTGTTGCATATTTTTAGCCATGTTTCCCATACTATGTTTCTATGTGGTTCAATTCATAACACTGGGAAAAATTTTATTAAAATTTTGTTTGTTGCATATTTTGAGTCAATTATTCCATACCAATATCATTTCATATCATAATTCAAGACATAAATTTTTTTTGTAAATGTTTGGGGTTTTGAATATTGGATTTTGGTTTCCCATATTAATGTAATTATTTGGTGTAATTCACAACACTAGGAGAAATTACATAAATATCTTAGGCATTACATATTTTTAGTCAGGTTTCCCATACCAATGTCATTGAGTGATGTAATATATAACACTATAAAAAATTTATAAATATTTTGGGTGTTTCATATTTTGAGTTAGGTTTATCATACCAATGTCATTGAGTGATGAAATTTTCATTATTAGGAACTTTTAAAGGGAAATGCAATAGATGGGACCAATGACTTTAGACTAAGTTTTAGTTATGTTAATAAACATGATTAAACTTAGAACATGAATTTTATGCTTAGGTCCAAAATGAAATTTCAAAATATTCATGTCAGTTTGGTTCCCACTAACATTCAAATTTAAACTGAGGGATTTGTCTAATGTTTTGGAACATGAAATTATCAGAGACAAATGCCATGGAACTTGTAATTAGAGAAATAAAGACCATTTATTATCAATGTTAGTCTAAATTAAAGCTAAAATAAAACTAAGTAAGACTACCTTTAATAGAGTGGATGATCTTCAAATTCTATAAATGATCTTATCATACTAAATTTTCATGTTCAAATTTTAGGGTTTCTCCAGGGTCCTAATTTTCAAAAATGGGGGTATGTTGGTCCCAACAAATGGTGACTCAAGGGGGAAACATAGCAATATGTTAGAACTTAGAGACTTTATTTTAGACAAATAATTAGGTCATCCATTCATTTGATCGAATTCATCATCCAAATCAAATTATGGTCAAAATAAACCTTACATTTGCAAAGTTAGGGACAAACACCAAGACATAGCCATACTATGTGTGTGCTTTGATTCCACTTATTATTTTCCATGGGGTTCAAGAAACAAATTATAAGTTTCATGTTATTAGTTTATTAACTTATAAAATTTTAATATGTTCACCAAGAACCATGCTTTTAGCTTAGGGAAGGATTGGGCATTGCTCTACTACCAGCTAGGATTCCATAGCCCCTACAGAGATGTGTTTGCTCAACTCAAGGCTTTGCTCCATTGCTAGCTAGACATCCATAATCCCAGTGGAGATTACCAAAATCACCTATGATTATAAAGCTTTTGATTTTGCATTGATCTCTCTTTTTTTGTATTTTTTTAAGGCTTTTATTCTTTTTAGCAAGGTTGGGATCCAAAATAGCTAGGTTTAAGATTTGGTCAGGTTTTTGGTCTTTGAAAAATCATCTATGGCTATAAACTTTATCTCAATCAAGGATGTTGATTCAGTGATAGTATGACTATACCATGGTAGTTTGAATTTTCACCCTATAGGTGCAAGTCTTTTTAAAACCAATTTGAGGCTAGAACAATGCTTAAGTTCCCATGAAATAGTTGAATTCTTCTATTGGTTTTTATCTAGTTTTTATAAATTATATCATTATGCTGACATTTTTTAACCATGGTTATTACATGCAAGGAATGTATACCTTCATTTTTGATTTTTGGGAACTTTTAAGCCAAATTCATAACTTTAAGCTCATGATTGTTCTAAGAGGACTTATTAAAATCAAGGAAAAAAACAAGAAAGAAACACACAATAGAAAGCAGGAAAGAAAGACAACAAGGGAAAATAAATAAATATATACATGCTTATGCATAAACAAGGGACAGGAAGGAAAAAGCTAAAAGGAAAATATCTATCCTACCTCCTCTAAATCTAAACATTTTATAGTTTACTCCATGAAGACCTCCGAAGGAGTCAACATGGAGTAGTGCTTGAGGTATTGCCCATTGGTGGGAAATGTAAACTTTTGCTATTTGTAGATATTTGAGCTTGAAGGTTTTGTTCCCCAATGTTTTTTAAATCTAGTATGGGCCATTCCATAAGGGTGTGAATTTACCATGTTTTCCCTTAGGCTCAAATACTTTATCCCAAAGGAAAATGAGGTCTCCCTTTCTGAACACCTTGATCTTGGACCTTTTTATTAAACCATATCTTGAATATGGTTTGATGCCTACTAAAACTACCAAATGGATTTCTCCCTTGCATCTTCCATCTGAATGATATCCAACAATCTAGAGTTGGAAAACTCTTGTCTTTCTTCCATATATTCTTGCATAAATTTATATGTGGGTAACTTGAGAGTGATAGGAAAAATAGGTTCTTATCCATACACAAATATAAATGGTGAGGATCTTAAGGCTTTGCTTGATTCTTATCATATCATCCCAAAGTTACAAATTTAAATATCTTATGTCAAGTCCTAGGTTTGTCTATAATAGACTTCTTGATTGTCCTTCATTAGGTTCTGTATTCCTAGATTCAGAGACTCCATTTCCTTGGGGATAATGGTTGGATGCAAACTTGAGAGTGATGCCACTATCATAATCCCATTCGGTCATCTGTATAGATACTAATGTAGACCCATTATCACACACTAGAGAGACTAAAGTTCCAAACCTAATACATATGTTTTGCTCTAAGAAATTGATCACCTCTTTAGTCCTACATTATTTAGTGGCTACAGCTTCAATCCACCTTGTACAATACTCTATGGTAGTAAGGACATACTTGAAACCGTTAGATGAGTTAGGGTTGATTACCCTAGTAAATTCTAACCCCCATTGAGCAAAATGTTTGTCAACCATGACTGATTGTAGAGGCATTGTTTCCTTTGGATCTTTGGTGCTAAAACTATGACATAAAGTGGCATTCTCTCACATTTTTTTGAACATCTTTAAAAATAGTTGGCTAAAAATAACTAGCTGTAATAATTTTGTGAGTTTTGGTCCTCCCAGATGGATGTCCACTATCCAATTTTTAATGAAAAGTGCTCATGATTTAGGTGGCTTCTTCTTGTGAGATACATCTTAAATAAATCCCTTCTAAATTTCTCCTATACAAGACCCCATCCTTGATCAAGTAATGGGTTGCATTTCACCTTAGGTCCCTCTTTTGCTCCCTACATAGAAATGCATGACAAGTACCATTAATTAGCAAATGTATGATTGAATCATACCATTCACTAAATTGAAAGTTTTGTTGATCCACTTGCATAATACTTAGCCTAGGGTTAGTATTAGCAATGATCTGGATCAGACCTTGTTATCTTACCAATTTTGTTGTTTTCATTTCCAAGTCATACTCCTAAAAAACTAACATCTATTTACCTCTACGCTCTCCTAATTCATTCTGACTTAACATAAGTTTGGTGGTAGGGTCAGGTAAGATAGCATGCACCTTATTTCTAAGGATGTAATGCCTAAAAGTCTTAACTGACTTAACTAATGCATAAGCTTGCTTATTAATCAGTGAATAATTTAACTCAACACTATTAAAATTAGTGCTCATAAAAGTAAGTGGGTGGTCACACCCTTAAATTTTTTGATTTAAAATTACAACCATAATATGGTTAGATGTAAAGGAATAGAGGTAAAGTCCTTTGAGAAGTTATAACTTATGAGGATTGGAGCTTGGCTAATGACCTCCTTGATATCACTGAATGCCTTTCTATAATACTCATTCCATGTGACCTTGGAATCCTTCTTTATCATGTCATTCAGTGGCTTAAAATTTTATATAAAACTAGAAATAAACTTTCTTACAAAATTTATCTTACCAAAGAACGAATTTAGCTCTTTCTTACTATTTGGAGGTTCTATTATAGATATGGCATTCACTCTTTTAGGATTTATAGATATACCATCTTTGGTTATAAGATGACCCAATAATTTTACTTTAGTCACACAAAAGATACTTTTCTTAAGGTTGAAGGAAATCACATATAAATATCTTTCAAAAACTTATTGTAAATACATGAAGTGATCTTTCCTATTTTTAGAAAAAAAATATTAGATCATCCATATAAATAATGATGCAATTACCTATTAGGCCTTGGATGGCATGGTCCATAGATATTTATAAGGTATCTCCTACATTGATTATCCTAAAGGGCATTCTCTTGTAAGCAAAGTTTCCCCACTTGGTGGTGAAAGTTGTCTTCATCATGTCCTCCCTATCAACCAACACTTGGTTTTACCCTAAAAAACCATCAAGAAAAGACATCATATCTGAACCTGAAACAACTTGAATCACTTGGTTTAGGGAAAGAAGGGGATAGTTTTCCTTTTTTTTATGCTTTTTTTAAGTTCTTGAATTCAATACAAAGTCTAATCTCACCATTCTTCTTCTTGACTAGCACTAAGTTAGCCACTCAAGTGGAGTACCTAATGGGGAAGACTATCTTATCATCTAATAATATTTTGACCTCTTTGAATATCATGGGTTTTAAGATAGGGTTTATAGGCCTCTATTTCTTCCTGAATGGTTTACAACTCTCCTTAAGGGGTATAGTATGGGTAATGACCCTTGGATAAAATATATTTAAGTCATCATAAGACCATGCTATAACATCCCTGTATTGAGTAAGGATCTCTTTGGATTTTTTGTTCTCCATATTTTTATAGGCTTTTCCAACATTTACCAACTAGGGTTGATCTTGGAGGCCAAGACAAATAGCATTATAATCTTTCCTAATTACCTTGAGTACTTTGGAAAACTCAACCAATTTGTTCTGATCAAACAGTCTCTCTAAAGCAATCATCCCCATGGAGATCTTGTTGTCATTCAGATGAAAAGACTTTACCATCAAATTTTTTTTCTTTAGATATATTTTCATCAATCTCATCAATAATATAAGCATTAAATTCTCCAAAATTGGTCATGAAGTCCAATATCTACTGATCATCATTGAAGATTTGGAAATGGTTAACATTCTTAGGCACTGAAGGACAAGGAATTAGTTCAATGTTGAAATTAGGGGAGTCTTGGTTAGGCATGAGGTTGGCTGCAGTAGATGCTAACTCATCAACAAATTGGTTTTCTCCTCTTGGGATGGAAATGATGACAAAGGAATTAAAGGATTCAATCAAATCCAAAACTCTAAACTTATACCTTTTTAGGTATGAGAGCTTATATTGGCATTTGCTTCTTGCCTAGTTGCCCACTACTTTTGAATCACCATAAACTAGTAGTTATTTGGCCTTATTATTTATAGAAAACTATAAACCGAAGATAAGGGCTTCATATTTATCAATATTGTTAGTACAAGAGAATTAGAGCCTATACAAAATGTGGTAGTTTATATTAATAAGGTTAGTTAAAAGGATACCAATAACTGATCCAAAATTACACCTAACACCATCAAAATACAACTTCCATAATCCAAGAATAACATGAGCACCCTTGGGATCACATACCTTATCAGTCTCTAAGATGAAAACTCCTAAGTCTGAGTCTATTATGTTGACCCTCTCATTCATATCATTGTACTTAGTTATCATATGTTTCATCCTTAGTTCTCCCTCAACCCTAATTTGATTAGGAACTCCCTTCCAAGGTAACCACAAATGTCAACAATATGTGGACATGTAACCATTCAAATACTTGGTCCATTCCTTGCTTAATAAGATTATATAAGCATTAGGTATATCAACAACTTGAATATCAATGAATTACTACACCCTAGGCTCAAAATCTAGTTGTATTTGAATATTTAAAAGCTCCCTAATTACCCTAACTCTAGATTTATCTAATTAGGTAACAACCCTATCAGACTTAATGGGAGTCAAGCCAAGTTATTTGCATATACCTGCAGGCATGATATTGGTAGATGTTCCTAGATATAATAAAAAATTATGTAAGTTTTTACTAAACATCTTAACAGTGATTAAGGAGGAGATTCAGCCTTGGCCTTGTGCATATTCACATTGGCATGATTAGTCTGGGGTGGATTTTTGGACTTCTTTGACAAAGATTCTAGCAAGAGGTCCTTTTTTTCTATAATCTGTGTGAGTTCATACAAAGTAATATTAGCCTTTATCTTTTTAATGTCATCAACTATGTTGTAACCAGTCTTGGAAGAACTAGAATCTCAATGTTGGGTTTATAAGTACTCCCTTTAGGTGGTTCAAGATATGCTTGAAGAAGTGTCTGGGGGAGTTTCAAAATTATTTGGAGATGATGAGGTGGTCAAAGGATACCTTTGTTCTCTATTTCTCAAGCTATAGGTATTCTTTAAGAGTTGTTAAAAGGCTTGGATCTCCTCAGGGACCTCATCAAGTTCATTTTCCTCTTGAAAGGAGAAATCAAAGGTGTCCACCATGAAGGCTTAATCAAATGAATTAGATCCATATGTACCTACACCACTATGTTTGCTAGGGACCACTTAAAATATATCTAAATATTATTGGAAATCCTCAAAGGTTTTTAAAAATTCTATACAATTAATTTTTCCATGCTTGGCTATGCAATATACCCTGTAATAATTATGTAATGCAATATCAGTGAGGTTAATGTCCAAGGTACTCATTATTCCTATTATTATGTATCATTGTAAAATGGCCTATTATACATTTGAAATGAGAAGTCTATTTTACAGTATTTCCAATTGTTTTTGTAGTTGAAGAAAATCTCTCAATTTTTAGACCAATTTTAAGATAGATTCACTCACACTTTTAGGAGTTTTAAAATTATGTACCTAGTTATTATTAGTAAATGGTACCATAGCTATTTTATCACCCATATTGAATCCATTATTAGGATGATTTAAGAATCCTAAATTTTGATTGGGAGTTACATATTAATCTGAGTTAGGTTTGGGAGGTTTAATGTCCATATTTTGGTTATTGTTTGGGAATTTTTAGAAGATGGTAGCTAACTTATTCCTATTATTATTAAAACTATCATTCTAAAATCTATATTTGGCCTATTATACATTTGAAATGAGACAGTCCCTCCTTGAATGCTTGAGCTGATCTCCTTGACCTTACACCTGTAGATCTCCTTGACCTTGCTTGCTTCAATGCTCTTACTTGATCAATTTGATGATTACAATACATGCCTCATGGTTATTTAAATAGAATCCCATGGTTACATAGACTCTAATTTTTAGACACACAGCTTTAAAATAGTCCCTTGGCATGCAAACACTCTCAACTTTTCGTAAACAACAGGACCGCACAGGCGACCGACGCCGGTTTTAGGTGCTGCCGAACTCCCTACCGTCGCTGGTCTCCTAGCATCTGATTTGGTCATACTGCAGACGCCGGTGGCTCTGGTTCTTTAGCATCCTCTTCATGTGTGTGCAAATAGCTGAAGCTTTTAGCTCCACACCTTAACAATCTCCCACTTGGAGATAAACAGCTGCATTACCTGTACCTGTACACCATCTATTTTGTTCCTTAGGCCCTGTATCCCTTTCAAAGTCACCCTTGAAGACCAACCACCATGCAAACCTATGCTATATGTCACCTATGCCACAAGATCTTTGTTGCTCCCAAATTCTTCATGACATACTTCTGAACATCTACCCTTAGAAAAAACTCCCTGTATATGAAACCCTGCAAAAAGTTACAGTAACAGGATAATGTAGCTAAGTTATCCAACCTGGTAAAGATTGGTCAAACCTCCATTGCCCTGCAGTTCTCAAGACCATGTCTCAGATGTCCATTAAAATGAATCCATCCCTCTATCCAGCTGACAACTCCACCAACAAATACCTGTTACTCCAAGGTTTGGGATCTCGGCCAACTAGTTGCATCACGAATGTCGGTTCCCTGCACTGACCTGATACCGACGTTTTGGCCGACGCTTGTCCCCCCTGCCAATGTTCCTGATGACCGACATAATATGACATATCCTGCCCGACCTACCGACCCTGCTGGTCTGCACATACCGAAGCCGGTTCTGGATCACGTCGGTTCTAAGAACTGACATCGGTTACTGTGTTCAACATGAGTGCTCTAATTCTTCATCCGTTTCTTGGATCACATCCAAGATTATGGCTGGTAACTATTCTCTGGCCTTCATCTCTTCCAAAAACACCAGAGGTTCATGGCCTCAAATTTCCTTTTCCTACAATGAATTCTATCCATGCCTTCTGAACTTGAACACATGTTTTGAGTCAAGAACCTCCATTCTATTATCATGTGACCCTGCCTATAGACCACATCTTTGCTGTACCAGAAGTAGACATCAGTAATATAAGTAGATAGATAAAGAGTACACTTTCTTACCTCTTGCTAAAACAAGTTAACCTTCCAAGGCTGTGAGGGTATGTGCATCCCTCATCCCCCAACCTTCCTACAGAAATCAAACTCTGCTTCAGAATTGGAACATGCATGACCTCCTTCAACACCCATGTGTTGTCAATCTAAAATCTCAGCTGCATTTCCCTTTGCCAACTAACAAGGCGTACCGTAATAGAGCTCCAAAGTCTCCCTGTTCATACTCATGAAACTTCTAATGGTGCATGAAAAGATGAACCAGAATTAATATCCATATCCTACGTGAATCCAAAGAAAGTATGAGAGCATCCTGTACCACAATATTTGACCTAATACTTGCATGTTGATTCTCTTTATCTGTTCCTTTGTATGTCCTTTCTTTCCACAAAACTAAGGTAATACCTTTGGACTTGGATCTCCTTCTCGACCTTGATTTCCCTTGCTCAATCTTCTCCTTTTGCCTTCCTCTGCTTTCCGCACTTAGAGCATTCCCTGATGATTCACCTGTGCTTCTCCTGCGTATTTCTTCATTCAAAATCACACTCACAACATCATCAACCTTTAAGATTTTAGAAGCAGATCATGATTTAATTCTTAGTAAAGTTCAAAAACCATTCAGAAGTAGTATCCTTAAATGTAAAGGGGAACCTAACTTTAAATTTACATCGTCATGCACAGAAGCTCTAAGACTCAACCTTATGGAACCGAGAGCCTTCCGATCAAGAACACTCCATTCTTCATCCTTCATATTTGTGGGCTTGCATGCAACCCCACCCAACGGTAAGTACAGATCCTTTTGATACAGATGGTCCTCAATCTGCATCCTCCAGTGTTGATAATTCTTGCCATTAAACTTTTCCATTCGTAGCTTGCTTTCTTCTACCATTGCTGAACTCCCACTCAATCAGAAAACCCTGTGAATGACCTGTAATAAAAAACAATAACCTGCTTCCTGTAAACCATAGCTCTGATACCAACTGTTAGGAGGCCCCTTATCCAATGGTAGCACAATTGATTACTTATATATGAGCAATTGAACACGGAAATTATACCAGAATGATTAAGAAACTAGAAACATGAGACATCAAAGAATTTGAGAGACAATACACACAATTGTATTAGATAATACTAGAAGAAAATACAATAAGGAAGATGCCACTTCTTCCTCCAGCTCAAAGGCTTGCCACACCTCAAGACCTTCTTCCCTCTCTCTCTTGCTCAACACAAAACCAACTCTAAAACCTGAGTTACAATCCCTCCTTGAATGCTTCCACTGATCTCCTTGACCTTACACCTGTAGATCTCCTTAACCTTGCTTGCTTCAATGCTCTTACTTGATCAATTTGATGATTACAATACATGCCTCATGGTTCTTTAAATAGAATCCCATGGTTACAAAAATAGACATCTAACTACTAAAATTAGGCACACAGCTCGCGACTTAAAATAGTCCTTTGGCATGCAAACACTCGGTTTAACTAACTGACTATTCGTAAACAGTAGTTCTGGACCTCACAGGCAACCGACGCCGGTCCCTGCTTGTCTGGTGCTGCCGACGTCAGCCGACTCCCTGCCGTCGCCGGTCTCCTTCTCCACTGCATCTGACCGACGTCGGTCATACTGCCGACGCCGGTGGCTCTGGTTCTTCAGCATCCTCTTCATGTGTGTGCAAATAGTTGAAGCTTTTAGCTCCACACCTTATCACATTTTTGGGTTGATATTTGGCATATAATATGCTATTTTCCCTTGGGGATGTATTTTATCATTGATGGTTACTGCTTCAACATAGGCTCTAGTTAACAAAGTTATGGCTGGCATAGATCTCTTAAAAAACATAGAGGTCATGAGATCTACTACATCTTTGTAAATATTTGTAACTAAGACATCATCAAGATTATAAGGGTATATGGTATTGATTAAAATTTTCTAAAATCTAGAATTGAAGGACCTAATAGGCTCACTTTCATCTCTTCTAATGGTGGTGAATTGATGGTAGATAACACAAGGACTAACAATCTTACCAAATTGATCTATAAACACATTGTTGAAATCATCCCAGTTCATGATGTAATTATTAGGTAAGTTCAAAAACTATTCATAAGTAGTATCCTCAAATATAAAGGGGACTAAATTTAAATTACATCATCATGCACAACATTTAGTAATCTTAAGGCTTCTTTAAAATATTTTATATGTTCTTCAATAGTTACTATACCCATTGGACTAAATGTAGGCAAGCAATTTTTAGGGTTACGTGGGAGGTCATGAACCACAACTGGTATATTGATTGAGTATTCTCCCTACCAAGACATATTTACATGAAAATTGAAGGCACAGGTACTTTGAAGAGGTGAAGTTGGCAAAGATTTGGATATCTTGTGTCTACCTTTGTCACATCTAGCTTTTCTATGGACCTCAAGCAAAGGCTCCTTGGTCTCTAAGTGTGATATTATTCTAATCTTGGGTAATTAAAACTTGAAATTTAAATATCCTACCTAGAATATGATGTATCAAGTTAACTTTTATAAAGAATAAGAGTTATACCTGTACATTGAGTTTATTTTGCAAAGGTGGTATGAAAAACTACAAAGGATGTTGATCTTTGATTGAATTATCTCAAAGATGCATTCAATTACATAAATATGGTCTATATTTATAGTTTTAAGCCTAAAGTAACTTAATATATGAAATATATGCCCACCTTTGATCAAAATGAGTTGTTCTAACCTTAGATATCATGGACTTTCAACACTTAAGTTAAATTTACCGAAACAAGCATCAATGCCCAAAGAACTTCAAAGGAAGCACAAAGATGCACTATAAACATCAAATATCAATGATATTATAATTATAAGTAAATTAATTCACTCAATAACACAAAGATATACTGATCTTTAGATAAAACAAACTAAGATTAACAAAGATTCAAAGAATTTAGGCCCTCCTTCTAGCACCAGTGAGAGCTTCTCCTATTGATGCTTATAAATGAACCATAGGTGATCTTAGTGTTTAAAAAACACTTCTCATTTTAGAATTTAGAAAATTTAGAGCATGAGTTACAAGTTTTGTAAATCTAGTTGCTTGTGGTGAAATAGCAGTAGATCAAGATAAACTATTCCACAATATTTATATGATTTTGTCATTGGGAGACACGTTAGTCCATTATTTCTGAATTGAAAAGATTATATGCTAATAATTAGTGAACTATATCTATATTTAAACTACAAACTAATCTAAATGGATATTTATAATGAAGCTAAAACTAAAGTGGTCCAATAAAAAAAGATAAAAAAAAATGAGTGATTGCCAATTTTGGTCTCAAACATTATGATAGAATCAATTGCAACTGAGTATGCATTCAACCAATATATAATTCAACATATCCTAAGCTCAAATCCCACTCTATATCAGATGAACTTGAAAGGATAAAGTAAAGAGTCACAAGTAAGAACCATGTTTGCTTTAAGGATTTACTACTATAATCAAATAACATTTACACATTTGAATATAGAGCAAAATGAAAATGAAGCAAAACCTAAGATCTTCCAACTAATATATCATATGCATAGATTAGAAACTCTATGATTATAAAATGCAACTTAGAATTCAAAGAGAACATCAAATTCAAGACATCTACTAGCAATTGAGAGAAAAGCTATATTAGTAATTGACATATCAAATATGGACAATCCTTGTAGAATTCCTTGATTATATTAATTGCTTCAAGTGTAAATAACTATCTCAAAAATATCTCTCTTTTACAAATGGTAATACATGTCTTTATATAAATATCAAGTAGTATATCGATCAGTTACAAAATACAAGTGTATAAAGACAAGGACAACTATCCTTGTTTCCTATGATTTCTAACTCTATTCTTAACTTTTAGAATGAAGGAAAGAAACAAATGATGAGGGGTGTATACCAAGTTAGATGTTGTGCTTGTTGATTACCAAAAAAAGTGAGAGATCCTTTTTTATCAAGTAAGGACTACTTACAATAAGACTACACTAAACCAAATTATATTTTAGACAGATATGAAGGATGGACTACCTAGCATATGCTAGCTCCAAAAAGAGAAAGCTTCCTTAGAGGGCTATCAATCCACTCCCCTAATGATAAGATGATTTGATAATAGAAAGGAAATGTGCTTGTATTCAAATTAATAATAAATTCAATGATTATTCTAAAAATGAATAAAATACTTGTTCGATAAGGTGATTAGTTTTATCACGATGGGTCAATACCATGCCAAAATGGGTCAAGATCTTGTTCAAAAAATTTGAACAAGCTATGCAGATAGATTAGAAGTAAAAATAGGGTCTATTTTGGTGTAAAAGGGGTAGTAAATAACAATCTATTATTTTCTTGATAGGTGACTAATGATAGCTAGGCTGACCAACATTAGTTAGTTTGACCGATGATAGTTTAGTGATCGATGATGATTGTTTTAATGGATGATAGTTATAGGAATTGGTTATGGTTGTCTATGTAAATTTTTTAGGATATTGAGGTGGAGTTGGAAAGAGAATGACAAATGGGAAAAAGGCTAAATATGGATCTGGTGGGGGAGAAATGGGGTGCAGGTGATTTGATTGAGATAGAAAGGTTAACAATGAAGGAAACTGCTAAGAAACAAATAAATGATACCTACTAGATGTAAAGTGTGTGATAATTGAAATCTAAATAAGATTAGGTAGCATAACAACAATCCAAACTTTAAAAGTCACATGGATAGATTCTTGGGTCACCTAGACATACCTACAAAAAAGAAACAAGAGAGCCTAGATACAAATTTTTGATCCTTTTTCCTTTCTAAGGGATCCCTTATTTTATAGCAAGAAGTTGCTAAGTGAGGAGGAAGGAAATTAATAAATTGGTCTAAGATAAAGATTCTAATTTTAATGTGATGTTTAACTATAAGGTTTGCATGGGAAAGTCTCTATTTTTCTCATTCTTATCTTGTTCACAACTATAAATTCTTATGTTGTCAAGTTTAGATATCTGATCATCGATAGTTCAGGCTAACCATCACTGGTTAGGCTAACTAGCGATGGTTTCACTCCTAGGCAAAAAGGGGTGGAAGTAAGTTCTAAGTTGATGATTTAAAAAAAAATAGAAAAGGTATCTTAGGTATGTTGATGAATTATAAGAGTCAGGAAAATGGATTTTAGGGTTAGTTAGCTAGGTAATTAGCTAACTTAAGATTTAGAATAGGTCTAGGGTAGTTTGACATCAAAAACTAGTCTAGGTGACATTTTCAAGTGTCTACATTTTGTGCCTTTTTGTTGTGTGGATTTAGGTCAATAATCCATACAACAAAATTGAATATTTGACTAGTCAAGGTCTGATTGCCTTGAGTATGGGAGGAGGTAGTCCCTTTCAAACTAGGAGTTGATGAGGCAAAAGTTAAAAATGGGTTATGGTTTGATAGAATGTAAATAGGGGTCACAAGTTTGGTAATTGAAAGGGTTGGGCATTTGAAACGTGCACATAATGTGACTAAGCATGATAGTCAAAATCATGTAAAGACAAAAGTTACCAATGTTGATAATAATACATTCAGGTGCTAGGATAAGTGATAAGGTAATCGGTCCCCAGTGTTGGTCATAACTAATCAGGTCACATGTATCAAGTCTCTTAGACAAGTTTAGTGTTTACTTAGGTATCCAAGGTAGGAAGTGATCCTAAGAAAAACATAAATGGTCAGGATGCGTATGAGGTGGTATAAAATGCACAATTTCAACATGGAAAAATTAGTCAAGGTGTTCAAAATAACGAAGGCAAGGGCATCACAAGGCATGTGAATAGGTGGGTTCTAAAATGGTAAGTATCAAGGTGGACATGGGATATTGGGTTAGATGGTTGGTTGGCTAAAGGATGGTCGAGCTAACTCTTGATGTGATAGGCAAGAGGATGCTACCTACATAGTCCCATGGATGGTGGATCCAATGTGAAATTTAGGCCTAATGTAGTTCTTGATGGTAGGGGGAGAGGGTAACTCCCAAATAGGTCAAAACGTGGCGAAATGGGTTACCCCACTTTAATTTACCACAAGGTCAAGTTCAATTTGAGAGGGTAGAAAAGGTTAGGAACCCCAACCATTAATGGTTAGGGTTAACCATCGATGGGTAGGAAACCATTGATGGTTGGGTAAAAACCCCAGAACCTGAGGTAAAAAGAAAAATAGTAAAATTTTAATCACTATTTGATGAATTGACCTTGGTGTTTTGTGTGAGCTGAGTGCATTTGGTTTGAAATTTTTTTGTGGTTGTAAGGTGTTTGTTGAGTTGGTGAGATTGTGTTGGTGATTGAGATTGAGTGTATGATTGAGTATAAATCATATGGATATGGGAGGTGGGCATCGATAGGAAATTGGACATGGATTGAGACCTTGTTAGTGCTTGTAAAATGAGGTAGGGTCATCTTGTTTTGAATTTGAGATAAATTTGGTTATATAAACAAGATATAAGATGTATTGAATTGTATGGGTTAGGATTGTGAAATTTGATTGGGTAGTTGATGCCCTAGATTTATGTTTTTTTTTTGGTTTTGGTTTTGTGAGAGTTTATGCAAGAGAATGATATGCGTAATATATGCTTAGGTGTGTATTTTTAGTGTAGGTTTGGTGAGAGTAGAGATTTAGGGTAGGTTAGAGGGTTTAAAGGAGGTTTAGGGTTCAAGGGTTACCACTGAGGGTCACTGACAGTGACCATTGGCAATTGACCCAACCAATGATGGTCAATTAGAGAGGTAAAAATGCCCTAAGAGGATCATCGATGATTTAGGGAATCCATCAACAGTTGAGATGAAAGGAGGGTTTTTATAAAAAAGGTAAGTGGTTCATTGATGTAATAATTTTTTAAAATAATTATAGATAATAGTTAAATGGTGAGGTAATAGGTCAATTGTTAATGCTTGGTGTATAGTTGTTAAGGTAATGAAGATGTAGAGAATAGTTTAATAGTTGATTATGAAGTTTTGGGTGGAATAGTGTAATGCTTAATTTAGATAATGAATAGTTTAAAAAAATTTAGATAGTTTATGTAGATAAAGGTTTAGGTATGTTGGAGCTGATTGAAATGTGATAGGTGAATGGGTTATGTAGATAAGAGTGGTTTAAAAAGAGATGAAAGTAGAGGGTTTAGAAAATGATGTAGTAAGGAATAAGAAAAGTGATGTGATATTTTAAGCTATGTAGGTGATTAGGTGATAAGAGTAATTAGAGCTGAGTAGGTGACAAGTTTGTGAAGGGTTGAAATTGTTGTTGTAGTTTTTAAAGATAGGTGTAGAAAAGGGATTGATGGAATAATACTGGTGAGGATAGTAGTGATTGATAGAAAAGATGAATGAAATTGTCATATTTTAAATGAGATAGATAGGGATAGGTTGTCACCTTATGATAGATATGATTGGTTTATAGGCCCGTGAGTAGATCCAATTATGGGATCAAGTCCCTAAGATCTTTACGAAGGTACAAGATGATATGTCCATAGAGGACTAGCTATATATGGAGGAAGTTGGATTTAGAGTGATGCACCATTAATAGTACCTATCTAGAGATGTTATGATGATAGTCACCCTCATCAAGAGATGAAAATCAATGACTAACACATCCTAATTGATAACCAGAGAGATGAGCATCCTACTAGAGGATGTGCACATGATTAATCAAATACCTATCCAAGGGGATATGATCTATCATATAGAGAGTGAGGAGATCATGTATTATATGGATCTATCATATGGGGTAGATCAAGCACATGCATGATTCCACTCTAGTGGGTTTAACATCAGGCCACTATATTAGAGGGCCCAAGGAGAGAGACACTTGTTGATGATGATGTAGTTGGATGTGACCTACCAGATTCAATTAGGGGGAGATTCCCCTATGTACTAGTAGGGGTATTTGTGGAGTTGGTGTTTGGGAGGATGATCTTAAGATGGGTACAAGTTTTGCTAGTGTAAATTTATAGAGAGTTATGGGGATTTAAAGTACATAGACACTATGGCATTAGTGTTAGATTATTACTCCATTGTTGGGCATACGAGCATATACAGGTGATGAGACCATTGGGTCTATCATTATAGGGTTACTTACCAGTAAATTATTGAGTTGGAGTCCTCTACTAGAGGAAGGATGGTGTGATGATGGGGGTTGGTGGTAGTGTGAGGGAATCAAGTGGTTTTGAGATGCCTTAGTGAGTTTAGTGCCACGTGATATAATACAAAGGTCATACAGGACTTGGCCTATATGGGTTAGATATAAGTACCATACATATTCACTGTAGAGCTAGAGGTGGGTATATGGTAAATGGGATGGTGAAATAGAGCTCATCTTACTAGAGAGAGTGTAGTGATAACTCAAACTCGTGCAGGGTATTCCACTTAATTTTATATGGTATAAGAGTTAGGAGATAGAGTTTATATTGCCAAAGCCATAGCCATAGGAGTGTTGTTCCCAAAATCCATTACTTGTTTTTGGGGACAACATATCAACTATTTTAGTCCTCCATGCCAAAATTCTCTCTTCCCTTCTCAAAAAATGTTCTGAGCGCTCAAGTTCTTCAATTATTCAAGCATTTTTAGTCAAGGGACTCGTAGGTTCAACAGGTTCAACAACTTCAATAAGTGGGTTCTCATAAAGGAACAACTTCCAAACACTTAGGAAATTTCAAGGTTGGTTCAACATCGAGGTTCAACCAAAAGGTCCATCGGCAGGCTTCAAACAAATGGAATGAACCATTGAACCATTGAACCCCACTTCAGCAAGGTTCAAAGGTTTAACAAGTTCAAAGGTTTAAAAAGAGTCAAGCACTCAACGAGTTCAAATAAGTTCAACTACTTCAAAGAGTTCAATGAGTTTGAAGACTTTGGCAAGTTCAAATTTTAACCACTTTGAAAATTTCAAACAAATTTAAAAGACTTAAACAAAAGAAGACTTTGAAGAAGAAAGATTGAACCGTTGAACCTAGAATAAAAGAGTCCAAAGTTAAAAGGTTCAACGAGTTCAATAAAGTTCAAAAGACTTAGAGAATAAAAGGATTCAAAGAAAGAGAATGAACTGTTGAACTTTGAACCAAAATGATTCATAGGTTCAAATGGTTCAAAGAGTTTAACCAGTTCAATAAGTTCAAAATTCACAAGGAAGCTTCCAACGAAGGAAGGAAATAGAAGATTCCAGAGATAAGTTCAAAGAGATGGTTCAACCGATTGAACCAAGGAGCCAATTGAACCAAGGAGCCGATAGGACTACCTAAACCATTAAACCATTGAACCAATGAACTCTCATGGTTCAAAGGTTCAAGTTTAATGTGGTTCAAGTGACCAAGTGACCAATGATGTCCCCATGAATGTCGAATTCAAGGTAACGAAATGCCTATTTATTTTCAAATGTGGCATGAACCTGAGAACAAACTTAGTGACTAACTAAAGAAGGAGCCGAAAGAGCCAGAAGAAAGGGAAAAGATAGCCTGAGAGCTCAGATAATGAGGAAGAGATAAAATGCATTAAGAAAAGAGGGAATAAGAGGGAAGGACCAGAAATATCTGTAGGAGAGTTATTTCTTGTTGGTGAAATAGTCCACCAAGTGGACATCAGAGAGCGTGAGCACTCAAGGATGTAACCTATTTTTGTCCATTGAGTAAAGGCAAAGTGGACAGCTATGCAAATATCAGGAAGAGGACCAGGTGACCTATACTTTGGAGGAGACATTTGAGATGAATTGACATGCTACAGTTAAGGCTGATGCCCTATTCTAGCATGGCCCCTTGATAGAACTAAAAATGCATTCAAGGCATTGAATGCAGCATGGGCCATTCCATGAAACAAAGTGCCCAAGTCTTTCTTGGAGCACTATATATTTTAATCTCTTATTTTATGCAAAGGAGATCTCTCTATTATCAGAAGCAAAAATCTGCCCAAATTGAAAGGTATTTCCTGAGACTTTGAGCTCAGATTGTTAATCATATTTCTTTATTTGAATGAGAAAACAAGTGACCTTTCAGATTTTGTGTTGGAATAGCTTGTGCTATTTAATAAATTGTTCTTATGTCTATTTCCTAGAAGCATTCTTGTCCATTTAATTTAACAAGCAAAACTAGTGGAAGTAATTAGGAAGGTGTCCTGAAGCTGATTGTGGAGAGACTTTGTTTTGCCACAATTGTCTTTAGTGTGTTTGTTTTTCTATTCCTGTATAAAGGATCTTGGGATGACTTTGTGCCCCCATTGTCCTTCATATATTTCACCCTTTGGTAGTTGAGGTGGAGACTTTGTGCTGCACTTCATCCTGCTATGTTACTATGCCCTATTTCAGTGAGGGAAGTAATGAAAGACTTTGTGCTTTCATGGGTTTCTCATGGCTACAATTACCACCAAGAAGGAATCTGGCTGTTGACTAAATATTAATTTTAAAAGAAGAAAAGTACCTTCAGCAATTACCCAAGATTTATCCTTTGATCTGTGAATATCATCTCTAAAAAAAGAGAGATGGATGGTGTTGTCCTACCCCTGAGTGTTATTTTTAGCTTATATATTAATATATATTACCTCATAGTTATAGGGAACCTCCCCTTGATGAGAGGAGAGATTTGTCCCCTTTTGATGTGGTTGACCTGCACATTTGGCTGATAAATCTCCCTATGCTGTGGTTAAAATACCTATTTTGCCCATCAATTAGCTGGTGACAAAATATTCACCCAACAAGGAGGAGGAGTTAGACCACAAGGATTTTCCTAATAGAGTGAGAGATGATGCAAGCATCACAATAGATTATCGAGTGTGGTACTAGGGTAGATATGCTAAAGCTAATTTTGGTTGGGGTGAAGAGGTCATGGGCCCATAGACATTGATCCATTAGAGGGACCAGTATAGGGTGACCTATAGAGAATAGTGGCTCAGGCCCAGATTGCCACATTATAGGGGTAGATTGCCACTCTTTAGGGTCAGCTAAGAAGAGTTATTTTTGAGAGAGATCAGGCCCAAGTGTAGGTCACTACCTTATATGGATAAGTAGCCATTTTATAGGGGTAGATCACTATAGTTATAGTGGAGAGGGACTAAGCAAGGGTCATTCTTAGTTTGGTTACTCAAGAGAGAGACTTGATGAGATAGATAGGTAGAGCAGCAGTGGTACCTCTTGGTTTTGTCCCACATGCTCGATATTTAGCTACTATATAGGAGCTAAGATACTATAAGGGCATTTTAATAGCATAGTGACCTAATGAGTCAAGGTGGGGTGAGTACCAGGTTAGATTAATAGTTGGGCTAGTGCTTGTGACACCAAGACAGTGGGAAGTAGTGGTGGGTCAACAAGGAGGTATCCTAAAGGGACCTCCACTAGATGGGGGTGCATGTGTAGGTGAGACTAGTGGTAGTGGTGCCCTAGCACATTCATATATATGTTGGGATTTTGATATGCACCTAATTTTTTATAGTGGCCTATGTACTGATGATGATCGATAGATATGTATAAGACACATATTTATGATGTATATAAATGATTTAGATGTTGAGGGCATGATTATTAGGGTGATTATGATGGAGATGTTTCTATCGATTATGAGATATGTTTATAGAGATTCATTGATGTCATGGGTTTTGATATGTTTATCAATTATGTGATGATGATCATTTATTTATGGATGTTGATATGTGATTTAGATGTTATAGATGTTATAGATATCATGACAATTGTATTATATGGATTAATGCTCTTGTTTTTAGATGTTATAGTTATTATGGAAATGATGATTATTTATGGATGTTTATATTTGATTGTTTTATGTGGATTAATGTATATTTGATTTTGATATCGGCCTACGTTCTAATGATGTGAGATGCATATGAGAGAGGTTACAGACTTTGAGATGTATTGTTGGTACATGAAATTTATATGAGATGGATGTCGATTTAGTATGATTTAAGCATTTGTGATGTTGTGTTATTGATGTTATGGATGATCTATTATGGTTTGTTATGCTTATGAGGTTGTTGTGATCATGTGATATAGATTGTTGTATGTTTAGCTTAGGCATGTGATGAAATGTATTGATGTTTATATTTTGGATAAATTTGATGATAATGATGATGCTAGTGTATAGATAGACTTTGATGTATGGGCAATGTTCATGTATTGAGAGGATGAAATGTGGTAATTTAGGTAATGTTTAGATTTGATATAGTAGAATGGCTGGTGTAATGTGATTGTTTCATTGTTATGGTTCATGATAAGTTATTCAAATTTGATAATGTTGTGGTGTGTATTTGATAGGATTTGATGTTATGAGGTTGAAAAGATAATGAAAACACATAAAGTAATTGTAAGTAAAAAAATGTGAGAAAAAGTATGATGAGAGACAATGTCCTCATGAACCAAATAAGAGGGATCAAGAAAAAGGCATATTGGGTTCATTAGCAAGGACCCTGTTAAACCAAATTTGGATAGGTCTTAATGAACATAAGCCTTTCATATGCTTCACATTAGCACATTTTTAGTGAAAATATGCCATCATAAGCTCAATGTGCCAAGTGAGCTCATAGTCCTTTGATTTATAGAGGTTACAAAGGGAAAGTGGATGGTAGGTAAATGGAAGGGAAAGGGGTAATGTAGGAATGTGATGTAGGTTGACTTACCCCTTTTATAAGTGACACAAGGACTATAATAGATAAGTCCATGTCTTGATACAAGGTGTAGATTGATCGATGTGGGAAGTCTACAAATAGTATTTATGAGAGGGCCAATTGAGGCTCCTTTTTGATATAATTTTGCTTTTGATTTATTTTTTACTTTGTTTGGTTGAAGCTGATTGATGTGAGAAGATCTTCAAATGATTGTATTTTTGACAATTTTGACTTATCCATCCTTCAAGGGAGTGGTCCAAGTTTGGATTTTCCTTTTTGTAAGATTACAACCATCCTTCAGGGGAGTGGTTTGTCTATTTTCCATTTTTTAGTTGGTATTCATCCTTCATGTGTGAGTCGGTTTATGATGATAGAGATATGAATTCAAATGTTAATTTTAGTATTCCATTTTTGATTTTGAATGATAGCTTCAGACATAGATAAGCCTATTCAAGCTTAGAGGTCTACCTTCATGAGGGTAAGACTTTTAGCACAAAAGTCAGTTGATAAGTAATGGAAGGTGATTTGAAAGATAAATGACCATGGGATTTCATTTGATTATAGATGAAAAGTAATCCATGAGAGCTAAGCCATGGGTAGAGCCATGGTGCCCATGCTTAAGATTAAGTCTAAAACTATGACAGATAATCACATGGTTCTATTGTAATCAAGTGTCCTGAAGAGTAATAGGGTAAGGGTATAAGGGAGATGAAAGTCTCTTAAACCAAGGGATGAGCTCAAGTTAGACAACAAGGTTAATTATATCTTTCTTAACAATAGAAAGCGATGTAGATGTGAAGCATGGCAGAGGCTCAGGTTCTAGTTTATCTTTGAGAGATGACAAATGATAAGCTCTTGATCCATACTTATGGGTGATGATATAGGGTCTAAACCAATTGAAATCAAATTTATCCTTTTTTATTTTCTCCATATTTGTTAAGTATTGGTTTTATTTAAGGACTGAGGCCTTCAATATTGAACTCCCATTATTTTAGATGTTTGTTGTAAGCATGGGTGATCTACTCTTGGTAGATGTGAAGATGGTTAAGGGCTATTGAGGTGATGCTCATCAAGTAACTCAAGGCATATGAAGGCATTATTGATGATAATCATCATCAGAAAATGATGTCTCGTAAAGATATGCGAAGAGAGGGGATCTGGACTTCGAGAGGCAAGATGGCCTCTACTCTGAAGACCAAAGAAAAAGGTGTAGCACCTGTTGTATGGTTCAAGTGATAGTGTGATAGGTCCATAAAGTTAAGGGGCTGTGTAGGTGCCAATCCCAACTCAAAGCACTTATAACCTTGGTTAGCATCTTGATGAAGGTTTTATTGGAAGCTTTTGCTTATCCATTAGCTTATGAATGATAAGGTGAGGAAAGGCTTAGCTTGATGCCAAAAAGCATCACAAAGAGACTTGGAATTTCTTATTTTTGAAGGATTTACCATTTTTAGTGATGATCTTGTTGGAAAAACCAAAATAACAAATGATGTGGTGATTGATGAAATCAACAATTTTTTTAGCTTTGATTGAGATAAGAGGAATGGCTTCCAACTATTTGGTGAAATATTTCATGGTGGTGAGGATGAATTGATGTCATTGAGATGAGTTGAGGATTGATTTATTCAATTAGATTGAGCCCCCACTATGAGAATGGCTAGTAATCTTTGGATACTTGAAGTCTTGTGAGCAGGTGTGTTGATGTAGATTAGTGTGTTATTGGCATTTGACACACTTTTTTACATAGTCACAATAATCCTGATTAAGGGTAGGAAATAGCAGCCAAGATGTAGGATTATTTTAGTAGACAACGAGGCCACTAAAATTTCCTCTATAGATCCCATCATGGATTTCCTTAATAGCATGGGAATTCTCATGACTATGTAGACAATGAAGAAGAAGGCCATCAAAGCCACGCTTGTATAGGATTCCCCCTAGTATGGTATAATGAGAGGTACCATAAATGAAGGATTTTTAGGTATTTTTTGAGAGGTTGGGTGGCATGATGCCAAGATTAAGGTAGTTTAAAGTTTGGTCATACCTGATTTTAGAAGGAGATGCCTCCACCTACAAATGATAGGAAAGTCTAAACTGATATATGAAGGCTCGATGAAATGATGAATGGTGAAAAATAATTTAGATGCAATGGGTTGAGAAGGAATTTGAGATGCTAGGGAAACCATCATATTTTTGAATTTGTTGGTAGATCGAGGAACCAACTAGATTTGGTAATGTTCAAATGATGTTAAGAGTTCATGAACTAAAATCTTATATTTTTATAAAACATTGTTTTTACATTGATAAGACCTATTGACTTGGTTGATCACAAGTTGGGAGTCACCAAAGATAGAAATTATTTTGATTCCTAGGGTGAGAGTGGTTTGGAGACATATAACTAAGGCTTCATAATTAGTCATGTTATTGGTACACTCAAAGTTGAGTTTAAAGGAAAGTGGAAGAGGTTCTCCATGAAGGGGAATGAGAATTACTCCTGCACCTCTACCATATTGGCATTTTGAGCCATCAAAAAACATGGTCATTTGGTAGGTGGATTCTTATTGAGAAAGAGTCACAATAGATTCATCTAGAAAGGCAAGAGGAATGGGTTGGTTATCTAGTAGGGGAACCTCAGCTAATTAGTCAGCGATGACCTACCACTTAATGGATTTTTATTGAAGAAACTCAAGATCAAACTCAATTAGGAGCATGAGCCACTTAGCCATATACTAATTTTGGTATGGCTTGGAGTGCATATACTTGAGTGGGTCGATGTTATTAATGACATATGTTTTATGATTAAGGAGGTAGTGATAGATTTTGGAGGTGATAAAGATTAGTATGAGACATAGTTTTTTAATATGGGTGTATCATGTCTCATACCCTAAAAGGGTGAAACTGATGTAATAGATGACTTGTTATTTATTTTTTCATCTCAATGAGTGAGCATGGCCCCAAAGAGTGATCAATGGTAGATATGTAAAGGTAGAAAGGTTGGTCATCCTTAGGTGGGATGAGAACCAGTGGAGAAAGAAGGTACTCCTTGAGTGAATCAAAGGCTTGTTGACAATCTCTAGGCCATTTAAAGGAGGTGTCTTTCTTAAGGAGATGGTTAAAGGGTTGGCATCTATCTGATAGTTAGGAGATGAAGTGATAGATAGATTGGGGTTTTCCTTATAGGTTGTGAAGTTGTTTAAGGTTTGTTGGAGGAGGCATTTACACTATTGCTTTGACCTTGGTAAGATCAATTTTGATTCCATGAGAGATGATAAATTCGAGGATATTTATAGATAGAACCCCAAAAATACATTTCTTGGGATTGATCCTGACATGGAAATTGATTAGTCAGTTGAAGATGATTGTAAGAATAGCTAGATGATCCTTGTGGTGTTTAGATTTCCCAAGGAGATCATCCACATAATCCTCCATAATTTTATGGATGAGGTCATGGAAGATATATGTCATAACTTGTTGATAAGTTTCTCCTATGTTATTTAAACCAAAGGGCATGACCTAATAGTATAAGGTTTCCTAAGGGGTAATAAAGGTGGTTTTATGTTGATCTGAGGGGGCAATCACAATTTGATTATATCCTAAAAACCCATCCATGAGAGATAACATCTCATGGCCTATGGTAAGATCAACTAATTGGTTGATGTTGGGCAAAGGAAAGTCATCCTTTGGGTATGCAAGGATAAAAGTCATAGTAATCCACATAAAGGTGAAGTCCCCCAGTGGGTTTGGTAATGGGAACAATGTTAGAGACCCATTACGGATAGTCAATCGGTTGGATGCAGTCAATGGATAAGAGATGCTAAAGTTCCTCCTAAACAAGAAGGGAAATGTGAGGATGCATCTTACAAAGCTTTTGTCAAATCATCTTGGATTTAGGATGGGTAATGATGTTGTGAAAGGTGATAGAAGGATCAATCTTGGGCATATCCTAATAAGACCATGTGAATGCGATGCTATGGTCTCAAAGGAAAGATGGGTATTCTTATTGTTATTTGGGGTTTAATATTGGCCAAGATTAATGATGTGAGGGTTATCTTGAGTTCTCAAATTAATATCAGTGGTAGATTCATTGAACATTATTTGGTTTTCATGAGGAAGGGATTTTTGAATAGAATAATCCCCTGTACCAAAGTAGGCTAGAATGAACTCATCATCCTGGTATTGGATGGTGTTGATGGTAGATGAGTCTTTTTTGACCATCTTGGGATGGATCAGAGGAAGAACCTTAGTTTGGCCACCCTTGTGATAGATTAAAGGGCCCAAGATAACACTGTTGATAAAAAAGGTTAGGGGGAATGATGTTAAGGTCTTAAAATTTCAATGGTGATTGGGTTGATGGTGAGGGGATGTCCTCATCGATGGGGGTGATAGATTGAGGTGAGTCAGTGGGATCCTCTAGTGGGATGTACCCAAGGCCAAAGGACTCATGAGGTTCTAAGGTTTTGACCACATGCAATGTATGGGGTCCCTATTTGTAATGACCAAGGCTAAACCCTTTCCAGGCATAGTGATGAAGATGTAGCTTGGAAAATGTTGGCCTATCTAGATAAGAGAATTTGAATGGTTGGATATATGAAATAATAGTAGGGGTGAGAAGTGGTTGATCAAGTCCCCCATAAATGATGTTTGTTTGATTATTTGGTAGACCAAAGGGGATAATGGTTCCCAAATTAAGTTCATAAGAAGGGTCATATTTGAGGTCCCTGTACTCTAGTGGAGGAGGGAAATCATCCAAGGTGAGAAGGTAGTACTCCCAAGGGAGAGATGTTGGAACGTTTGTGCTAAGGAAGAATAGATAGATGAACTGGTTAAAGCTTTATCATTGTTAATGGTGGAAGCATTACAGGTTATAGTTCATGGTGTAATAGTGTTAGTAGGGTCAGTTTATTATGAGTCAGATGAAAGGGAGAGAAGAACATCATTAGACCTATAGGTCATGTTTCAAGATATAAAAGGAATAGGGTTATCCTTGATAGTTATAACTTGCCCTTCATGTTTAAATTTAACATAACGGTGTAGAGTAGAGGGGATACAACTCATGGCTTAGATCTAAGTGCATCCAAGTAGAATGTTATATTGGAACTCACCCTTTATAACATAAAATAGTTTAGGAATGGTATGAGGTCCCAAGCATATATGAAGGACAATGGTCCCCAAGGTAGTGGCCATAGTGTCTTTAAAGGAGTGAAGAACTATTATGCTTTTGGCCATGATGTTCTTTGGTAAATACAACTGATCAAAAGCATGGGAAGAGATTATATTGATACTAGCTCTTCCATCGATCATCACCCTTTTGATGTGGGTGTAATTGATGTATGCAATGACAAAGAGAGGAGGATCAGATTCTTTGGAACAAACTAGAGGTATCTCAAAATCTTGGAAGGTGATGATGGTAGAATGTTAGAGGGTTGCAATAAAGGATACAAGAGGTTGAGGTTCATCTAGTTGTACCTTTATGGATTGTAGAGCCTCTATAAATGCCTGACAGTGATGAGGTGAGATGTTGATTAAATCATAAAGACTCATTTTCACTGGTACTTGGTGAAGTTGCTTCAACACTATTTATTAAATGGATACAGAAGGGTTAGTGGAGGGTACACCTAAGATAGATACCTTAGGTCTTGGTGATGGCATAGGTGAAGATGTTGGTGTTGGGGATTGGTTGGTAGGTTTAGAGTTTAAAGGATATGTCCATGAAATAAATACATTGGCTCTTTTGTTACCTCTTTGTTTAGCTTAAGATTGAGTAATCATGTGAATGCTATGGAAAATAGGATCAATTGGTCTAGGTGGTGGCTTTGGTTTCTCCCCCTCACTTTTAGATGAAAGTAGGGGAGAAGGTGTAAGTTGGGTCAGTGGTTGGATTGGCTGGGTTAGTGGTTGGATTGGTAAGGGGTGTGAAAGTGGTTCATTCAATAACAGATCATCATCATCATATAGGTAGTGAACAAGAGCTTGGTGTTTCTATCGCTAATTTGCTTTCTACATTCAAAAGATGAATAAAGAAACTAAAGAAGTGGACAAGGCTAGAAGTACCTGGACTAAAGATTGCGCACCATAATCCAGACGCTTGTGAGCACCCCTCTTTGGCTGTGGAGGAATGACACCTGAAAAGAAGAAAACTTGGACAAAAAGGCGTTAGATGGATATATGGTGGATTGCCAAGCGAGAGCTTGTTCCTAGAAGTATGAGAACTTCCTTAAGGGAAGTCAACCCACTATTTTGATAAAAGATAAATGACTGATAAATGACAGAATGCTAAAATAGACTGAAATGATAGCAAACTGAAAGAGAAAAGAAAGCAAAGACTTACCTGGAAGAAGCTGTCGGCCTGGTTGCAGTCACCGGCGTCGGTGGTTCTACCGGCGTTGGTGGTCAAGGTCTGCCGACGTCGATTATTCTGCCGATGTCGGTGGAGGCAGTGACCGGCGTCGGTCTAGGCAATAGGCTTGGACAGGATTTAGGCAGGGTCTGGTCGAGTCTGGACAGAGTCTGGTCTGGGCTTGGTCTGTGGACGGGTCTGTGGACATACAAAATGGTCTGAGAGAGTCTAGTTTTAGTTGAAGGTCTGTGCAGAGGTCTAGAATAATGGACAAAATGTCGAAAAGGGACAGAGAGATAAAGGAGGCCAATCAGGGAGATAGGAATCTGGGTCTGCCTGGTTTGGTTAACAGTCTAGGTTGGGGAAAAGAAGTGTTGAATCTAGCATAATGAAAACACAAACAGAATACTTACTTGTGCCCTGCTGAAGAAAATGGTGTAGGTTGGTGTCCTGTTGCTGGTGATGTCGGATGTGAAGACCTGTTGCTGATGGAGAATCCCTGTTGTCCACTTGCAGAAGCTTGCTGTGTACCTGAGGGAGAGAGTCAGATTGATTGGCAGAGAGGTCAAGTGAAAGGATGGATACAAGGGTCTGATGCAAAGATTCAAGAGTCGGGACGCCCGAGAGAGATGCAGAGAGCCAAGAGAAATCTGTTTGCGAGCTCAAGGGGCCGGGGGCTGCAACGGATGCAGAAAGGGGTCTTGAAGGCTGCTGACGTCGGCAGTTTTGCCGACATCGGCCGAAGAGTCGCCGACGTCGGCAGTGGCAGAATGGGGACATAGACTAAAAATAGCCTCTGCCCATTCTTACACGCCGCCGAGCGAGGGATTGTGGGAAGAACGGTCATGAAGATGCTTAAATGGGCGCGGGGGGGAGATAATGAGGAGATTTGGCATAATAAATGCTAGGGGAAAGGTGGAGGGATTCAAGGGAGGATCCAAGGTGGCAAGGGTGAGGTGGAAAGGGGGCCACTTAATTAAAATATTTAAGTTATTTTAATCAAATGAATGGAGGGGACTAAGGCCAAGGGTTAGGATATGGGTTTGAGGCGGACAAGGGGGACAACCAAGGTGCAGACACATTTGCGGTGTCTACATTTGCCCCTTTTTGTCTTGTTGGTTGTTCTTGACGAACTGCAAGACAAAAATAGGAGTTAGTTGCCCCAGAAAAAGGATGAAGTGTTCCCCCCTTAAAGCGATAGTCGAGAGAAGGGAATCGAAGATCGAGTGTCGATTTGACAGAGAAATGGATAGAAGAGAGTGAGTGAAAATGCTGACATAGTCGTGATTGCGCGTAGTCCACTTCACGGGAGGGTCGGGGCAAATTGTCACATGTCGAGGGTCAAGGAGTGCCAAAATTGAAGTAACCGGGCCCCAGCATTTAGTCGTCTGCTGATCGGGTCACTCAATCTAAGCCGAAGCTCCAAATGGTCATCGTGTTCCAGGTATCCCAGGCTCAGGAAGTGCTCCCAGAGACACGAAAAAGCCACAAGTAGTAGGGATCAACTGGCTTGCGATCCTATACTTGAGAAGGGTCAAAAATAGTCTACGAATAATTTTTCTAACCAGCCGTGAGGTAGCACACATGCAAAAACAACCAAGGCAACATTGGCTTGGAAGTAGTCGAAGGTCGAAGGAGATACGCATGATTTCCAATGGTCATCGGTCAAGGGGATGGATGGACGAAAGGATGTGGCCAAGCTAACCTCAGAAAACGTCCTGTGATCTGAGTGCTTCCTGCATAGCCCTTGTGTGAAGGGCCTCAGGCTGATGTAGTTCTCCCTAAAAGGGAGGAATGGTCAAAGAGATTGATTGGTCTTGGTCAAAGTCGTAGAAGAGAAGGTTTGTCCATCAAAGAGACGAACAAACGGGGGTGGTCGAGCTAACCTCAGAAGATGTCATGTGATCTGAGTGCTACCTACATAGCCCTAGTCATAGGGCCTCAGACCAATGTAGTTCAGACTTGTTGAGAAGATTGGTCGATGATTGGATGTGGTCAAGTGTCGGAATGATGAGGGAAGCCGAAGATAAGATGATGCTACAGATGTCACAGTGGTCAAGAGGCTTTCATCCCTAGCAAGTTTCCATAGTCGTGATGGATGTATACTAGAAATGAATGGAAGTCTATTTATGCTTCAGCAAGTATTGGTTTATGCTTAACATAAATTGGGTCTGGTCGGTAGTTTCCATGTGTATTGGTGTCCATAGAAACTATGTGAAATGGACTAGGATGGTGTCAGTTGAAAATGATGAAAATGGCTTGGTTAAAGATGAGTCGACAATTGATGTGGTTAAATGTGACCAAAGTGTAGAGAAAAGGTGAAAGGCAAATTTCTCTTTCATTGACAAGGACCAGAAAGGAAGCATAGATAGGGGTTATTAGAACCAAAGCCCCGTTCATGCATTACGTCGTTGACCAGTGTGGTGGTAGAACGGTAATCGAATCACTTTGACATTAAAGTGAGCTCGAAGTCCCCTGAGCAGGTGATAGGAGGTGGATAGGGTAACCCAGTTTAAGAGCAGGAATAACCTTGCCCCTTTTTATAGGAGACCCTGAGACAACTACAAGCCAAGTCCATGACCCGTTTTTTTTTTTTTTTTTTGTTTTTTTTTTTTGGTGCAGGCTGATCGATGCGGGAAGCCTACATAGAGATGTCTTTTAATGTATGGTCATGTTGCGAAGCTGATCAATGCGGGAAGCTTCTAAGAAAGATTGCTGTTTGTAGCAAGATTTAGTCATAGCCATCCTTCGAGGGAGTGGTCTATATTTTTGCTTTATATAATGTTTGAATAGCTGTCCTTCGAGAGATCAGTCTATTAGCTATAGCAATGATAGTACAGTTGTCCTTCGAGGGAGCAGTCTGTCTTTTTGATTTGATTTTGTGACCTTGGATTATGTTTTGACATCTTGATTTTATTTTTTTGATAGGAATTTGAGTCATGGACAAGACTGTAGAAGTTCAAGGACTCCCTTTTATTAGGACAAAGTATCCATACGTCATAAAAGGGTTGTAAAGGACTTGTTAAAGGGGAATAGGGTTGAAAGGAATAGGAATGATAATGACAAGGGGTTGCTCAAGGAACGAGCTCAAGTAAAATGTCAAGTGATCGAACACTCGACTAACAATAGAAATGGTCGAAGACGCAAGACATAAAAAGGGGTTCAAGGTCCAATAAGTCCCTGGGCCATGCTTGTATGTTATGATAAGGTCCAAGTCAATTAGGAGCAAACTTGCCCCAATTTGCTTCTTCCGAGATTGGTCAGGTGTTGATTGATGGATGTGAAGTTGGTTGACATTGTCATTGGTTGGTTGAAAAAGGTTGAATGTTTGGTCGAGCGGTTAGGTTGATTGATATTTGGTTGAAGTTGGGTTGAGACTGGTCAAATAATTGGTCGGGGGTTGGGTCGATGGATACTTGGTCGAGATTTAAGATAAAATGAGTGATTGATATGTGGTAGAGACTGGGTTGAACAGTTTGTCGAGGTTTGGATGAAAGATGAATTCCCCCAGCGGGTAGGGAGAATGTTTGAAAGATTGGTTAAGGTCAGTTGAGGTTTAGTGGTCAGATGGATGGTATTAATGTCGAATAAGGGGGTCAAAGGTGGCAAAGGGACCACAGTCTGGCGTGGAGATCCTGATTTAGGTGATGAGGTTGGAGAGGCATGAGTCGGGGTTAATGTTTTGTCGAAGAGGTGGTCAAGAGGATCCTTAATGAGAAGGGAATCCTTTTTCTGGTGTTGACAAGTGACAACTTTGAGAGCATAACAATGCTTAGTGTCATGTCCTGGAGTGTGGTGATAGTGGCAAAATTTAGAGTTGTCGAACCAAGAGGGTCTTGATCCGAGAGTTGATGGGTGAGGCGGTGTTGAAGGTTTGTTGATAACGTGGTTGAAAAGAGAGGTGTCATTCTCCAAACATCGGTGAATGGCAACCTTGAGGGCATGACAATGCTCCGTGTCGTGTCCAGGCGCGCGATGATACGCACAAATGCAAGTGTCATCGAACCATGGTGGTTTTGGTCTGAGAGATTTATATTGTCTAAGAGGCGGGAGGTCGATACGAGATGACTGCAATAATTTCCGTAAGAGCAAGGCATATGAACCTGCTAACAGGTCGGGATATTTTATTGCAGTGAGGATTGGTGACGTTGGTTTGGGAGGCGAAGGAGGCATAGGTCGAAGGTTTGGAGGAGATGTATATCTGACGGGATGAGGGAGTAATGAAGGCGAATTGCCTCTGTGAAAGATGGGAGTGGGAAGCACTCTTATTAAAGTGGACGGATGCGGGCCCAATATAGAGGGCAATGATGAAGGTGGGAGATGAGTCCTCCGATGTGGTCTAGTGGTCTTCGTTGGTTTGGGTCGAGGGGCACCGTTGTGCGAGGTGAGGTTAGATATGGGTTGGGTTTAGATGTGGATGGAGGTGAGTGAGATATAGCAATCTCAGGCAAAGGGCAGGAGGAAACTGTGACTGGGTCTTCCTCGGTTGAAATGGGTGGAGAGACTGGTTCTTCTCTTGGTGGAGAAGAAATAAGAGAGTGTGGCTCCTCAAGTGGGCAGAGGGCATGGATGATTGTGCCTTCTACTTGTAGTTGAGGAGTAGGCAAGGTAGGGTCTTCGGATGGAGGTGGACTTAATGGCGTTGATGTGGTCAAAGCGTCCTCCAGTACAAGGGAAGTAGATGGAGGACTAGTAGGAGAAGAAGGTTCTTCATCTTTTAATGGAAGAGGTTGGTCAAGGACAAGAGGCAAGATAGTGTTAATCATGTGAATGTCATGGTCTTGAGGGTCATTGGTCGAAGTCTGGACGTTGTTTTGAGTAGGTGTATGGTTTGGAAATGGGTGTTTGAAGATGTCGATATGTTGATTGGGTGGGGCGTTTGGGTTATCTAAAATAAGATCCCCCTTGTCGATCATGTCTTGGACGATGTTTTTGAAAGTTCAGCAGTTGTCAATGTCATGGCCTTGGATGCGATGAAAGGGACAGAAGTTGGCCTCCCTATACCATGTAGGGATGGCTTTTGAAGGGTCAAATTGAGGTGGTCGGATTGGAGGGAGATTGAGGACCCCCTGCTTGAGTAGTTTTTCCAAAACGGAAGCATATGGTTCTCCAAGTGGAGTGTAAGAATGCTAAATGTACCGTTGTTGAAATTGTTTAGTGATGCTTGAAGACGTCGAAGGTTGAGAGTAATTCATTGTTGTCGAGGATGGTGATCTAACAACCACAGTATTGGCCACTCCTTTGGGTTTGGAGTTGGCAGAAGAAGGTCTGGAAGAGGAATGGTCATTGGATTTTGCGTTGGTATTACGCAATTTGACCTTATCTTCTTCAAGGGCACAGAGTTCAAGCTTTCGAGCCATGATGAAAGCTTCATCAAAAGTGCGGAATGTCTGAATCTACAAAGTAGAAGAGATGTGTTTGGCACATGCTCGAGAGAAGAGCTCGATGAGCTCAGGTTGAGGCAAAGAGAAGGAGAGCTGGTTGATCAGACCTCTCCAATGAGTCACAAAATTGACTATTGATTCGTCATCAAATTGCCTGATGGAGTAAAGGTCTGTGATTGAGACTTATTTGGTGATGTTGATTGAGAAATGGTCAATAAATAGTTGGGCGAGTTGAATGAATGAAAAGATAGAGTGTCTGGCAAGAGAACTATACCAGTCAAGGGCTGGGCCAAAAAGCGACATAGGGAACGTGCGTAAAAGCAACGCATCATCATGGGCAATAAGATAACAGGCATGTCTAAATGCCCGTAGATGTTGTTGTGGGTCTTCCTTACTCTGAAAGCGAGTGAATTTAGGAAGCTCCCAATGGTTAGGGTATGGTCGAATAGGGACGGAAGGATGGATGGGCTCATTGCAAATTTGCTCATATGACAAAGTATTGCTTGAACCAGAAATGGAGGCTTCGAGACTGGACATTTTATCCATCAGCGTCTTAATGATGTCTGCTGATGGATTGGTGGATGAAGCGCCCCATAGGTTGTAAGGTGCTTGAAGGAGGCTAGAGGAGGTATACGACGTAGTTGGTTGTGCTTGTGAGGGCGCAACGTACGGATGACTAGTCGCAGAGACAGAAGTGGAGACCAAAGGTGGTTGAGTTATGAAGGTCGAAGGTATAAGTTGACTGGGCACCGCCAAAGGTGGTTAAATGGCGGCACTGGTAGAAAGATAGGTTGGCACTCCTACATTTGTGGGTGCAAGAGTATGAGGGGTCGAGACAATCAAGTTCTGATATGATGTAGAACTTGGTTAAATTGCAGGTGGTTGAGGGGGTAATGGAACCCTGATGAAGGTCGGTCTAAAAATAGACGGGGAGGCCAAACTTTGCGTATTGTCCATGGTTGGGTTAATAGTTGAGGTGAAACGCTGAGTCATAAAGGGTTGGGTGGTGAATGGTGTGGATGTCATCGCCACGTCACCCGAAAGGTCTTGCGTTGGGTTTCTCGCGAGATAGTTTTGGAGGGCTGCGGTATTGAGGTCCAAGAATCTCTCAAAATCTTGGTCCCCTTCAGGGATGATGGGAATTTGAGTCGGGGTCGGGGTCGGGGTCGGTCCTGTAGGAGTTCTTTCAGTCTCCGAGTGGAACTCCATGATAGGACTGGTTAGGGACGGGGTAGACGGAAGCGGTTGTTGGCTAAAGTGGTTAAGAAGAGAGTCCTGGTTCCAAAAACTATGTTCTTGCAGTCTCAGAAAACTAGAATGTGGTTTTTGACAGAGAAGGGATAGGGTTTAGGCTGCTGGTTTTGAAAAAAAAGCATAGTGACAGAGACTGACATCGGTTTAAAAACCGATGTCGGTAAGGAAGATAGCCGACGTCGGTAAGATAACCGATGCCGGTAAGAGAGGAAAGCCAACGTCGGTGACAGAACCGATGCCGGTGACTGTCTTCCAGAGAACCAAAAGATTTTAAGATTCTTTGGAAAAACAATGAAGAAAGCGTCCTCACTCACTCAAACAAACAGATGAGAAGAGAAGAACTGAGAGAGACAGACAAGCCTAAGCGATAAATCCTAGGAATTAACCTTAGAATCTTGTGGCTTATGCCTTAGATGAATGTTTAGGGAGATTGGCTGTAAGAAAGGTCCTAGAAGAAGCAGTCTAGAGCTGGTTTCGGGTCTTGTTTTAGGTGCTCAAAAATCTATGTTAGGGTCTGGTACGTGGCCTGGTGCTAAGGAGCAAGCTCCCCTCACTTCATGATTCCAGTGGTTAGCTGGTCTCGCTTAGCCAAGATATACCTCGCCTAGAGTTTATCCTCTGCCAAAGAATGGAGTGGGCTTCCCCCTTGGTGATGAAATCCAAGTAGGGTCACTGGGACGGGTAAGGTATCCGCTGGGGCATGAAATTCCAGTTGGGCCTTGTCTCAAGTAAGTTTTATGTTCGTTTTAGTGCATGTGGTTTGGTAGTGTAACATCAAGTGTCTACGATTTATTCAATATGCGTTTAAGTTACTAGATGTGTACTAAGAAGATGCAAGCACAAGCAGAAATGAATGCAAAGTGTTTTAATGCCAAAGTCAAAATGTGACGTTTGTTATGAAGACAAGTTTGAAAAAGGGTTGAGAGTATGACGTTGGACTAGTCTAGAATGTGCAAGAAAGAAAAGAAGGATTCTTTTTAAATCCCTGCTTATAGTGTCATTGAGAAGAAAAGAAGGAGGAGGAAAGGTAAGAACCTAATGCTCCTAAATGAATGAAGAAGAAAAGGAACCCAGGAGGAACCTAGGGTCCCACCGGGCGTGCCAGAATGTTTCTATCGCTAATTCACTTTCTACATTCAAAAGATGAATAAAGAAACTAAAGAAGTGGACAAGGCTAGAAGTACCTGGACTAAAGATTGCGCACCATAATCCAGACGCTTGTGAGCACCCCTCTTTGGCTGTGGAGGAATGACACCTGCAAAGAAGAAAACTTGGACAAAAAGGCATTAGATGGATAGATGGTGGGTTGCCAAGCGAGAGCTTGTTCCCAGAAGTATGAGAACTTCCTTAAGGGAGGTCAACCCACTATTTTGATAAAAGATAAATGACTGATAAATGACAGAATGCTAAAATAGACTGAAATGATAGCAAACTGAAAGAGAAAAGAAAGCAAAGACTTACCTGGAAGAAGCTGTCGGCCTAGTTGCAGTCGCCGGCATCGGTGGTTCTACTGGTGTCGGTGGTCAAGGTCTGCCGACGTTGATTATTCTGCCGACGTCGGTGGAGGCAGTGACCGGCATCGGTCTAGGCAATAGGCTTAGATGGGATTTAGGCAGGGTCTGGTCGAGTCTGGACAGAGTCTGGTCTGGGCTTGGTCTATGGACGGGTTTGTGGACGTACAAAATGGTTTGAGAGAGTCTGGTTTTAGTTGAAGGTCTGTGCAGAGGTCTAGAATAATGGACAAAATGTCAAAAAGGGACAGAGAGATAAAGGAGGCCAATCAGGGAGATAGGAATCCGGGTCTGCCTGGTTTGGTTAATAGTCTAGGTTGGGGAAAAGAAGTGTTGAATCTAGCATAATGAAAACAAAAACATAATACTTACTTGTGCCCTGCTGAAGAAAATGGTGTAGGTTGGTGTCCTGTTGCTGGTGATGCCGGATGTGAAGACCTGTTGCTGATGGAGAATCCCTGTTGTCCACTTGCAGAAGCTTGCTGTGTACCTGAGGGAGAGAGTCAGATTGATTGGTAGAGAGGTCAAGTGAAAGGATGGATACAAGGGTCTGATGCAAAGATTCAAGAGTCGGGACGCCCGATAGAGATGTAGAGAGCCAAGAGAAATCTGTTTGTGAGCTCAAGGGGCCGGGGGCTGCAATGGATGCAGAAAGGGGTCTTGAAGGCTGCCGACGCCGGCAGTTTTGCCGACGTCGGCCGAAGAGTCACCGACGTCGGCAGTGGCAGAATGGGGACAGAGACTAAAAATAGCCTCTGCCCATTCTTGCACGCCGCCGAGCGAGGGATTGTGGGAAGAACGGTCATGAGGATGCTTAAATGGGCGCGGGGGGGAGATAATGAGGAGATTTGGCATAATAAATGCTAGGGGGAAGGTGGAGGGATTCAAGGGAGGATCCAAGGTGGCAAGGGTGAGGTGGAAAGGGGGCCACTTAATTAAAATATTTAAGTTATTTTAATCAAATGAATGGAGGGGACTAAGGCCAAGGGTTAGGATATGGGTTTGAGGCGGACAAGGGGGAAAACCAAGGTGCAGACACATTTGCGGTGTCTACACTTGGAGAGATTTGTAATTCTTTGTATCATGTCTTGGTACCCTAGGGTATGCATAGATCAAAGTGTCATTAAAATAAGAGGGTTTGATATTAGAGGGTATGAATGGATTAATGGGTGGTAGTTTAATGGAAGATATTTGCAATAACCTCTATAAAATAATTGAATAAGATTCATTTAGAGGTGTTGGAGGTGTTGAAGTTCTAGTTGGAGAAATAGAAACCTTCTTAGGTGTGGGTTTGACTTTAGAAGTGGTAGGTGGTTGAATAACCTTCATAAATGGTTTGGGTTGGGGTGGCTTGGTTATGACTGGTTTAGAGGTATATGGTTTTGAGGTAGACGGATTGATAATAAGGTGAAGGTGGAAATAAATAAATTAGCTAAGAATGATGAAGGAGTTGATGGCTTGGGGGGTGGAAGTGTAGGCATAGAAAAGGGGATTGGTTTAATCAAAGATGAATAAGTAACTGGGATGGTAGAAGGGTGAGGTCCTAAAATAGATGGTAAATGGGAAGGAGGTGGCATGGGTTGAGTTCAAGGTAGAGGTTTAGACAACTCCACCTTTCTAATTGTTTTGGTTGGTGGATTTGATGGAGTTAGATCTAACTTCAAAGGTGGCTGAGAAATGCTAGGTGTAGGGAATATTCCCAAATTATTGGTTGGTCTGGAAAGAAAATTATGAGATGACTTGGGTGAAGGTGGGTGATATGGTTATCCTGTGGCTTGGGAGAAAGAGAGGTTTAATGAAGGGGTGATAATAGGTTTAAAGGTGGATTCCAATGAGGTGAAGTGATCGATTTTATTTTGGTATGGGAGCCCAAGATGATGCCAGAAGGTGGTTCTATCAAGGTCAGGTTGTGAAGAAAATTATAGACTTTGCACTAACCTAGAAAAGGGCTTCTAAATGGGTTCGATTCATTGATTAGTTGTTTCAAATGTTAAACCCCTTGAGATAGAAGGTTTCAAAATTGTTGATTGCGTAGATGAGATAGTCTTTACTTATAGGGTGGTTTATGAAGGGGGAATGGATGGTTCTTTGATTAGGGGTGTAGGTGTGGTCACAGTTTCTTCCTATGTTTATATGTCCAATAGAATAGAAGATGGTTCTACTATTTTTATTGGTGGGGTAGAAGAAGAGGTGGTTAAATCAATGGTTACCTACTTTGGCACTTTGATCAATGAAGGGGTAAGTATGGGTATGGTTTGATTAAGTGAAGGGATGAGGGTTGTTGATTCATCTATTTGGGTACCTAGAAGGATAAAATGTGAAATCACTTTTTCCATAGGTAAAGTGGATGAAGGATCAATCAAAGTAAGGGGCTCATCCACCATAGGCTCATTAGTGATCAGGTTGATAGTGTGTGACTCATGAGATGAAGATGGTTCAAATTGGTTGTTATGGTGCTTAGTAGGTGGAGTATGGTTAGGGAAAGGCTTGAAAAAAATATTGAGAGAATGGTTGAGAATTTATTTTGGGTTTTCAAATGACAATTCACCATTATCAATAAAGTTTTGGACAAGATTTTTAAATGTATTAAGTTGATTTATGTCATGTCCAATGACCTGATAGAATGCACAATGGCCATTTTCATTATACCACCTAGGAATGGGGAAAGAGGGGTCAAATTATTGGGGTTGATTAATAGGAGGGAGTTAAAGACATTAGATTTATGCAATTTATCCAACATGGAGGTATAATATTCTTCTATAGGTGTGAATTGTTTAGGGGAAACCCAGTTTTGATTTTGGTTTGGTAGGTAAGAAGGGTTAGAAAGAGTGGTTTGATGCAGTTGGTTAATAGATGGAGGTGGGGAAGCTTTCAACACAATTAAGTTTGTAAAAGCTATGGATTTAGGATTAGGTTAATTGGTTGTCTTGGTGGAAGAGGGATCATTGGGTTTGAAGCTAGAATTATAGTTGTGTAGTTTCAATTTTCCTTCATCTATGGCCTAGTTTTCAAGTTTTCATGCCATAGTGAATGCTTCATCAAAGGTTCTGAATGTTTGCACTTGAAGGGAGGGACCAATGTGTTTTGTGCATCCCCTAGAGAAAATCTTGATGAGTTTTGCTTGGGGTAGTGAAAAGTAAAATTGATTGATGACGCCTTACCATTGTGTGATAAAGTTGGCAATTTATTCATGATCAAACTACTTGATAGAATAAAGGTTAGTTATGGAGACCTTCTTAGATATGTTCACTAAAAAATGTTCTAAGAAGATTTGGGTGAGTTGGAATAATGAAAAGATAGAGTGCCTAGGAAGAGCAATGTACCAATCTAAGGTAGGTCCTAATAAAGATATAGGGAAGGTTCAGAGGAAGAGAGTGTCATCATATGCAATCAAGTAAAAAGAATGGTGAAACACCCTCACAATGTTGTTGAGGATCCTCCTTACCCTAAAAATTAGAGAATTTGGGGAGTTCCCATTGAGGAGGATAAGCATAAATTAGAATAGATGGGTTGATAGGTTTATTAAAAATTTGGTCATAGGATAAAAGGTTATAGGACCCAAAGATAGATGACTCGAGATGGATCATCTTGTCCATAAGCATCCTAATCAAATCAAGTTGGGATTGAGTAGCTGCATAATTCTATGGTAAGTTTTATTGAGGTTGGGTTGCAGCTATGAATTGATATGTGGTAGGAGGTACAAAAGTGGCCAATATTGGTACATGGTAATTTAAGGTTGGGATAATGCCCGAATAAGATTTATAACATTAAGGGTTGGGTAGAAGCTGTAATATATCCCTGTGGGTTGGGAATATATTGAGAGGGTGATGTGGGGAATTGGCGAGGAACTAATATTAGGTGGTTTAGGGGTACATTTGGGTTGGTTAATGGGGGTATGGTTTGGGTTGGTAGTGCTAAAGTGCCTATGGGTTTTTGATGGGTAGTCACCCTAGTGCTAAAGGGGGGAAGAGTTTATGGTATGAATAGTACCAATTTTTGAAGTGGGGGAAAGTTGGTATGTTGGTTGAGCTGAAGGGAATGGTAAAAATAGGTGTGGAAGGCATTACACTGGTAAAAGGGGCATAAATGACAAGTGGTAAAGTTAAACCAACATTAGAGGTATTGCTTGGGGTAATAGGTGTCTGGGTGGTGGTGGTAGATGGGCCAATGGTAGAAGATGAAGCTTGGCTAACCGAAGGTTGGGTTGATGTAACACCAACCATGAGGTGATGTGGTATACCATAAGATGGATCCATAATAGAAACTGAAGTAGTGGAAACATGGTAGGCTAATGTATTAAAATAGTTTTGAAGATCCACTGAGTTGTTTTCTAGAAAGGTAGAAAAATCCACATCACCTTTGAGAACCATTGGAGGCCTGGTAGGTGAAGGAGAATGGTAGGGCAAAGCATGGGGGGATCTATCAACATATGATGTGTAATCTATGGATGAGTATGAAGAGGAAGACAACGGTTGGTTGGTTAGATTTATTAGTTATTATCTGGTAAAGACCATGTGAGAAATTGAGAAAGGGATAGTGAACCTCTAACTTTAAATAATGAATAACTAAAGAAAATATCAAAGCAAACAAGGAATAGACTAAAAGTGTACAATTAATCCTAAGATTCATTTTAAATCACTTTTGTCTTATGCCTTAAAGAGTGTGAAAGGAGAAATTGGCTTGCAAGTCAAGTACTAGAAGAGCTATCTAAGGATGGTTTCAGGTTAAATTTTGGTGCTCAAAATAATCTATGCTATACCAGGTACATGGCCTAGTACTGGGGGCTTTCTCCCCTCTCTTCACAAACCCAAAGCTGAGCTAGGCCACTTAGCTGATAAATTCCATTTGTCTAGAGTTTATACTCTGCCATAGAATGGAGTGGGTCCTCCCCTTGGTGATGAAATTCAAGTTGGATCACTGAGTGGGGTAAGGTGATCCAAATGATGATGAAATATGAATGGGCCTTGTTTCAAGTAAGTTTTGATGTTTGCTTTTATGCAAGTGGTTTGGTAGTGTAACATAAGTGTGCTATGATTAATTCATAATGATTTTAATTAACTAGGTGAGATAAATCAAGCAGACAAACCCCTAATGTATTGAATTTTAACTAAGAGAAAGACTTTGATTTCGTTGGATGAAAATAAAACAACTAGAATGCACCTGATGCAAGATGAAGATGTAACCTAGGCCTAAAATGAATATTTTATTTTTGAGTTTTAGAAAAGAAAAGAAAATAATTTTTTATCTTTTGAATTTTAGAAATGATGGAAATGCAATAACATGAATTTTCACTAGTGCAACTATATGCCAAATAGGAACTATGAACCTAGAAGGGGTCCCATCAAGCATGCCAGAATGTTTCCTATGATTTATAACTCTATTCTTAGCTTTTAGAAGGAAAGAAACAAATGATGAGGGGTGTGTACCAGGTTAGATGTTGCACTCATTGATGACTAGATGAAGTGAGAGATCATTTTTGGTGAGGAAGGACTACTTGCAATAAGACCGCACTAAACCAAATTATTGGTTAGACAGATATGAAGGGTGTATTGCCTAGCATATGCTAGATCCAAGAAGAAAAAGCTTCCTTGGAGGGATATCAATCCACTCCCCTAATGATAAGATGATTTGATAATAGAAAGGAAATGTGCTTGTATTTAAATTGAAAAGAAAGTAAATGCTTATTCCAAAAAGGAATAAAATACCTATTTGATAAGGTGACTAAATGTAGCATGGAGGGTCAATACCATGCCAAAATGGGTCAAGATCTGGTTCATAAAATCTGAATAGGTTCTACAAATAGATCAAAATTAGAAACAAGGTTTGGTTTGGTGTGAAAGGGATAGGAAGGACTACTTGTAATAAGACCGCACTAAACTAAATTATTGGTTAGACTGATATGAAGGGTGACTAGTGGTGGTCAGAGCTGACCAACATCAATTAGTCTGACTAACAACAATTTGGTGATCAGTGATGGTTGCTGTAACCAATGACAGTTACAAGAACTGGCTATGATTTCCTATGTAAGTTTTATAGGATATTGAATTGGAGTTAGAGAGAGAATGGCAAAGGGGAAAAATGTTGAGTATGGATCTGGTGGCGGAGAAAAGGGGTGTAAGTGATCTGATTGTAGGTAGAAAGGTTAACAATAAAGGAAATTGATAAAAACAAATAAATGATACTTGTTAGATGTAAAGTGTGATGATAATTAAAATATGAAGAAAATTGGGTAGCATTACAGTACTCTAACCTTCAAAAGTCACACAGACAAAGTCTCATATCACCTAGATACCTGCACAAAGAAAATAAGAGAGCCTAGGATGCAAATTTTTGATCCTTTTTCCTTTCCAAGAGCCTTCATTTTATAACAATAAGTTGCTAAGTGAGGAGGAAAGGAAATTGCTAAATTAGTCCAAGATAAAGATGCTATTTTAAAGTGATGCTTAGTTGTAAGGTTTGCATGGTAAAGTCTCCATTTTTCCCATGCTTATCTTATTCACATCTAGAAATTCTTGTGTTGTAGGTTTGGAGACCTAACCATCAATGGTCAAGTTAACTGTCACCAGTTAGGCTGACTGGTGGCAGTTGTACTCCTAGGCAAAAAGGGGTGAAATTAAATTCTAAGTTGATGATTTAAAAAGTTTGTAGAAAAGGTGTCATAGGTACGTTGATGAATTTTAAGAGTCAAGAAAAGGGATTTTAGCATTAGTTATCTAGGTAATTAACTAACTTAAGATTGAGAATAGGTCCAGGGTAGTTTGATATCGACAACTAGTCTAGGTGATGTTTTCAAAGTGTCTACAGTCCTTACAAGTTCTAAAATACACATGATTTTCACAATCATACTAACCTAGAGGCAAATATGCTAACAAACTAACATATGCCTTTTTAATGAAATATTCTATTTCAAAAAGTTACAAAAATTTATAAAATAAAATATTGCTTAATTTATTAGTGGGGCCTCTAACTATCATTACTGGAGGATGCTCATGGCCTTAACATGTTTCTCATTTCCTCAAGAATTGATAGAACCACCTATATATTCAACTTTTCCTTTTCTCTTAACAAATTTAAGATCCTCTTCTTCATCCCCGAGACTCTAGCTTTGGCCTGTGCTAATTGGGCCTCAATCAAGTTTTCCACATCCTCTTCATGAATTATAGCTTCACCATGTTATTGGGCCCCTTTTGGGATTAATCCTATAAAGGGATCTACCCTTTTAAAGGTGAATTCCTCTATTCTAACCATAATTGTCCTTATTGTAATCCTTTCTAATCTATTTTTTTTAGGGTTGAATTGGATGGTAGTGAATAGCTTCTTGAATTTGGGAGGTTCTAACACCTTCATACCTAAGTTACTTGATGCCTCTGGGGCATCCAACCTTTTACTTTTTGGTCCTTGGGTGACCATAATTATTCTTTCTTGATCTTTTACCATACCTCTAATCCATGGCTTTATGTCATCTTGTATCTCAACATCAACAACTCTTGTCAAGGCCCATGAGTGAGAAAGAGAAGGAATATTTTTTAACTTTCCATTAATGAACTAGTCATGAGTGATTAGTTCATGAATTAGGAATTCATCATTGAAGAGGTTGATTTCACTGGTGGGTTGAGTGAAATTCAATCTTTGTCTCTTCCTTGGTCCAATGGGGACCAATGCTAGTTCTACCTTCCTCTTCTCTTGGGATGCCAAAGGGACAAGCTCTTTTCCTTTATCTTCCTTGGGCTCCTCTTTTTTGTTTGATTCATAGGCATTTGTAAGTTCCTTGAGGGCATCCTCAAGTGTTTCTTCTAGCTCCAAGGCTATCATATCAATATATTTTATTGGGGAAGGTGGCCTTTGGGGAAGTGTTGAAGGTGGTGGGCCCTCTCCAGGTCTCTCTTCTAATCTCACTTCTCCTAATTTCTCCTTGCCTTTGCCTTATTCATCCTACTTTTGCATAATTTGCTCCTAAGGTTGTGGTTGTGGTTATTCTTGGGCCATTCTAGATGGACTAGGTAGCAAGTGATACTCCAAAAGATGCATTTGTCATGTCTCTCTTGAGGGCTTGTCATCCTTGGTTAGCCTGTGTTCCAACTTTATGTTGTGGCCTTGGATCCTAGCCAATAGTTCTTCATAATTCTTGGCATTAATATATATGGTGTCATGAACACTTCAAGTTGATGTACATATTCAAGATTTGGGAGCTTCTTGTCCTTTAAGTGGCTATCCACGATACCCTTAGGATCCCACATCTTAAGTTCATCAAGTTGAAAACCAAATGAATCCTTATGCCTAGCTTTAGGTCTCAACCTATTTCTAATCCTAAAGTATGGTCCCTCCAATGATTAGAGGGAAGGGGTGGATAAGTCCTTTATTCTTTTATTTATAAGTGCCATGAATGCCATGTAAGAACTAGGAAGAAATTTATTTCTCAACTATCTTGCTGGGTTGTATACTAGCAACCTGCAAAGCTAGGATATGATGCCCTTAATCCTGATGATTTTCCTTGTCAGGGTAATACCATATGTCACCTATCATCTCCATGTATTTATTGATGAGGGGTGACCCTAGGCATAGGGAAAACCTTTGATAGACTCAACTATGGATGGATAAATGTAGTCACAAATAAATTACATGTGAGTTCATATACTTGAAGATATGTAATTTAGAATAGTGGTGTGAAATGGTGGTTTTTCCATCTAGGGACCAATTCCTAATAGCTGGGAAATTGATTGAGGCAATCAGGGCATCTAGCAAGTATGACATCATATAAAAATACTTAGAGGTCTTCCTTTTATGGGAGTAAATTTATTGTTAAGGAAGATACTGATTAAATCTCCAATTAGAGGGGTGAGCTTCTGTTCCACCATGGAATGTACATATTGGACCCAAATTTTATTTACAGAGGTGGTTGTGGTGGTTCCAAAGGCTAGGTTCAATAAGGTAATTATAACTTTAATTCCCTCCCTAAATTTTACTACTGGGATTTTTCCCTCAAAGTCCCAAAGATATGAGGGCCTTAGTGTAGCCTAGGGTCTAGGATAGAGTCTAGGTCATGGTTGTTTATCCACTCTTTGATATTGGATAAATCCACATAGGGAGAGGGAGCTTATAATATTTGTTAAATACTATAAGGAAAATATATTCTATTTCCTTAGAGTTTAGCCTTCCCTTATGATCCATTCATTATTAATTCTACAGTCAACAAAGATGGGAGCAAGGATGTCTATACAGTGTAGTACCTCAAGTTTTGCTATTGCATGGTAAAGGCTATCCATCTAGATAACGACTAAGTCATAGTACCTCTGGCTTACTGTGACAATTCTTTGATCCTCTTTTATGATGGGTTTCAATTCCTTGATCATGAAGAAGAGTTTAGATTAGTCCATAATGCCTAGGATATTTAGGTATGCAAGGTCTAATTTGGTTTCTCTTAAGATCTGGGTTTCATTGTCTATTGATAAGTAGAGCTCAGTCTCTTCATTTAATTATTGTCTATGAGTTATCATTGTTTATATTCCTACAAATTACTCACATTGGATTGTAAATGATCTCTATGAAATCTCTATTTCACTTAGAAATATAATTAAGTTCTCCTTGGATCAAATTATAATCAATTGAGTCTATTTGGGTCATTTTTATGTAGGGTTTTAGGGTTTAGGAGCTTTAATGGTGAAATATATCTAGGATTTGGCTGATACATGCATTGGATTTGATTTAGACCTTTTCCTTTATACCTTTGTGTGTTTTAGCCCGAAAGATCTCATATTTTTTCCTTTCCTACTTGTGTGGAACTTGTGTGGCATCAATTTAGGACTTTCATGTCATTTTTCATAAATGCATTTTGAGAAGTAGCTATTGGCATTTAAAAATTCCTCTTTTATTTTGCTTCATTGGGTCAAAATCCAAGATTAGCATGAGCCATTTATTTTATTCTATGCCCTTTCCTATGATTAGCTCCTTTTATTATAAACTCAACGGTAGTGACACTTGGCATATTTGCATGCCTTATTGTGCTTTAAATCCTATGCCAGTCCTTTATCGAATGAGAATTGGCCACGTAGTGAGCTTGTGGGCCTTTGAAAATTTTATGAGTGCGTTCACACTGTTGGATTGAAATCTAGTGATAAAGTGTGACCCATTAGATCATCTTGTTAGCTCTATTTCAAATGCACTTTCACCATGCATCAAGTTTTTAGGCTCTCAAGGCCTCATTGAAAAATCTTTGGGTGCCTTCGCATTCTTGGATCAAAATCTAGTGACAAAGCTCATGCCATTGATCTGTAGATATGACTAAACATTAAGGTAGTAAATAATCAAGACCTTGACTTAGGCTTAAGTCCCTTAGGTTAAGTTTTTTTTTTCTTATTAATCATGAAATAAACCTTAGGCTAAGGGGTTTATGCTTAAGTTTTTTGATTTATATGCAAGGGAGGCATGACCTAAATATTTTAGGCCAATGTTTATGCCATGTTTAATAAACACAATGTAAAAATTGGTCTATAATATTCATTCCAAGGCTTATAAAATATTCTCAAAAGGATCAACATGACACAATGGTCCAATAACACATAGGATTTTATTATATTTATAAAACACATTAAAACCTGCTATCTAGAAAGCATTTGGTCTAAATTTTACGCTATAAGGACTCTCTTTTTAAAATAAGACTTATGTATCAAGTCTATAATTTAAGGTTCATGACATTTGAATAAAATGTCATAGGGAACCGTAAAGTATAGACTTAGATTAGGTTTATTTTGCATATACTTAGATTATAAGACCATTTCCACATTTTGCAATTTGAAGACTTCTAGTGTTTAAGCATTTTTTGAGCACTTCCTTTAGCCTGTAAAGCCATTTCTAAGCCTTCCAACAAGATTTTGGAGTGCATTTTGACCCTGAGCATAATAATTCATTAGATTAAATTTGATGGTCTCACAAATGTCAAATACGTCCTCATGTAGATGTCAAATGATAGTTGCACGAACATCAATTTTAGGCTAATGAAGTTTTTTATTTGATGGGATTCAAGTTGACAATCGTGTAGATGTCAAATAAATTTTTTTGGATGTCAAATGATGGTTTTTCGAAAACATCAATTTTAATCTCATCAAATTATTATGACCTAATGTGAGAATGCCACTTGGCACATCCATATGCAGCTTCTTAGGATCTTTGACTTAATTCACTCCATCAAATCAAAATCGACAATGAAGTGTTAGTTGTCGATCATGATCTGACAGCTTACTCATGATTAGTTATTTTTTAGGTGGGACCCATTTGTATTTGATCATTGAATGCAATGGTGTAGTGTGTCGATCATTCAATCCCTCTATAGTATTTTGAACTTTTCAACTATGCCTCACACCATCTGATTAAGCCTTCATGAGTAAGTGAGAAGCATTGATCATGATCTGAGGGCTTGAATGTGATTGGTCCAATGGGTTATATGTGGGATTCTATCAATTTTTCTCATATCTCATCAAAGGGCTGTGAGAAGCATGAACCATTAGATAATCTAAGATACGTGTTATTTAAGCCAAAGTTCAAGCTTTTCTTGCTCTGTTAGATTGAAGGCCATGATAAAGTGAAGGTTGTTAGATCTTAAAAGATGAAAGGAAGTTAAGTTAGGGCCACAAAGATATAGACTTAGGTTAAGGTGTTAAGACTAACGTATTGATTATATTAATAAATACGTTAGGGCCTTAGAATTAAAAGCTTAAGCTAAGGTAGAAACAAGGGGCTGAGTTAACATAAAAGTGGACTCAAGAAACCATAACTTAGGCTAAGGCATTAAGACTAAGGTTCTATTAATATTTAAAAAATACGTCAGGGCCTTAGGGTTAAAATATTAGGCTATGTTAGGAAACATTAAAAGGACCTTACAGAATAAAGGTTAGGTATACAAGGAACTTTTAAAGGGAGAAGTAATAGATGGGACCAAGGACTTTAGACTAAGTTTTAGTTATGTTAATAAAAATGATTAAACTTAGAACATGAATTTTATGCTTAGGTCCAAAATGAAATTTAAAAATATTCTTATCAGTTTGATTCCCACCAACATTCAAATTTAAACTGAGGGCTTTGGCTAAGGTTTTGAAACATGAAATTCTCAGAAACAAATGCCATGGAACCTACAACTAGAGTAATAAAGACCATTTATTTGTGATGTTAGTCCAAATTAAAGCTAAAACAAAACCATGTAAGCTTTCCTTTAATAGAGTGGATGATCTTCAAATTCTATAAATCATCCTATCATACTAAATTTTCATGTTCAAACTTCAAGGTTTCTCCAGGGTCGAAATTTTTTAAAATGGGGGTATGTTGGTCCCAACATAACCTTTCATTGGTTATTGCACATCTATATATTAGTACATCAATCAAGTGATTCAATAATCCATTTGTATCTATTGCACACTAAATATTATTGAAACATACAACCAAATAAAGTAATAACTAATTACACAAAAATTAGAAATAAAAGACACAAACACATTCATTGATGATCAAAATTTATGCTGCTCTTGTATTCAAAATTCTCTGACAAAAATCCAAGTTGGATTATAATTGTTTATATAGACTTGGGGAAGGGGTCACCTCATCCTCCAAGTTCATGCAAGGTCACTACATATGATAGTGAAAACTTGAGTTCTAACTATGGTTGAAAACCGTATAAGGGTCTAATTGTAGTTATTAGTTTAAATTAGCCTTTATCAAAGATATACAATGTGTGTATGTGTATATAGGTACTTTTTATAAATTTAGCTCAAAGTGCATGATAATACCTTATTTTATAGGTTATGGGAACAATATATTTATCCTTTAAATTATCTGCCTTCAAATGAAACTCAGACATGCATCACTTTACCAATTCTTTTTTTAAAACTATGGACATTGTTGTTAGTTGTGACTCACCTAACTGAATTGTGCTTTACATGTCATCTATGCCTTTATATAATATCCCTTTGAAATGATTTACAGGGTCTTAACTAGAAATAATTGATAGTGTTAACTTTAATTTACCTTTGAGATGACATGTATCTATAGCCTTCTTATGTTCTAAAACCCAATATTTACTTCTATATTTCCATGTGTGTTCATATTCCTGATCTAGCTTAGTTGTGAGATGCAATGGCTGTGGATAAATATAACTCAAGTGTCAAAAATATATACATACTCTATCCATGTCATTCTATTTTTTACCTTTAGAAATATGACTATTTACTTTAGGACATGTATCCCCATCTCATTGGGTCTAGATCTTGGAAAAGTATATTGTCAACTTGCACCATCAGATCAACTACATGATGGAATGTGATCATGCCATTTGGTAGCTCTGTAGGGCCTCTATGCTCTTTATAGTCCTAGCTCAAATGATTTTATACCATGTGGTAGTCATTTTCTAGTTTTAGGACTTTTGAATTTTCCATGTTAATCTCATACCATTGATCATATGTGCTCAAGATAATATGGTTAATAGATCTTAGTGCTTTGAGTCATTAACTCATGTGAGATTAATACTTGTTACATCCTCATTACTTTGAAAAGTCTTTATCAATCTCGCAATATCAAATCAACTATATGAATCAATACTGGCCATCAATCTGCCTGGGCCCACTAACCTTTGATTTTAAAATGGCTAATTTATGATCTTAAATTTGACATCTATGTGACCATAAAAGACATCCTCATGGTTTTCAATGATTTCCACATGACCGTCATAATTTAAACCCATGTCATTTTTTTATTGAGCCTAAATTTGATGTTCATGCAACCATCTAAGATGTCCTCACAAATGCCAATGATGTCCATGTGATTGTTATAATTTAAACTTGAACCTTTTATCTATGTGCTTAATTTTGACATTCATGTGAACGTCAAAGACATCCATGATAACCATCAAATTAACATAACTCCATGCGAGCTCAACACTTGTCATTTCTTGGTTTGCTCTACTCTGTAATCGACAAATGAAAAGAAGACTTAGCATAATACTTTAGGAAAATATATATAAAGGACCCTACATGAATATTATATCCTAAGGTCTTAGTTGTATTAATAAATACAATTTGACATGGGCTTAGAATCTATAAAAGAACTCCTATGTTTATTTTGACCCTAGATAAATCATAAGATATAAAAAGCACCAAGCATATAGTATTTCTAGCCTAAGGTCTTAGTATTAATAAAATATGATTACAACCTAGACTAAAATCTTAAATTAAGCTCAAAACATAATAAAATCATTCTCTAAGTAGGGGTATCACTTGGCCAATCTATAGGATTTTTTGTCTATTGACATTGCCAATAGGGTATTGTTTCAGTCATATTATGCAGGGGAATTGTTATGTCCTTTTTGTGCAGGGCATGTATTTCATTAGAGAAACTTATTTTAGACAAAATGTCTGAAGCAATTATCTTGAAGGGTTTATTTTGTCAGGCAATAATCTCACAACAAAAAGTCTGAAAAGAATAATTTCCTCAGGGAAAATGTCTTGGACAAAATATCTGAAACACAACTTTCGAATCATGCACATTTTATCAAACAAAATATCTAAGACACAAAGCCCATAGTTTATTTTCATTGGACAAAATGTTTAAGACACATCTTTCAAAAGAATTGGTCCTAGGAAAAAGGCCCAAAAGAATTAGTCCAAGACAAAAGTATTGAAGGATAGGCTTGTCGAGAAAAATGCATGTGATAAAAGTCTCAAAGGGTAAGTGCATTAGGTCTGAAGGTTCATTGTTAAAAGTCTAAAAATTCATTCTATTAGGAAAAATAGTTGCAACAAAAATTTTGAAGGGTATGTTTCAGCCCTTTTGTTTTGTCAATATTGTGTAAAGGGTCTACTTTGTTGGGCAAAGTGCACTTGACATAAAGTCTGAAGGATCTACTTTATAGGTAAAATGGCTTGGAAAGAAGTCATGAAGGGTCATTCCAAAAAGGGGGGTAGGTCTATTTCATCAAGAAAAATTCCCATAGATCCAATTCTATTGAGGGAATTATTTTGGACAAAATATCTACAATAATTTCCCTGACAAAGATAAGTCTGCAAAAAAAAGCTTGAACAAAAAGCTTGACAAATACCAAATGCTTTGGGGAAAATATCTAATAAAGATGATTCCAATAAAAATAAGTCAGACAAAAGACCCAAAGGAATTACTTTGATAGAATAAGCCCAATATAACTAACCTGACAAAGACTCATGAAAGGTATAAAGTTATTTAGTGAAAACACAATGCCAATGCTACTTTGCCAAAGTACGAAAAGTCCAATAATCAATCTTCTCCTAGATTTTGCATAAACATATAGAAGAGGGGATCAAAGTCAAGACCATAGTCTAAAAAAGTGGGTCCCCATTTCTTTATGGGAAAAGGGGGTGTGTTGAGTACAACAAATGGTGACTTACACGGGGGATATTCCTGAGTATTAAAGAACTCATAACTATGGCTAGCAATCATTAAATCAATCATGAGTGTGTCACAAAAGAATATTTAAATCATAAACATGAAAGAGACTCCTAAGCTAATTAAAAAAACATACTTGCCTTCAAATTTCTTGGATCTCTATGTGTCAAACATGTAATTCATTTAATCCCTATTGTGATGATTTTTTCAAAGGCTTTGATGAGGTTGTAGGTTTCATTCCAGTATCTCTTAAGGCTCATGAAATCAAGGGAAGCTCAGACATTGCTCTCCTGCTAGCTAGGTGTCCATAGCCTTGCTAGAGATACCTTAGGATCCTTCTCTTCACATTATCCTCTTTTAATCATGATGCATGGTACATTGACCTTGTTTCACCATGTGAGTCTTTAAATTTTCTTTAGATTTATTTTACTCTTTTGAACTCATGAGTTCTTTCTTTTTTTCTTTTTTTCTTGAATGGAAAAGAGAAGAGCTAAAACCCCAGTGAGCTGGTATAATTATAAAGCAATTAATTATTATAATGTCATTACTAGCTATACCTTACCCAAAATTGTCACTTCCAATAGGTACTTAATGTGATAAGTGCATTTGATCCAATAAAATAAGAAAACTTTATAAATTTGTTTGAAGTATTCTGAGATTAACTTTCACATGCCTAGTAAAATTATTCAATTGTGACACCATTTAGAATAATCCATGATTAACTACCTTCATCCTAAAGACTCAAAAACATACAAATACACCTAATTTTATGAACTAATCTCAAAGTGTCAAGATTTTAATTTTCCCTCTTTTTTACAAGTCATAAGCTCAGTTGATTTGGATTTTAACTTAGTTATAGTCAAAGCAAACAATTTTGATTATTAGAGAAAGCAAAGAATAACTAATCTAAGAAAGCACTGAAATATAATCTAGAAAGTAGGAAACTAATCTAGAAAGCATGAAATCTAATCTATGTCTACTCTCATCTATCCCTCATTACTCAATAACATTAGCAGATGGCATAGTCCTGAAGTAATGCTTCAAGAACTATTCATTGACTGGATACATAAGCTCATTTACTTAGAGGTCTTTTAAACAAAATGCATTATTTCCCATGATCTCTAAAATCTAATATGGTCCAATCCATAGTGGGGCAAACTTATCATGCTATCCTTTCTTCTCATGGGTTTTATTCCAAAATAGCACTAGATCTGAAATCTTGAATGTTTTGACCTTTAATATTTTATCAAACCACCTTTTGATGACATCTTGGTGTTTTCTAAATGTCTGTAATGCCTCATTCCTTGAATCTTTTATTTATATTATGTCTAATAGTCTTGATCTAATTTATCATTTGGTTCCATGTAGTCTTACATAAAGATAAGTGGGTAGCTTGAAGATACTAGCTAGGATGTAGTTTACTGGTAACAGGTGATAGGGAAGGGTGTGGACTAAAAGCTCTTGCATCCATACACCAACAAGTAAGGTGAAGCTTTAAGGGATTTCTTATGTCTAGTTTGGTCTATCCAAAGAGCATACTTCAGTAAATTGTGCTAATCATTGGGCTTGTCCTTTCCTGATCTCTTAATTACATCCATTAGATTTTTATTCATTGATTTTGCTAGTCCATTTCCCTATGGGTAATAGTTAGAAGATAACCTGATAATAATTTGGTTATCATGTACCCACTTAGTAAATTATGTTGATATGAAAGTCATTCCATTGTTACAAACCAAATAAATGGGAGTGTCAAATCTGGTTGTTATATGCTCCTCCAAGAAGTGGATCACATCTTGTGCTTTTCAGTTCTTTATAGCTATGGCTTCAATCCTTCTAGTGCAATAAGATGTGATGTAAGAATGAATTTATGACCTACTAAAGAATTTGGGTTGATGACAACAATGAAGTCTAAACCCCACTAGGCAAATGGCCTTCCATCTTGTGCTCTGTAATTCTTTATGGATATGGCTTAACAACTGGCTATAAAGGCATTATATGCAACAACTGTAATACCTACTTCTTGGCTAAAGCTTGACATTCATGGCATGTTATGACATGAGTATGAGCATCCTTAAAGATGGTTGGCCAATAGTATCCCATTCTTAATATTTTATGGGCCATGGTATTCCCAAAAGGATGACCACTACTTATTTTTTGATGCAAGTTTTCTAAGATTTCTTTAGCTTCCTCTAGAAATACACACTTGAGATAAATACCTTCATAGTTGATTTTTTAGATGACTCCCTTATTGATCATGTAGTGATCAGCTTTGAGCCTTAAATATATCCTTATGTCTCTGTTGAGCTCTGGGGAATAAGTCCTTACAAGTAAATATTATATTATATCAATATACCACTCTCCTTTAGATACTTGAACTTCACATACCTCTTCAACCATGATACAAGGATTAAGTTAAATCATAATTTGACTAATGCCTTGGCCTCAAATGATATTTTTTGGCTTGATTTCTATGTGTAATTCTTGCTTCTTATCCATCCATTTGAATTGATGTTCTCCTTGCTCATTCTTTGATAGGGTGAGTTTGATTGTAGCATTAGGTACGATGGTGATGGTTTTTTTCCTCAAGATTTAATATCAAAATTTCTTTACTACCTTGACAAGAGTGAAAAAATGTTTATCAATCATATAATATCTAAGCTCTACATCTTTCAAATTTGTGATCATAAATGTAATTGGATGCTCGATCTTGTCCTTTGTCTATGTGTTTACAACAATAATCATATGCTCTGAAGTGAATGAGTATAGGTAAAAATATTTCACGAAATTTAGATTGATCAATACTGGAGCCTATGATATTACATATTTAATGTCTTGGAAGGAATTTTGGGCTTCAACTATCCATTCTATTTTGGCATCTTCCTTAAGCATGACATTCAGAGGTCTAACTATTTCTACAAATCCTGATATGAACTTCCTTACGAAGTTAATATTTCTAAATAATGATTTAAGCACCTTGTTGTTTGGTGCTAAATTTTTGAAATTGCCTAAATTCTATTTGGATAAATGATGATCCCATCCTTGGTGATGTTTTTCCCCAAGATCTTTCCTTCAGTGACTCCAAATATGCTTTTATTTGGGTTTAGTGAAATACTAAACTTTCTACATCTCTCAAGTGTGGACTGAGGTGACTTATGTGGTCTTTCTGATTTTTTGAAAATACCATAAGATCATCCATGTAGATGATTATGCATTTTCATACTAGTCCATTGAAGGCATGATCCATGGTGCATTGAAAGGTAGCTCATGTATTTATTAGGCCAAATGGCATCCTATTATATGCATATGTTCCCCATTTTGTAGTGAATGTTGTCTTTATTCTATCCTCATATTGTACTAGTACCTAATTGTAGCTTGAAAATCCATATAAGGACATCATTTTAGAACCACTTACTATTTATATTACCTCATCTAGAGAAGGAAAAAGATAATTGTCATTTTTATAATCCTTATTCAAATTCCTAAAATCAACACATAATCTGAACTCACCACTCTTCTTTCTTACTGAGACCAAATTGGCCACCCAGGAAGAATGTTTTACTAGAAGGATGATTTTTACACTTAATAACTTATCCACTTCTTTATAAATGAGAGGATCCAGAATAAGGTTGACTAATCTTTACCTCTATTTTGAATGGCTTGTGATTTGGATTTAAGGGAATCATATGAGTAATGATATATGGATCATACACCTTTAAGTCTTCATATGTCCAAACAATGATGTCCCTATATCAAGAGATTAAATCCTTCACTCAATGTGTTTCTTCTGGGCTGTAGTTGAGACTGATATTAACATAATGTGGGATATGTTAATCTATTATATTTTCCCTTCTAAAGTTTGATTCATTGACCTTGGGCTACTTGAGTTTTTAAGCTTGAGGGTCTATGTCGAATGGTCTTTCCAAAGAGACCAACCTGACTATAATTTGATTCTCTTTGAGATGGAGAATACCTTCTTTATTTGATTCCTCTTGACAGAGGTGATTAATGTCCTTATCATTGATGATTTGGGATTTTAATTCCCTTGAATTAGTTAAAAATTGAATAATCTATTAGTCATCATCAAAGACCTAGAAATTTTCTACGTTATCTAGAATGAAAGGACATGGTACCAATTAAATAGAGAACCTTTTTACCTTAGATTCTTGTAATGGATCCAAATTAGCAGTAGCAGTAGCTAGTGAATCAACAATTTGATTCTTCTCTCTGGGAAGGGATACTATGTTAAAAGCTTTGAAACTTTTGATTAGGTCCCATGCTCTATGTTTGTATCTTATCAAATAAGATAGATTTCATTGGTATTTATTTATGACTTGATTGACCACCATCTCTGAGTCACCAGATACTGATATTTGATTTAAATTATTCTTAAGTGAAACTTGTAATCTTAGAACTAAAGCCTCATACTCAACTCTGTTATTAGTGCATGAAAACTACAACTTGTATACTGCCAAGAAATTTTTATCTTATAGATCAATCAGATCTATTCCCATGCCTGATCCTTGCTTAGATCTAGTGACATCAAAGTGTAAAGTCCATAACTATGTGGAACCTTCAATATCTAGCTTCTGTAATTGATTTTGAGTAGTAAAAGTATAAATACAAAAGTTGAGAGACTCATACTTTAACTCTTCATTCTTAACATTGTATTCCATGATGGACTACTTCATTCTCAGCTCTTTATGAATTTTGATTTGATTTTTAACTCTTCTCCATGATATACGTATATGAGAGAAGTCTATAGAAATATATCCATCAAGTGCTTTAGACCAATCTCTACTTAGTAGTAGACTATAGCCTTTAGGTATGTCTACCACCAAGATGTCAATGGTCATCTAAACATGTGGTTCAAAGGCTACTTGGATATGCACCTCCCTCAATTCACCAACTATAGGGACTATTGTCTTGTCCAATTATGAAACTATCATCTTTGAATTTCTTGGCATCAAACTAAAATTTTGACATATAAAATTAGGCATGATAGTTGTAAAAACTCTAAAATCAACTAAACAATTATGAATATTCTTATCGAATGCCTTGATAGTGAGTAAAAAGGGTAGAAATTTTGGCTTGATCTTGTAGATAAAATTGGTGTTAGATGATTTTGATTTTGCTATTAGGATCTTACATCACAATTGATTACTTTTGTATAAGCAACTAAACATGGAATTAAACCAGAAATAATAAGTAACTAGAAATCAAAAACAGCAAAGAATAGGAGATACAAGAAACAACCAATCTTGTATTAAACTCTTCTAAAAGGAAATACAATGAAGAAATCTCTCTCTTCTCACACTTCTCAGATGTACAGATCTCTTTCCCTCAAGAGTTCTCTCTCTCAATTACAACCAACTCCACTACTTGAATTGATCCACCTTATACAAACTATGAAGATCTAACCCTATTATATAGAACTAGGATTCATGAGCCATGCATTCTCCACCATTAGATGCACCTCTTAATTAAAGATTCAAATCTATCATGCTAAAAATATAAAAGTAGACTCAAGACTAACAGTTAGTATTTACATGCAAACAATCTATTCTCCTCAAAATTAGAATTTTGGGAACGCACAGATGACTGATGCTGATCTCTGTCTGTCTGCATATGACTGATGTTGGCCAATCCCTAACTGATGTCGATCGGTCCTGACCGATGTCAGTGACTGTGTAAGACCAGCAACCTCTACATTTACTCATCTAGTGAAGCTTTTAGCTCCACAACTCAACAATCTCCCACTTAGAGATAAATAGCTGCACCTATACCTGTACAACAACATCCTCTAGCTTGTTTCTCCATCTTCAAGTTCAATCTTGAAGACCAAAAAAAGTTGAATGAAGATTCAACTTCTCTTTTGTTACTGGCTTTGTTAACATATCAATAGGGTTCTTATCCGTATGGATCTTTTCCAAATTCAACTGTCCATCCTCCAATACCTGTCTAATGAAGTGGTACCTAAGCTGTATATGTTTTGTTCTTGAATGAAAGGCTGAATTTTTTGCCAAATGAATTGCACTTTGACTATCACTGTACAATCTGCAACTCTTTTGCTCCTTTCCCAACTCTTCCATGAACTGAGTCATCTAAATCATTTCCTTTCTAGCCTCTATGACTGTAATATATTGTGCCTCTATAATAGACAAGGCAACAACCTTCTGTAACATTGAAATCTAGCTAACCGCCATTCCACCAATAGTGAACACATATCATGTGGTGTTTCTCCTGCCATCCAAGTCACCTGCCATATCCAAATCTACATACCCTTGTAGAGAAGTGTTTGACCCTCCATAGCATAAATTCCTACTAATGGTCCCTCTCAGATATTTGAGAATCCACTGAATTACTTTCCAGTGTTCCTTTCCTGGATTGGCCATAAACTTGCTGACAACTCCCATTGCTTGGGCAATATCAAGTCTAGTGCATACCATTGCATACATCAAGCTCCCAACTACTGAAGCATATAGAACTCTACTCATGTACTCAACCTCATCATGTGATTTAGGACACTGTTCTTTGCTCAACTTGAAGTGTCCAACCATAGGTGTACTTATTGGTTTCGCATCCTGCATATTGAACCTCTCTAACACCTTATTCACATAATCCTCTTGAGACAAAATCAAACTATGATTTTTCCTGTCTCTCTTAATACTCATGCCAAAGAATTTCTTTGTTGCTCCTAAATCTTTCATGGAAAATGTGTGAGCTAATTTTAACTTAAGCTCAGTAATTTCCTGCATGTATGAACCTGCAATAAGCATATCATCTACATACAATAATAAGATTATATAACTACCATTATCTAATCTGTTAAAATAAACACAATAGTCAGATTGACATTTACTAAAGCCATGTTCTATCATAAACCTATCAAACCTCAAATACCATTGTCTTGGAGCTTGCTTAAGACCATATAAGCTTTTTTTCAACCTACACACAAGTTTCTCTTTACCTTTGACCTCAAAACCTTTTGGCTGATCCATATATATCTCTTCATCTAAATCTCCATGAAAAAATATTGTCTTAACATCAAGCTATTCAAGGTGCAAATCTTTAATAGCAACTAAAGACAATACAGTCTGAATAGAAGTCATTTTTACTACAGGAGAAAAAATTTCACCAAAATCAATACGTAGTTTCTGTGCAAATCCCTTTACTACCAACCTAGCCTTATGTCTCATTTATCCATTCTCTCCTTCCTTTAACCTGTAAACCCATTTTTTTTAGTGCTTTCTTTCCGACTGGAAACTCAACCAAATCCCACGTTTGATTCTCTTCCAAGGAATCAATTTCCTCATTCATGCCATGCTCCCACTGTTTCTTGGATTCTACCTGCATTGCTTCATCAAAACTTTCTGATTCTCCACCATCATTGAGCAAAAAGTAGTATAAAGAAGGGGAATAATGAATTGGAGGTTTAATTAACCTTTCAAACCTCCTTATGGGTGTTTGAGACTCATTTACAGCTTGATGTTCACCCAAATTTCTTTTTGACAATGACCGATCCCAGTCATCTCTGGCTGATGTCGATCTGTACCTAACTGACGTCAATTCCACCTGACCGACGTCAATTTCTTCCTGACTGATGTCAGTTTCTATCTGATTGATGTTGGTTCCTTCCTATCTGACATCGGTATCTGTGTTTTCCTGTGAGTGATGATTTTTATCTATGAGCTCATTTTGGATCATAACCTCATCCAAATCACGATTGCCCTACTCAGAATTATTCAACCTTTTGAGTTGATCACTGTACATCACTTTTTCATTGAAAACTACATCATGACTTCTAATAATTTTTTTGGTTTCTAAATTCCACAACCGAAATCCAAAATCTTTAGAATCATAACCAATGAAAGTGCACTGCATAGATTTAGCATCCAGCTTCTTTCTATTTTCTTTACCAATGTGCACAAAATCTTCAGAACCAAAAACTCTGAGATGTGAAAGATCTACATTTTTACCTGTCCAAGTCTCTTCTAAAATTTGGCCATCTAATGCAGTATAAGGTCCTTTATTAATTAGGTAAACTGCAGTATCTATAGCTTCTGCCCAAAACTATAAGGGCAAACCAGCATGCAACCTCATACTCTATGTACACTCCATTATTGTCTTATTCATTATTTCAGTAACTCCATTTTGCTGAGGTGTCTTTAGAACCATCCTTTCCCTGCGTATTCCACTCATAGAATAGTAACTATTGAATTTATTGTTGTAGTACTCACCACCATTGTCAGATCTAAGGCACTTCAATCTCAAACTTGTTTCATTCTCAACCAAAGCTTTCCATTTTTTAAATGTGTCAAAAACATCAAATTTCCTCTTTATGCAATAAACCCATACCTTTCTTATAGCATCATCAATAAAAAAACATAATACCGTGATCCTCCAATGGAAGCTACCTGAGTTGGTCCCCACACGTCTGTGTGAACAAGCTCTAACTTGTGTTTCTTCTTTGTTGACCCAGTTTTGAGAAACCTCACTTTCTTCTATTTTCCAAAAATACAATGCTCACAGAAATCTAGATCTATGTTTTTCAAATCTGAAAGCTTACCTTTTGACTTAAGAACATTCATTCCCTTTTTACTCATGTGACCAAGCCTACAGTGCCAAAACTTTACATCTACATCTAAAGTAGATAAAATAAAAGGAGAATGATCAGTAATACAAGTAGATAGATAAAGTGTACCTACTCTCTTACATCTGGATAATACAAGTGCACCCTTGTAAACTTTCTAAGATTCAGCTGTGAGAGTTACTGTGCAACCCTCATCACCCAACTTTTTTGCAAAAATTAGATTCCTCTTCAGGATGGGTACATGCATGACATCCTTCAACACCCATGTGTTTCCATTCTGCAATTTCAGCTACACTTTTACTTTGCCAATAATTTGACAAGGCTCATCATCCCATAAATAAACTTTTCCAAAATCTCCATGGACTTAATCATTGAAAAATTCTCTATTTGGGGTTGCATGGAAAGAGGCACCAAAATCTAAAACCCAAGATTCTACTTTATTGTCTAAATAAAATGTAAGAGCATCTTGTGCAACAATACCTACAACTTTTACTTCTTTTTTATTACCTTCATGCTGATTTTCTTTGTTATCCTTCAACCAACAATCTTTCTTTGCATGCTCTTTCTTTCCAAAATTCTAGTAGGTTATTCTTCCATTTATGGATTTAGATCTACTTCTCATCTTTGACCTTGATCTCCCTTGCTTACCCTTCTCTCTTTGCCTTCCCCTACTTTGTCATGTCCCCTTTTCAGTTGACATGTTCGGAGTTCATGGTTAGCCTATTATGCGACCCTCGTAGGCTGATAGGATGGTTAGAGGGTCTTGATAGAGATTGGAGTGGCTTCGTTTAGTAGAAATTTTCTAGTTGGCTTTCGTTTGGGCTCGATTGGACATGTATTGAGGGAGATATTAATATTTGATTTATTTAATCAAATATTAATTATTTGGTCTAATTTTAAATTAGAAACCCTAATTCTAATTTAAGAAAACCCTAATTAGGGCAAGCATATCTTTTGAGGGTATAAGGGTTTCTCATGGAGGTCATTGTGAATAAGCCATTGATTATTGATTATTAATTTTAAAGAATTTCTTCTGTGAAGACTGAGCCTAGGGTTCCAGGATTCCATTTGCATTGGAGAACGTTCCCTCTTCAGTGTGTGCAATTAAGAGGCTGTGGAATATCAGCTGATCTATTGCCAAATTGAGAGATAGCTTCATCCAAAAGTTATCACAGAATTTACAGGGTTGAGAGATAACTTCACACAGAAGTTATTACAGATATTCCAGGTATTTATTTCTTTATGTTTTGATTCAATAAATTATACAGCTAGAGATATTCTGTGCTAGAAGCATATATTTTTAGATCAGGGGTTGAAAACAGGGAAGTTGTGCTTAATTGGCAGCCGTATGAAGTCCGTACAGATCCACACAGACACCGACATCGGCTGACAGAGAGCTTCCAGATACCGACATCGGTCGACTAGAGACTGACGTCGGTAGATAAGAACCTGTAGTGACCGACGTCGGCAGTATATCGACTGATGCCGGCAACTGTGTGTTCGACACAGCAGGCTGAGACCTTCCAGAATTCAATTTGCACTTCCAGATTTGCAAAGTCAGGGTTTTCAAGACTGTATTTCATATTTATATGCATAATAGAGGACTGCAATTGTAATAGTTTAGAAGGACAAGTGATAAGATCTGTGATTTATTATTGAAAAAAACTATATTATTGTTATCATTCTGAATTTATTCAACAGAGATTATATCTTGGTTCAGAGTTTTTGTGTTGCTATATTCCCTGTTTGAAGGGGATATTACAGTGGTATCAGAGCTTTAGAGTATATATATTCCCAATTGGTTGGGGATATCACAGTGGTATCAGAGCTTCTTGTGTTTGCATATCCCTACTGGTTGGGGATATCACAGTGGTATCAGAGTTAAATCCTGCCATCCTGAGGGTTTGACAGATCTTATGCAGCCACAAGAGTTGGGACCACACAGGTATAACACACGCAGTAGAGCCTTGATTGAAGGTACCCAGTTGTTAGATCAGTAGCAGATTATCATGAGTGATAGACGTGAGGGTAGCCCACCCAGGGGCCACAGGTATGATGCTGATCAGGGCACCAGAGAATTTCACCGTGCTATGATGACAAGTCAGCAACAGATGAATCAGCCACTACAGGCACTCATGACTATGATAAGGGGTATGAATGCACTTGATGGACTGAATGAGGACCAAAGAGATGACAGGAGTGCTATGGTTAATCAGAGACCACAGCAGACTCACTCTAGAACAGCTGATAGACCTACACGCCCTTCATTTGTTTAAGAAGAACCAGAGGCACCAGCAGAGGAGGAGGCAGGGAATTCTCCATTTGCAGATGTTTACATGGCTGAAAATGATGAGTGGGACTTATTACCTCCTCATATTCAAGAGAGAACAACCTTTGATCGTTTTTTCAATTTGAGGAGAGAGCACTATAGATTGGATAGACAGGACAGGAGACCTAGAGTCCAATTCAGTGAGCTGAAGAAGGCTACTGGTAAGCTTTCCTTGACTACCTTTGACAGCAGTGGCAAGATGACAGCTCAAGCTTGGGTTCATAAGCTTGACACCTTTTTGGCATTGAGACCAATGTCAGAGATAGAGGCCATCAAATATGCCACTTTGCACTTGGATGGAGTAGCACATGATTGGTGGTACCATGGTATGGTAACACTTCAGCATAACCAGGTGACAGAGTATCAGGACTTTGTGGATAGATTGGTTGAGCGGTTTGATAGGAAGGATCCCGAGGTTTACTTTCGAGATCTGGCACAGTTGAGACAAACAGGTAACTTGGAGTCCTTCATTGGTGAGTTTCAGAGATTGGCAGTCATGGTGCCCAATATTTCTGAGCGTAGATTGGTAGTTCTCCTCATGGAGGGATTGACAGAGCCATTGAGAGGGTGGATCAAAGCTTTTGATCCTCCTTCATTATAGGTAGCTATGAAGAAGGCGTGTAGTATGGAGATGGCAGCCCCATCCTACAAATTTAATTTCAAAGGTACTTCTTCATCTAGAGACCATAAGTGCTCCAACACAGATATAGAGAGACCGGATTTTAACATAGATAAATCAAGTGTAAAGAATGACTCAAAGGCCAATCCAGCAGCACCACCTTTGGATTGTGAGGCACTTAATGATCTGCGTAGGAAGAAGCTTTGCTTCTACTGCAAGGGTCCATATGATATCCATCACGATTGCCCTTTGAGGCCTAAGGGCAAGGCAAATCGTGTGATGTGGGTCTATTATGAGGATTCTGATTCAGAGGATTCTGAACAGCAGAATAGTTCTGAGGGGGTAGAGGTAGAGGCTTTAAGGCCTAAGGTAGAGGCAGAATTAGAGCTTCACATACAGGAGGCATGCCTATCCAGCATTCAGTCGGATGAGTCATTCAGACTCCGTGGAGTTTTGGCAGGGCAGAAGGTTATCACCCTTCTTGATACAGGAGCCACACATAATTTCATAGATGCTAGATTTGTGGAGAAGTGTGGACTCACTACAGAAGATTTTGAGGGCATCAGAGTTAAGGTAGCCGATGGTCACACTCTTAGGTGTGAGCGTATGATTAGAGACCTCCCATTGCGCTTGAACAACTATGAGTTCAAGGCTGATTATTACGTGGTAGACATGGGTGATATAGACTTAGTCTTGGGTATGAAGTGGCTTCATTCATTTGAGGAAGTTACTCTTCGTCTCAAGGACATGGAGGTTCTCTTTGATGTTGATGGGAAGACACACATTCTTAAGGCAATACGGGGCAGCAGCTTCAGATATATGTTTTTTCATCGGATGGAGATGCCTACGCTACCTGACATGATGGAGTGCGATGACGAGTGCACATTGGCACCAACACAAGAGAGATATGAGGATGAGCTTGGTCTTGAGGTGAGTGTAGTTTAGGAGTTATCACATGTGGTAGGAAATTAGTTTGCTGTTACAGTCAGTTCACAGATTGATATGACTCTTTTTAGCTTTCACAATCCAGATTTAGATATTATTCAGGTACGGAGTTTGCTTGAGTTGCTTGCTAATTTTCATTTATGGATTGGATTTTGGGGTGCCTCTCTTAGTACTAGAGATGGACATGGCATGGAGTTTGCATTGATTGACAGCAAGACAGGTCATGACTACATTTGGGATCCAGGTGGATTGATGGGTATATCATGCGGCAATTGCTTGAGGGCAAGCAATTTCAGGAGGGGCGGATTGTCATGTTCCCTTTTCAGTTGACATGTTTGGAGTTCATGGTTAGCCTATTATGCGACCCTCGTAGGCTGATAGGATGGTTAGAGGGTCTTGATGGAGATTGGAGTGGCTTCGTTTAGCAGAAATTTTTTAGTTGGCTTTCGTTTGGGCTCGATTGGACATGTATTGAGGGAGATATTAATATTTGATTTATTTAATCAAATATTAATTATTTGGTCTAATTTTAAATTAGAAACCCTAATTCTAATTTAAAAAAACCCTAATTAGGGCAAGCATATCTTTTGAGGGTATAAGGGTTTCTCATGGAGGCCATTGTGAATAAGCCATTGATTATTGATTATTGATTTTAAAGAATTTCTTCTGTGAAGACTGAGCCTAGGGTTCCAGGATTCCATTTGCATTGGAGAACGTTCCCTCTTCAGTGTGTGCAATTAAGAGGTTGTGGAATATCAGCTGATCTATTGCCAAATTGAGAGATAGCTTCATCCAGAAGTTATCACAGAATTTACAGGGTTGAGAGATAACTTCACACAGAAGTTATTACAGATATTCCAGGTATTTATTTCTTTATGTTTTGATTCAATAAATTATACAGCTAGAGATCTTCTGTGCTAGAAGCATATATTTTCAGATCAGGGGTTGAAAACAGGGAAGTTGTGCTTAATTGGTGGCCGTACGAAGTCCGTACAGGTCTGTACATATCCACACAGACACCGACATTAGCTGACAGAGAGCTTCCAGATATCGACATCGGCCGATTGGAGACCGACGTCGGCAGATAAGAACCTGCAGTGACCGACGTCGGCAGTATATCGATCGACGCTGGCGACTGTGTGTTCGACATAGCAGGCCGAGACCTTCCAGAATTCAATTTGCACTTCCAAATTTGCAAAGTCAGGGTTTTCAAGACTGTATTTCATATTTATATGCATAATAGAGGACTGCAATTGTAATAGTTTAGAAGGATAAGTGATAAGATCTGTGATTTATTATTGAAAAAAACTATATTATTGTTATCATTCTAAATTTATTCAACAGAGATTATATCTTGGTTCAGATTTTTTGTGTTGCTATATTCCCTGTTTGAAGGGGATATTATAGTGGTATCAGAGCTTTAGAGTATATATATTCCCAATTGGTTGGGGATATCACAGTGGTATCAGAGCTTCTTGTGTTTGCATATCCCTACTGGTTGGGGATATCACATGCTTTCAATACTTAAAGAATTACCTAATGTTTCCTCTGTGCTTTTCCTGTAAATTTTTTCATTCAAGATTACACTAACAACATCATCAACTTTCAAGATATTTGAAGCAGATGCAGTATTACTAACTGTCATTACCAAACTATGCCAACTTTCAGGTAAAGAGCATAAGATTAAGAGAGCCTTAATTCCATCATCAAAAATTATTTTGATTGAATTTAAATGATTTAATATTACATGGAAATCATTAAGATGACTAGATACCGATTCACCTTCCTACATTTGCAAATTAAATAACTACTTCATAAGATATACCTTATTCGAAGCTGAGGGTTTTTCATATAAATTTGCTAAAGTATCCATTAACTCTACCATTGTCTTTGCCTGTGATAAGTTGGAAATCACAAAAGATGTCAGGATCAACCTTATAGATCCAAGAGCCTTTTTATCAAGAACATTCTATTCTTCATCTTACATATTTGTGGGCTTTCTTGAAACCCCACCCAATGGTAAGTACAGATCTTTCTGATATAGATAATCTTCAATCTGCATCCTCCATAATTAATAATTCTTGCCATTGAATTTATCCATTCTTAGTTTACTTTCTTCTGCCATTGCTTTACTCTCACTCTAGAAAAAACCCCTGTGAGTGACCTATAATTAATAAACACTAACCCGCTCTGATGAACCTTGTTAGTGAACCAAGCTCTGATACCACTTGTTAGGATCTTACAGCACAATTGATTATTTTTGTATAAACAACTAAACACGGAATTAAACAAGAAATAATAAGTAACTAGAAATCAGAAACAACAAAGAATAAGAGATACAAGAAACAACCAATCTTGTATTAAACTCTTCCAGAAGGAAATACAATAAAGAAATCTCTCTCTTCTCACACCTTTCAGATGTACAGATCTCTTTCTCTCAATATTTTTCTCTCTCTCAATTACAACCAACTCCACTACTTGAATTGATCCACCTTATACAAACTATGAAGATAGAACCCTATTATATAGAACTAGGATTCATGAGCCATGCATTCTCCACCGTTAGATGCACCTCTTAATCAAAAGTTCAAATATGTCCTACCAAAAATAGAAAAGCAGACTCAAGACTAATAGTTAGTCTTTACATGCAAACAATCTTTTCTCCTCAAAATTAGAATTTTGGGAATGCATAGATGACAAATGCCAGTCTCTGTCTGTCTGGATATGACCAATGTCAGCCGATCCCTAACCAACGATGGTCAGTTTTAACCGATGTCGACAACTATGTAACTCTAGTAACCTCTACATTTGCTCATCTGGTGAAGCTTTTAGCTCCACAACTCAACAATCTCTCACTTGGAGATAAATAGATGCACCTGTATCTATACAACAACATCCTCTAGTTTGTTTCTCCATCTTCAAGTTCAATCTTGAAGACCAACAAAAGTTGAATGAAGATTCAACTTCTCCTTTATTACCAGCTTTGTTAACATATCAGTAGGGTTCTTATTTGTATGGATCTTTTCCAGCTTCAATTGTCCATCCTCCAATACCTGTTTAATGAAGTGGTACTTAGGTTGTATATGTTTGGTTCTTGAATGAAAGGCTGAATTCTTTGCCAAATGAATTACACTTTGACTATCACTGTACAATCTGCAAGTCTTTTGCTCATTTTCCAACTCTTCCATGAGCTGACTCATCTAAATCATTTCCTTTCTAGCCTCTATGACTACAATGTATTTTTCCTCTGTAGTAGACAAGGCAACAACCTTTTGCAACTTTGAAATCCAGCTAACCGCCATTCCACCAATAGTGAACACATATCCTATGGTGCTTCTCTTGCCATCTAAGTCACCTGCCATATCTGAATCTACATACCCATGTAGAGAAGTGTTTGACCCTCCATAACATAAATACCTATTGTTTGTCCTTCTCAAATATTTGAAAATCCACTGAACTGCTTTCCAGTGTTCCTTTTCTAAATTAGCCATAAACTTGCTGACAACTCCCACTACTTAGGCAATATCAGGTCTAGTACATACCATTGCATACATCAAGCTCCCAACTATTGAAGCATATGGAACTCTACTCATGTACTCAACCTCATCATATAATTTAGGACACTGTTCTTTGCTCAACTTGAAGTGTCCAGCCATAGGTGTGCTTATCAATTTCACATCCTACATATTGAACCTCTCCAACACTTTATTCACATAATCCTCTTGAGATAAAATCAAACTGTGATTTTTTATGTCTCTCTTAATACTCATGCCAAGGATTTTTTTTGCTGCACTTAAATCCTTCATGGCAAATGTGTGAGCTAATTTTAACTTAAGCTCAGTAATTTCCTGCATGTGTGAACCTGCAACAAGCATATCATCTACATACAGTAACAGGATAATATAACTACCATTATCCAATTTGTTATAATAAATACAATGGTCAAATTGACATTTACTAAAGCCATTCTCTATCATAAACCTGTCAAACCTCAAATACCATTGTCTTAGAGCTTACTTAAGACCATATAAGCTTTTCTTCAGCCTGCACACAAGTTTCTCCTTACATTTCACCTCAAAACCTTCCAACTGATCCATATATATCTCTTCATCTAAGTCTCCATGAAAAAATGTTATCTTAACATCAATCTGCTCAAGGTGAAAATCCTCAATAACAACTAAATATAATACAGTCTGAATAGAAGTCATTTTTACTACAGGAGAAAAAATTTCACCAAAATCAATACCTAGTTTTTATGCGAATCCCTTTACTACCAACCTGGCCTTATGTCTCATTTGTCCATTCTCTCCTTCCTTTAACCTGTAAACCATTTTTTTTTAGTGATTTCTTTCTATTTGGCAACTCAACCAAATCCCACATTTGGTTCTCTTCCAAGGAATCAATTTTCTTTTTCATGCCATGCTCCCACTATTTTCTAGATTTTATCTGCATTACCTCATCAAAACTTTCTAGTTCTCCACCATCAATGAGCAATAAGTATCATAAATAAGGGGAATAATGAATTAGAAGTTTACTTACCCTTTTAGACCTCTTTATGGGCATTTGAGACTCTTTTATAGCTTGTTGTTCACCCAGATTTATTTCTGACAGTGACTGATCCTGGTCATCTCTAGTCGATGTCGGTCTGCACCCAATTGATGTCGGTTCCACCTGATCGACATTAGTTTCTTCCTTACCAACATCAATTTCTTTCTGACCGACATTGGTTCCTTCTTGTCTGATGTCAGTATCTGTGTTTTCTTGTGAGTGATGATTTTTACCTATGAGCTCATTTTGGATCATAACCTCATCCAAATCATGATTGCCCTGCTCAGAATTATTCAACCTCTTGAGCTGATCACTGTACATCACCTTCCAATTGAAAACTACATCACAACTTCTAATAATTTTGTTGGTTTCTAAATTCTACAACCAAAATCTGAAATCTCCATAACCATAACCAATGAAAGTACACCACATAGATTTAGCATCCAACTTCTTTCTATTTTCTTTATCAATGTGCACAAAAGATTTAGAACCAAAAACTCTGAGATGTGAATGATCTACATTTTTACCTGTCCAAGGTTTTTTTGGAATTTCACCATCCAGTGTAATAGAAGGTCCTCTATTAATCAAGTAAACTACAATATCTATAACTTCTGCCCAAAACTGTAAGGGCAAATGAGCATGCAACTTCATACTCCATGCACGCTCCATTATTGTCCTATTCATCCTTTCAACAACTCTATTTTGCTGAGGTGTCTTTAAAACTATCCTTTTCCTGCGTATTCCACTCATAAAATAGTAATTATTAAATTTATTGCTGTAATACTCACCACCATTATCAGATCTAAGGCACTTCAATCTCAAACTTGTTTCATTCTCGACCAAAGCTTTCCATTTATTAAATGTGTCAAAAACATTATATTTCTTTTTTATGCAATAAACTCATACTTTTTTTGTAGCATCATTAATGAAAAAAATAAAATACCGTGATTCTCTAATGGAAGCTACCTGAGCTGGTCCCCACACGTCTATGTGAACAAGCTCTAACTTGTGCTTCTTCTTTGTTGACCCAGTTTTGAGAAACCTCACTTTCTTCTATTTTCTAGAAATACAATGCTCATAGAAATTTAGATCTATGTTATTCAAATCTGAAAGCTTACCTTTTGACTTAAGAACATTCATTCCCTTCTCACTCATGTGACCAAGCCTACAGTGCCACAACATTGCATCTACTCTGAAGTAGATAAAACAGAAGGAGAATGATCAGTAATACAAGTAGATAGATAAAGTGTATCTACTCTCTTACCTCTAGCTAATACAAGTGCACCCTTGAAAACTTTCCAAAATTTAGCTATAAGAGTTACTATGAAACTCTTATCACCTAACTTTCCTACAGAAATCAGATTCCTCTTCAGGATGGGTACATGCATGAAATCTTTCAACACCCATGTGTTGCCATTCTGCAATTTCAGTTGCACTTTTCCTTTGCCAACAATTTGACAAGGCTCATCATCCCCTAAATAAAATTTTCCAAAATCTCTATAGACATAATCATTGAAAAATTCTCTATTTGGGGTTGTATGGAAAGAGGCACCAGAATATAAAACCCAAGAATCTACTTTAATATCTAAAGAAAATGTAAGAGCATCTTGTGCAACAATACCTGTAACTTTTGCTTCTTCTTTATTACCTTCATGCTGATTTTCTTTGTTATCCTTCAACCAACAATCTTTCTTTGCATGCCCTTTCTCTCCACAATTCTAGCAGGTTATTCTTCCATTTTTGGATTTGGATCTACTTCTCATCTTTGACCTTGATCTCCCTTGCTTGCCTTTCTCTCTTTGCCTTCCTCTTCTTTCAATACTTAAAGCATTACCTGATATTTTCTCTATATTTTTTCTGCAAATTTTTTCATTCAAGATTACATTAACAACATCATCAACTTTCAAGATATTTAAAGCAGATGCAGTATTACTAACTGCCATTACCAAACTATGACAACTTTTAGGTAAAGAACATAATATTAAGAGAGCCTTAATTTCATTATAAAAAACTATTTTGACTAAATTTAACTGATTTACTATTGCATGGAAATCATTAAGATGACTAGATACCGATCCACCTTCCTGCATTTGCAAATTAAATAATTGCTTCATAAGATATACCTTATTTAAAGCTGAGGGTTTTTCATATAAATTTTCCAAAGTATCCATTAACTCTATCATTGTCTTTACCTGTGATAAGTTGGAAATCACAGAAGATGCTAGGGTCAACCTTATAGATCTACAAGACTTTCTATCAAGAACATTCCATTTTTCATCTTGCATATCTGTGGGCTTTCTTGAAACCCCACCCAACGGTAAGTACAAATCTTTCTGATAAAAATAATCTTCAATCTGCATCCTCTATATTTGATAATTCTTACCATTAAATGTTTCTATTCTTAGTTTACTTTCTTCTACCATTACTTTACTCCCACTCAAACAGAAACTCCTGTGAGTGACCTATAATCAACAAACACTAACCCGCTCTGATGAACCTTGTTAGTGAACCAAGCTCTGATACCACTTGTTAGGATCTTACAGCACAATTGATTACTTTTGTATAAACAACTTAACATGGAATTAAATAAGAAATAATAAGTAACTAGAAATCAGAAATAATAAAGAATAGGAGATACAAGAAACAACTAATCTTGTATTAAACTCTTCTAGAAAGAAATACAATGAAGAAATCTCTCTGTTCTCACACCTCTCAGATGTACAGATCTCTTTCCCTCAAAATTTCTCTCTCTCTCAATTACAACTAACTCCACTACTTGAATTGATCCACCTTATACAAACTATGAAGATCTAACCCTATTATATAGAACTAGGATTCATGAGCCATGCATTCTCCACCTTTAGATGCACCTTTTAATCAAAGGTTCAAATCTGCCCTGCCAAAAATAGAAAAGCATACTCAAGACTAACAGTTAGTCTTTACATGCAAACAATCTGTTCTCCTCAAAATTAGAATTCTGGGAATGCACAGATGATCGATGCCGATCTCTCTCTGTCTGCATATGACCAATGTCAACCGATCCCTAACCGACGTTGGTCAGTCCTGACTGATGTTAGTGACTATGTAACTCTAAAAACCTCTACATTTTCTCATCTATTGAAGCTTTTAACTCTACAACTCAACTCCCACTTCTTAGGCAATATTAGGTCTAGTACATATCATTGCATACATCAAGCTCCCAACTGCTAAAGCATATAAAAATCTACTCATGTACTCAACCTTATCATGTGATTTAGGACACTATTCTTTGCTCAACTTGAAGTGTCTAGCCATAGGTGTGCTTACCGGTTTCACATCATGCATATTGAACCTCTCCAACACCTTATTCACATAATCCTCTTGAGACAAAATCAAATTGTGATTTTTCCTATCTCTCTTAATACTCATGCCAAGGATTTTTTTTGCTGCTCTTAAATCCTTCATGGCAAATGTGTGAGCTAATTTTACCTTAAGCTCAGTAATTTCTTGCATGTGTGAACCTGCAACAAGTATATCATCTACATACAATAACAGAATAATATAGCTACCATTATCTAATTTGTTAAAATAAACACAATGGTTAGATTGACATTTATTAAAGCCATGCTCTGTCATAAACTTGTCAAACCTCAAATACCATTGTCTTAGAGCTTGATTAAGACCATATAAGCTTTTCTTCAACCTGCACACAAGTTTCTCCTTACCTTTGACCTCAAAACCTTCCCGCTGATCCATATATATCTCTTCATCCAAATCTTCATGAAGAAATGTTGTCTTAACATCAAGCTGCTCAAGGTGCAAATCCTCAATAGCAACTAAAGACAATACAGTCTGAATAGAAGTCATTTTTACTACAAGAGAAATTTTTTTTACCAAATCAATACCTGGTTTCTATGCAAATTTTTTTACTACCAACCTGACCTTATGTCTCATTTGTCCATTCTCTCTTTCCTTTACCTGTAAACCCATTTTTTTTAGTACATTCTTTCTAGCTAGCAACTCAACCAAATCCCACATTTGGTTCTCTTCCAAGGAATCAATTTCCTCATTCCTGCCATGCTCCCACTGTTTCCTAGATTTTACCTACATTGCCTCATCAAAATTTTTTGGTTCTCCACCATCAGTGAGCAACAAGTAGTATAAAGAAGGGGAGTAATAAATTGAAGGTTTACTTACCCTTTCAGACCTCCTTATGGGCATTTGATACTCATTTATAGCTTATTGTTTGCCTATATTTCTTTTTGATAGTGATCGATCCTAGTAATCTCTGGTCGATGTCGGTCTGCACCCGACCGACATCGGTTCCACCTGACTGACATCAGTTTCTTCCTGACCAATGTCAGTTTCTGTCTGACCGACGTTAGTTCCTTTCTGTTCAACGTTGGTATCTGTGTTTTCCTATGGGTGATGATTTTTACTCGTGAGCTCATTTTGGATCATAACCTCATCTAAATAACGATTGCCCTGCTCAAAATTATTCAGCCGCTTGAGCTGATCACTGTACATCACCTTCTCATTGAAAACTACATCACGACTTCAAATAATTTTGTTGGTTTCTAAATTCTACAACTGGAATCTAAAATCTTCATAACAATAACCAATGAAAGTGTAATGCATAGATTTAGCATCCAGCTTCTTTTTATTTTCACTATCAATTTGCACAAAAGCTTTAGAATTAAAAACTTTGAGATGTGAAAGATATACTTTTTTATCTGTCTAATCCTCTTCTGGAATTCCACCATCTAGTGCAGTAGAGGGTCCTCTGTTAATCAGGTAAACTATAGTATCTACAGCTTCTGCCCAAAATTTTAAGGGTAAACTAACATGCAACCTCATACTCTGTGCATGCTCCAGTATTGTCCTATTCATCCTTTTAGCAACTCTATTTTGCTAAAGTGTCCTTGGAACCATCCTTTCCCTATGTATTCCACTCATAGAATAGTAACTGTTAAATTTATTGCTACAGTACTAACCACCATTATCATATCTAAGGCACTTTAATCTCAAACATGTTTTATTCTCAACCAAAGCTTTTAATTTCTTAAATATGTCAAAAGCATCAGATTTCCTCTTTATGCAATAAACCCATACCTTTCTTGTAGCATCATCAATAAAATAAACATAATACCATGATCCTCCAATATAAGCTACCTGAGATGGTCCCCACACATCTGTGTGAACAAGATCCAACTTGTGCTTCTTCTTTGTTGACCCAGTTTTGAGAAATTTCACTTTTTTTTGTTTCTCAAAAATACAATGCTCATAAGAATCTAGATCTATGTTTTTCAAATCTGAAAGCTTACCTTTTGACTTAAGAACATTCATTTTCTTCTCACTCATATGACCAAGCCTACAGTGCCACAACTTTGCATCTACATCTGAAGTAGATAAAATAGAAGGAGAATGATCAATAATACAAGTAGATAGATAAAGCGTACCTACTCTCTTATCTCTAGCTAATACAAGTGCACCCTTGAAAACTTTCTAAGATTCAGCTGTGAGAGTTACTATGCAACTCTCATCACCCAAATTTCCTATAAAAATCAGATTCTTCTTCAGGATGGGTAAATGCATGACATCCTTCAACACCCATGTGTTGCCATTCTGCAATTTCAGCTATCTTTTTCCTTTGCCAATAATTTGACAAGGCTCATCATCCCCTAAATAAAATTTTCCAAAATCTCCATGGACTTAATCATTAAAAAATTCTCTATTTAGAGTTGCATTGAAAGAGACACCAAAATCTAAAACCCAAGATTCTACTTTATTATCTAAAGAAAATGTAACTGAATTTAACTGATTTACTATTGCATAAAAATCATTAAGATGACTAGATACCGATCCACCTTCCTGCATTTGCAAATTAAATAATTGCTTCATAAGATATATCTTATTCAAAGCTAAGAGTTTTTCATATAAATTTGCCAAAGTATCCATTAACTCTACCATTGTCTTTGCCTATGATAAGTTGGAAATCGAAGAAGATGCCAAGCTCAACCTTATAGATCCAAGAGCCTTTCTATCACGAACATTTCATTCATCTTGCATATCTGTGGGCTTTCTTGAAACCCCACCCAATGGTAAGTAAAAATCTTTATGATAAAAATAATCTTCAATCTGCATCTTTCATAATTGATAATTCTTGCCATTGAATTTTTTCATTCTTAGTTTACTTTCTTAAACCATTGCTTTACTCCCACTCAAATAGAAACCCTTGTGAGTGACCTGTAATCAACAAATACTAACTCACTCTGATGAACCTTGTTAGTGAACCAAGCTTTGATACCACTTGTTAGGATCTTACAACACAATTGATTACTTTTGTATAAGCAACTAAACATGGAATTAAACCAAAAATAATAAGTAACTAGAAATCAGAAACAACAAAGAATATGAGATACAAGAAACAACCAATCTTGTATTAAACTCTTCCAAAAGGAAATACAATGAATAAATATCTCTCTTCTCACACCTCTCAGATGTACAGATCTCTTTCCCTTAAGAGTTCTCTCTCTCTCTCTCTCTCTCTCTCTCTCTCTCTCTCTCTCTCTCTCTCTCTCTCTCTCTCTCTCTCTCTTTTTCAATTACAACCAACTCCACTACTTTAATTGATCCACCTTATACAAACTATGAAGATCTAACCCTATTAAATAGAACTAGGATTCATGAGCCATGCATTCTCCACCGTTAGATGCACCTCTTAATTAAAGGTTCAAATTTGTCTTGCCAAAAATAGAAAAGTAGACTCAAGACTAACAGTTAGTCATTACATGCAAACAATCTGTTCTCCTCAAAATTAGAATTCTAGGAACGCATAGATGACCGACGCCGGTCTTTGTTTGTTTGCATATGACCGATGTCGACCGATCCCTAACCGAAATCGGTCAGTTCTGACCGATGTCGGTGACTATGTAACTCCAGCAAGCTCTGCATTTGCGCATCTAGTGAAGCTTTTAACTCCACAACTCAACATTGTCTGTAGATGATTTCATTTTATCCATATGCATCTTCTTAGTAATAGACTTATAGAGTATCTCTTTTTATTCAGTAATTTAAGCCAACTCATGAAGAGTTATATTTGCTTTGATCTTCTTCATGTCTTAAACAATGTCATATCCTCTCTTTCTAGGTTCCTCCTTAGTCTAAGGCTGATTACTTCCTCTTGGAGGAGGTGGATTGTTATCAGCTTTAGGATTAAGCAAGAATGTAGTAGTATTTGGAGGAGTTGACATTGTGAGTGGTTGCTTATTCCTTAAATTATATGCACCTCTTTAGAAATAATAGAAAGCATGAAATTCATCCATGTTGTCCTTTGGCTCATTGTCATCTTCACCTAGAAATGGAAACTCATGAGTTTCAAAGAACATGGCAATGCTAGAAGAGCTAGGATTTGAATGATGCTCAAGTGGATTATGCATATGATCTTATCTAACCACCTCTGTTTGAAATATTTCAAATGCTACATAAAAGTCAATATATTTAAGCTCACCATGCTTGAAATTATTTTGAATTTTGTATCAATTAGGAAGAGTCATTTCTTCTATGTTAAACTCTGGGAGCTTGTTAGGCTGCTACAAATTATATAGAGGCCTATTGAATGGTCGATTGTATCTCTGAAATCCAGTGTTTTAATTACCATTTTGGCCATTGGTGTTGCCCATCCTCCTTTGCATATTTAATAAATCATTGCTCAAATTTTAAACCATCTTTTGAATAGAATTGAGTTCTACCTTTATAGAGTCAGTGCCTTGTAGAATAATAATATGAGATGTAGTAGATTGTTGATTCTATTGGTAGTTATTGCCCTATGTGTGATTGTTCAAGAATCCATAGTTTGACGACATTTTTTACATCATGGGAGGAAATATATATAAATGGTTCTAATTAAATGTTGGGACATTATGCCTTATATGTGGCATTGGATTCAATGTGGGAAAACCATTTTAGATGTTGGACATAGAGGGAACCTAAAGCTTGAGCTACCTCTCTATATTAATGGCTTCTTCGAATGCCCGTGCCAAATTATTAGCTACAATAATGCTCCTTAAAAACACCATGGTAATCAAATCCATTGAATTCTTTTACATCTCCAATATTAATGCTTCCTCTAGCTTATAACATGGGGTTGAATAATTATACATCTTTTGAAATCTCATGTTGAAAACCCAGATAGGCTCATTAGGCTCTCTCTTCATACTAGTGAATAGCCGATATATTATGCTAGAACTGATAACCTATCAAAATTATACAAGATAAGTAGCTTGACACTCATCCTAAGAAGTGATGGAGTGCTTCATTAGGATTAAATACCAATCATAAGCAGTATCCATTAATGTAAAAGGGAATAATTTGCATGACATCTTCATCGATAATATTCATTAATCTCAAAGTAGCTTTGAAGAATTTGATATGTTATTCTATTATCCTTGCTCTTTAAGGAGAAAAGGATGATAAACACTTCTTAATATTCTAAGGTAAATCATGCACATCTCTTGGGATGGTAATAGTAGATCTAACTAACCAAGGTGGTTGTTGAGCCATTAGCTGATTAAAAAATAAAGAGTTCATTATGGGTAAAGGATTCCTTATTAGAGGAGGTGGATTATTTTAAATTAGAACTGTTAGCACAATGATAGGTCTCTTATGATTTATCAGGGGTTCGACTAGAAAACTAACAAACAAATTAGATCTAGTCACTCTCTTAGGTGACTCTAGTGCAACTCTACATAAAGGATAACTACTATTATTGGTTTTGCTTCCCTCCTTCTAGCGCTAGTAAAACTATTGATGCAAATTTTATCTACACCATAGTCAAATGAGGTAGCCTTTAAATTTAATAGGATCTCAATAGAGGTAAAATACATTCCATGGTATGAGTTGTAGGTATGTGGTCAATTACAACATGTTGATGGAATAATGGGTAGGGCATGCAGGTTGTTGAGAAGGATTTTTGGATGGAGGTGTGGTTTCTAATAAAGGTAGTAAATCTCTATGTGAGTTGGATGGGTGGATGGTTGATAATATAGAGTGGATAGATCTCAAAACAAAATCAAAAAGGAGGGAAGGGTAAGGCAAAAAAAGAAGGCTCTATGGTTTTCAAGAACTATTTCCTTGGTTGGTTTCTAAAAAGACTAATGCTCTCAAAACTTATGCCTATTGCTAGCAGAAATTGCACATACACAATTAGACATAGATAATAATTATAAGGAGATAAATATGAAAGAAATATATATACCTCAGACAAAGGTTGTTCCTTTTAGGGTAGCTATTACACACCCTTAATCAGGAGATTATAGCTTGGTCTAGTGAAGTATCTAAGGCAACTTTTACACACACACATAAAACTACATCAAATAAAGCACTCATGCACATTTAAAATTATGAATCAATAAAATTTAATTACTTAATCAATATAATTTACCAAACTTTCAACAACTCTTGCACATATATAGATTAGTACAAATGTAATTAGATGTGACTTTATTTGGTTGTATGTCAGCAAATGTGTTTATGTATTTTCTTTCCAGTTTAACTGTAATTAGATGTGACTTTATTTGGTTGTATGTTTCAATATTATTTATTGTGTAATAGTTATGTTTCAATTTATTGTGGAAGAGAGAGAGAAGAGAAGCTAAAAAGGCATAAGGACATGTGTCCACATGTGAGAATCAGTTACATATGTATGAAAGGGATGGATGGGGTGAGCCATGCCATGTCAAGAGTCTTACTTATCCAAAAATAGTTATGAGAATGGTGACAAGTGGCATAAAACCTTTAGGAGTGGCATAGGAAACTACTTCTATCAAAGATCATCCATGAGATTTTGAAACTAATTTTAGGGAAGCTGACACATTGCACTATTGGAACTCATGATGATAGTTAGAAAATGTTCTTTCTAACTCCTAGTTATCCTCTAGACACCTATATTTTTGATCTTGTAGAAGCTCTTTTATTTGGTCAGCCACTAGCAATGACTCAATCTATCAACCTATCCATTTTGCTTGCTTTGTCTACTCTCATGTTCTCTCCAAGTCTTTTGAATAACAATGGCTATTTATTTTGGTTTGAAATTGATGTTTTATGGGCCGTCACCTTTCAGGTATTTCATTTAGACTTTTTGTCTTGAAACTTTCTTTCAGATAATTTTCTTGTAAGAATTCATTAGAAAATATTTCCAAAAGAATTCATGTCTTTGAGAACTCTATTTGTATCAAGAAAAATGTCTAAAAGAAATGGACCTTATCACCTTTTCAAGTTTTCCAAAAGAATTCTTGAAATAATTTCTCTGAAAGAATTCTTTTAGACTTTCTATTTGGCCCTTCAGAAAATTGAAATGGTCCTTTAAAAAATTGAAATGGTCCTTTAGCTTGTTGAAAAGTACCCTTCAGAAGATTTGAAAGTGTCTATTTAGCCTTAGAATGTCCCTTCAAAAAAGCTACAACATACCCTTTGGAAAAGTTGCAAGGGTCCTTTTTGGCTTGAAAGAGTTCTTCAGAAAAGTTGAAAACTGCCCCTCAAAAATACTAAAGTGCCCTTCAGACTTTTGAAATGTACCCTTCAGACTTTTTGAAAAGAACCCTTTCTCCACAAGAATTCCTTTAGAAAAGTTGAATTGGATCTTTTGAAAGGAAAAATACCCTTCAAAAAAGTTACAAAGTACCTTTCAGCTTTGAAAGGATATCTTTTGTGAAAAATGAGTAGGCTTACTTTTGGAGACTTATCCTTCAGGAAAGTTGAAAATAAAATTTCTAAAAAATATATACTTAAGAAAAAAAGCCTTCAGACAAAAAGTCTAAAAGAATTCAGCAAGGGCTTAGGACAAAAAACTTGAAAGAATTAGGTAAAGGCTTAGAATAAAGACCAAAATGAACCTTCTAAGAGAAATAACACTTGGTGTTTTTGTAGGCTTTATCAAAGACCATTTATTTTGAAGGAAAACTAAGTACTGGACTTGACCAAATTTGAAAGGTGCAAACTTGGGGTTAGAATTTGACCAACATTCTTGGTGATTCCTAGGTATGGCATACCTACTATGCCTAAGATCAATTGTTGAAATCCTTCCATTGGGTATGGATTCACATAAATGAGCACTCAGATTATCATGAATAGACATTGGATTGACCATAAGACAATGACATTACATAAGACACACATAGGAAAAGAGACACTTGTGCTACTAAGCACTTAGGGAATACAAAGAAAAATAAAGGAAACATGCATGTGTTAACTAGAACATTTAGGGAACACAACAACCAAAATAAAACTAGACTAAACACATAAACCTATCCTACTATTTACAAGATAGACCTATAAGGACTAATATAAAAAATTTAGATGTACCCCATTCACAGGGATAGGTAATTCTTATCCATTTATCTTGGTCAGTTGAAAGGAATTACTTTACTTGCACTTGCTGATGATGTAAGGGCCATTCCATAAAGCATCAACTTTTTATGTTTACCCAATTTTTATTTATCTTCATCTCATTTCAAAATGAAGTCACCTTTCTTGAATACTCTTGTACTTTATCTTTTGTCAAAACACTTCTTCATGAGTACTTGGTGATGTTCCATGGTCTTGTGTGCATTGTCCCTTACTTCTTGTAGTTGCATTCATTCTGTCAATCTGACTTCCATTGGAGTGTTTTCCAGTAGTTCTAGCTGATGTGCAATTCCTAGATTAGGGAGCTCTTGAGAGATGGACAACGTAGCTTCTCTCCCATAAACAAGCACAAAGGGAGAGTAACCAATTTATCTCTTATGAGTGATCCTATCAACCCATAAGGTTGTATTCAACTCAGTGTGCCATGCTCTCTAACTATTCTCTAATGTCCTCTTGATGATATTGATGAGGCTCTAATTAGTACACTTAGCCAACCATTACCTTGAGGGTAATAGCTATATGAGGTACTCAAGTAAATTTTGTTCCTATTTTCACACTCAAAAGTTTTAGCACTCATAAAATCAAGAGCATTGTCAGAAATGATAGTATAGGTAACCCCAAATCTTGTTATGATACTCTCATAAAACTCCAAAATTGCATTTTCATTTTCCTTCTTCAATTCAATAACTTCTACCCACCTTGTGAAGTATTCAATAACAGCCAATATCCATTTGTGTCTAGCACTTGATAGAGGGTTGATCATACCAATGAAATCAATGCCCCATTACATGAAAGGCTGGTCCACTTGGATAGGATTCAATGGAAGGGCTGCAAGTTTCTATTTGCCTACAAAGAAAGCACATTAAGGACATCTCCTAACCTAAGATTAGAAATATTTGAAAAGGCTAGGACAATAATACCCTACCTTCATTATCTTTTTATCTATTTTTTTTAGGGAGAAATGACCTCCATCTACATCATTGTGAAACTTTTCCAACAAGATGCCAAATTGATCATTATCAACACACCTTATTAGTACACCATTCACATCCTTCCAAAATAGAATGTCATCAACAAGAAAATAAAGAATGGTTTGAAATATAGAATACCTTCTTTGTGACTTGTTTAAACCATTAGGAAAATCACCATTTTGGAAGAAACAAATGATGTCTTATGTCCAACTTTGAATTGGTATGTTACCAACTGATTGGGGATGAACTTGATTAACCAAGACCTCTTCCTTTTGCCCTTGAAGATCTAAAGCTAGATGTTCACACAAACCCTTTCCTCTTATAAATTTGGTTACTTTGATATCAACATCATACTCTATTACCTTTGTGATCTACCCAGTTCTCTTCTCATTAAGGTCTTTGCTTAAGAGGAACTCTTTGGTGTTAGGATGAGAGACCATGACACGCATCTTATTGTTTTTGACCATGTGCATGAAATTTTTAAAACCTCTTATCATAGTTAGAGCTTATTGATCAACAAATGTTTACTTGACATCATAATCTTCCAATCCTTTACTAATGAATGTAATGGGTTGTTCAACTTCCTCATCATTCTTTTGCATAAGCATAACTGATATTTTGTCAAGATTAGTATAAAAATATTGAGTATGAAATACTTGGAAAAGTTTGGGTTCAAGAGAGTAGGAGATTGGGAAATTACTTGTTTGATTGCCTCAAAACTATTCTTACCTTCCTTTATCTAAGTAAAATCTTGGTTCATCTTGAGCATGGATGTAATAAGCTTCATCAAAGTATCAAATCCTAGAATAAACCTTCTTAAAAAGTTTATCTTGCCTAAGAAACTTTGCAAACCTTTTTTATGTAGAGGCAAAGATAGGCCTAGAATGGATTCAATCCTTCCAGGTAAATAGACAGGCCTTCCTTTGACACAACGTGACCTAGTAATTTACCTTAATGAATAACAAAGATACATTTTTTTGGATTAAGAGAAACTCCAAAATCTCTACACTTCTCAAATACTTGCCTTAGATGTTTCATGTGGTCATTAACATTCTTTTAAAAAATAGTTATATCATAAAGTTATACAAGTAAAAACTCATTGATCAAACCTTTAAAGGCCATGCCCATTGCTCTTTGGAAGGTAGCACCAACATTAGACAAACCAAAAGGAATCTTTATATATGAAAATGTTCCCCATTTTGTGGTGAATGTTTTCTTGATTTGATCCTCTTCATTCACCAATATTTGGTTATAACCTGAATAACCATCAAGTAGTGAAAAGCATTGAGAACTTGAAACCACTTGCAAAATCTGCTCCATGAAAGGTAGTGGATAATGGTCTTTGAGTGAAACTCTATTTATATCCCTAAAATCCAAATAAAGTATAATCTCTCCACTCTTCTTTCAAGTAGGTACAAGGTTAACTACCCAAGTTGAGTGCTTGATAGGAAAGATAATCCTAGACTCAATCAATTTGGTAAGCTCTCTCTTCATGAGTTCCTCTATCTTGGGATTGATAGGCCTATGTTTTTGCCTAACTAGTTTAGCTTTAGGTTCTAACTCAATGGTGTGATGAGCTAGACCTAGATCAAACCATTTCAAATCCTTTTAGTCCCAATAAAATATATCATGAAATTATTTACACAATTCAATGAAGGCTTGTCTTTCGAAAAGAGAACATATCTTACCAATTTTTATAAGTTTATCCTTAAATATTAATATTATAGTTCTCTTCCTTTGTATAAATTCTTACCCTTTCCTTCATTCTTTGATCATATTAATTGAACACACTCTCAAAAGTAACCATCCCTTTTGATATCTTATTTGTCTGTAGATAGATAACTTATTCTTCATATTGATTGTGAAGCTTCTTTTGATTATTTGAAGAAAATTTTGCTTTATTTTGAATGAAGTATACAATGTGTTTATCACTCTAAAATACTTTCCAAGACACTTAATTATCTAGAATATAAGGTCTCACAATGACTTTGACATGAGGTTGGTCCTTATCTCTACTTACATCAGCCACTATATCAAAGTGTGCTCCTATCACAACCAACCTGTTAGCATGTTTATTTGAGTCTTGGTATAGGTTGGATATTGAAAGCATCAAAGTCCTCAATTAAATCCCACACCCTATGCTTGTAATACTTAAGAAAAATTTTCTTGCCTATAGCTTGGTTTCTCACTTTATGTATAATCAATTCACTATCTCCATATACTTTCAAATTCTTGATTCCTTTTCTCTTTGCCCATTGGAGGTCATGAACCAAGCCTTCATATTCTACCTATTAAAAGTACAAATAAAATAGAATCTGTATGAAGAGTAATATTGGTTATTTGAGGCAGAAACCAACATGACACTAGATCTATCCCCTACCTTGCTTTTAGAGCCATCAAAAAACATTTCCATATCCCTTAAAGTTCATGATCTTCATTAGTGAGTGATGGTATAAGAGTGTTGTTCTCATGCATAAAGTATACTCCTAATTCAATTTCTTCTATGAATGCATAGGGGTCATGCTCATAATTTTTAGTACCATACTATTCAAGAAAGAGGTTAGAAATACCTTCAAGGGGAAAGGATGTTTCACCACTAATGGTACCTTCTTCCTGCTCACTAATCATACAATTATGATTTGAACTTGTCTCCATATATGGTTAAATTTGGAACCTTTCCAAGGGATATGTTCTTATAGTTACCTTAGCTCCATATCTTGTTATAAAGACTAGAAAATACCAATCAACTATAAGTTACCCTCCAATCTTAGCCATGAAGTCTCTTGACAAGTAAATAGCAAAATGTGATGGAAGATCAATCACCACAATGTCTTGTAGGATGGGGAAACTTGGAGAATCATGCAAGAAAACTTTCAAACATTTAACCAACCCCATAGTCTTAGCTGGAGTTCCATAAATTTGTAACACACCCTTATTATGAGGCTCATATTTTATTCCCAATTTATTAGTAACCACTTTAGGCATAAATGTGATACTGGCCCCACTGTCCACAATGCAGTTGTGAACCAATTTGTCTCCCATAATGAGTGTTAGATAGAAAGGTGGAGGCTTCTCAGATTTGGTAGATGGTTATAAAACATAGTTATGTGTGTTGGTAAGGGCTACACCATTTTGTCTTATAACCTAAGGGGATACATGAATGCTTGAGATTTGTTCTTGTAAAAGCTCCTTTTAGCCAAATATACGCAATACTTCCCAAAGAGAAATGATATTTTTGGTATTCTTCAAGGAGTCAATAATATTTAGAGAGGAAGTATTCACCTTGTTCTATATTCTCAAAGGCAATGATGGAACTTGAAATTGTTGTACTAGAGGTTTGGCAACCTTGTTCACATTCTGACTTTGAGGATTAGTGTGACTGGTAGGATCTATTACATTGATACTTACACTTTGTGACCTTGGAGAGGTACTACTTGGAATCACTTGTGCTACTATAGTATCTACTAGATCCCTTTTTTTAGCCCTTATGTTGGCTATAACAAATGTATTTTGATTTAACACATAATCATCTTCTACTTGTAAGTTCATAAAACTAGTACTTTGGCTACTACTTTCTCTTTGAACATTTCTTTGCATGAGATTTGCTTCTTCTGATGTAACATAAGGAGTAGCTCCTTATTAAGTTACCAAATCTTGATTACCTTCTACACCATTATATATAAACTAACATTGAGATTACCCCCAATGATCCAAATGTTCCTCTCCTTGAACTAGATTAGTGTAGACTGGAAAAATAGCCTTTGTGGATGGAATGGAATTAGGATTATAGTCATTGGGCTGCCTATTGAAACTTTGTTGACCTTTTCATCTCCCTTGGTGAGTGTATTATGGTGGATTGGGTGGAGCATTTGCATACATTTGTGCTTGCTTGAGCTAGGTTTACAAAGATCTAATCATCTTATCCTTAACTATAGCATCATCCACCTTCTTGGGAGTAATTCTAGGTTTGGCATTAGTATTGGGAACTTGTGCTATGCTTGGGGATTCAACTAAATTATGAGATAAAAAAGGCATGGAGACTCTTGGAGGTAGTTTCCCAACTTATATCAAACTATTCTCAGCTTTAATGGCTATCTCATATGCCTCAGGTAAAGTAAATCCTCCCATTAACTACAAAATTACTACTACATCAATGTCAATAGCCTTAAGATAGGTGGGGAATACAAACCTTGGAGGAGGCCTCATAATAGGTGGTAGCCTATGCCATTTTCTTTGAAATCTCTCATTGAAATCTCAAATGGATTCATTAGGACCTATTTTTATAACATTTAGCCAGTAAATTAGTGAAGTATGGTCACTCTTATTTTTTAACCTATTTACCAATAACTCTCCAAAGCTATCCTAGTTAGTAATTTAACCACCTTCCAATGTCCTATACCAATAAAATGCCTTCCCTTTTAGAGACATGGCAAGTAGTCTAATAACTATGTTAGCTTGGGTGATATTGTGAAAATTGCAAAATTTTGAACTGTTTCTAATATGCTTAGATGGGGTAACAAGACCTTCTCCATTAAAATTGGGGATACGTTTGGTGGCAGTATGAGCAATAAGATCATACATATGAAAGTTAATTAGATTTTGGGTGTTAAAGGCTAGGAAAGGATATCTTCTAGCCATTTCTTATTCCTCTTGATCTACTAATTATTTAACCTCCTCTTCTTCCTCTTCAAAACCTTCTTGTTCAAGATCTCTAAAGGTTAGGAATGGTTTAAGGTGTTGTTCTTCAAGAGGAGTTTCAGGATGAGGAACTTGATTGAAAAGCCTACTAGAAGATGATCTAGTGAAGACCATAAAGTATATTATGGAAAAAATGATCTACAAATAGATATTCTCACCTTTTAGAGTTGTTAAATTTTGTATTATAATACTTTTATAAACTTGGACTTGTCAAGGCCAACATTCACCTTGACATGGAAACAATTAGGACTAGTTGTCCCACTAAGCGTGCCATAACTATTGTCATCAAATTATGCACCCTAGGACATTATATGAAATTCCTTCAATTTGATGTAACATTGAATCATCCCTCAAGTTTTTTGGAACTTATAAGAGAGATGAGTCTCTAGGATTGAAAAAGGATAGCTCCCTAAATTCTTCTTTAAGTGTCTATCACCTAATTTATGCTTGTTCATGAAAAGAGTCAAGAGTTTGTATAAAATAGAAAGTTATGCTGAAGAGCTGATCCACCAATAATTTATCGTAATGACTATCACACTTTTACTAAGTCACAATGCTTTCCAAAACTAATTCCATACATTGAAGGATACTAACATAGTGTTTCAATGTGAAGGTAACATGCTTGAGTCAATCAACAAGGTAATTAACCTAAGGGGTAGATTTCACACCATAGATATAATTGTATACTTGAAAGAGAGTTTAATACATTCAACACACTTCACATGACCTATTAACATTAGAAGCTTTGTTCAAACATGAAGGATAAAGGGAGTAAGGATGATGATATCACTTAGCTCCACTATACATCACTCACATACTCATACAGAAATTCACAACTTAGAATTGGTCTTGTATTCAATGTTTAAAATCAAAGTGAAATGTCATTTTAGTAGGGCTTTCCCATACCAAAAATGTGTTTATCTACAATAACCAAAATGGATCAATTTATAGAACTTTGGGGAAGAGAGAGAGAAGAGAAGTTGAAAAGGCACAAGGACATGTGTCCATAATGTGAGAATCAGATAAAAATGTATGAAAGGGATGGATGGGGTGAAGCATGCCATGTCAAGAGTCTTACTTATCCAAAACTAGTTATGAGAATGGTGACAAGTGGCATAAAACCTTTAGGAGTGGAAAAAGAAAATAAGATCATCCATGAGAGTTTGAAACTAAAAATAGAGAAGTTGACACATTGCACTGCTAGAACTCATGATGGAATTTAGAAAATGCTCTTTCTAACTTCTAGTTATCCTCTAGACACCTATATTTGTTGATCTCATAGAAGCTCTTTTATTTGGTCAGCCACTAGTAATGACTTCGATCCATCAACCTATCCATTTTTCTTACTTTGTCTACTCTCATGTTCTCGCCAAGTCTTTTGAATATCAATAGCTATTTCTTGTAGTTTGAAATTGATGTTATGTGGGTCATCACCTTTTATGTATTTGATTTAGACTTTTTGTCTTGACCCTTTCTTGTGGATAATTTTCCCACAAGAATTCATTAGACAATCTTTTCAAAAGAATCAATGTCTTTGAGAGCTCTATTTATATAAGATAAAATGTATAAAAGAAATGGACCTTATCACCTTTTAAAGTTTTTAAAAAGAATTATTTGGATAATTTATCCAAAAGAATTCCTTCAAACTTTATATTTGGTCCTTCATAAAATTGAAATTCTCCTTCAAAAAATTGAAATGGTCCTTCAGCTTGTTGAGAAGTACCCTTTGAAAGATTTGAAAGTGTATATTTAACCTTAGAATGTCCCTTCAGAAAAGTTGAATCATACCCTTTGGAAAAGTTGCAAGAATCCTTTTTGGCTTGAAAGAGTCCTTCAAAAAAGTTAAAAACTACTCCTCAAAAAAAATAAAGTTACCTTGAAACTTTTGAAATGTACCCTTTAGACTTTAGAAATGTAACCTTCAGCCCTTTCTCCACAAGAATTCCTTAAAAAATGTTGAATTGGATCATTTGGAAGGAAAAATTCCCTTTAGAAAAATATATAGGGTAGCTTTTGGAGACTTATCCTTTATAAAAGTTGAAAAAAAATGTCTAGAAGAAATATACTTAAGGAAAAAAAGCTTCAGACAAAAAGTTTGAAAGAATTTGGCAAGGGCTTAGGACAAAAAACTCAAAAGAATTAGGCAAAGTCTTAGAAAAAAGAATAAAATGAACCTTCTAGGAGAAATAACACTTGGTATTTTTATGGACATTGTCAAATACCATTTCTTCTGAAGGAAAACTAAGTACTGGACTTGGCCAAATTTGAAAGGTGTAAACCTGGGGTTGGAATTTAACCAACATGATGTTTATTGATGTTTTTAGTAGACTCTTGGAAAGTTACTATTGTATCCAAATATTTCACCCTAGAATAGGTTATTTAAGCCTATTTAATATTTTGCAAACATTGGAATGATTCCAAGTGTGTGTGGCACTTATAGTGGAAGTAAACCTCTAGATTTTAAGGGCTAACTCCCTAGATATGACTTGATGTTGCTTATGCTACTAAAATTTACTATTATGGGTGAAAAGGGAGAGAAAGATACATAAATCAAACCTAAACTAGGAGGTGATACACCAAGAGTTTATTCCATTCATACACTTGGAATTTGCATAATGAACTAAGACAATTGAACTAGCCTCAACACCATTAATGAAGCTCCCTAGCATTAGTGTTTCTCATGAAGGCAAATAACAATTAAAAAAATGAAGGAAAGTGAAGGGAAGGTCAGATTTGATAATACCAAACTCATACACACTTCAAGAGTCTATTATAGTAGCATACACTTCATGAAACCCATTAGGAGAGAAGTCATTTGTAGTAACACATTCAAGGATTGCATGAAAAAAAGATGAACTCAATTTATACTTGACATTCAAGATGGATCACTTCAACACGTAGTGAAAATGGAATTAGAGTATAACCAACTTGCTTCTCATTATATTATGTACAAATCAAGATACAATTTTGGTAAGGCTTCACCATACCAAGAGTTGGAATCCTTTTCAATAGCCAAAATGGCTCATACTTATATAACTTGGAAGATAAGAGAGAAAGGAAAAGTTGAAGAGGAAAAATTATAAGTATCCAAAGGTGAAAATAAGTTACAAGGCTCATGAAACTGAATTTCACTTTATCACATCCCAAATTAGCCTCTTTTCCAAGTGTGGCATAACAAATCTTCTCTATCATTCTCTCTTATGAACGGCCTTCATCATAGGCCTTTTTTGAGAAATCCAAGGAATATTAGGGATAAGTGTAACATTTGAAATGAGATTAAGGGTTTATAATCAGGAATTCACATGAATTGGAAGTTTCTTTGATCATTGATATTCTCTTATGCAAGCACAATCATTATCTGCTGCCATGATCACCCTCCATTAGGATTATTTTGACAATTGGCACTAAAAATATTAACTGATTCATAAAATAGGTGTTATGACACCTATATAGGCACATTATATTCTCATCCCCATCCAAAACACCTTAAAAGACCTTCAAATTTGAGTTGTTACTCTTTCCACTATGTGATCACTTTTCTCATTTTGGACTGGTTGAAATGAGAAGCCTAATAGAGACACTTAGGATAATTTATGAGTTTTTTAAATGAAAAGGGGAGTTTATTAAATTCAAAATATATCATATCAAGTGATTATCATCCTTTTATCATCTTCAAAACCTACAAAACACAAGAAATTATCAAAGAAATTGGTCCCCTTCTCCATTTGTAGTTATACTAATAGAGTTTGTGGTTCTATTGTAGGAGTCTGTAGATGGAACAATGGAGTCTATAGATTTTTTAATGGATTAAACATATATTAAATACCCATGCAATAATTAACTAGTTAAGTGTAAGGTTAAAAATTCACATGACCCTCAATTTGGCTTTTAGGCTTAAGGGTTTCCTTCATGCATGACTGTAACCCTTCTTGGTTAGAGCATCATGCTTATTTTAATATATTATAGAAAGGTGTTTTATATTATTTTAGGTGTCATGAATCTTCTAAAATAATAATTTTATCTTTTATTTCCTTTTGGTTCATCATTTCACCACTTTTCTCAAAACTGCCATCTTCATGCATGGTAAAACTACCCCTAGTCTGAGATAAAATAGAGAGGGTTTAAACTATTAGTCATGGAAAATTGATTATTGGATCATATAATTTGAATCATAAGGGTAATATTTACCATATTTTATCTTCTAACTCCTCCATTTACCCTTCCAACTAGCATGAAACTCAAAACTAACTTTTGAAGGTGATTGCCTGCAAGTTGAGGGTGAAATTGGCCTTTTTGACCTCATATTTGGATAAATTTGATATATTTTCCTTTTTTATATATATCCTCATGTTATTTGATGTTCCTATATTTATATTTAATCTTTAGAGATTCTCCCTTGGCTTGTGGAGACACTTCTTCATAGTATGGATGGAACATTGAAAACTCAACAAGCACCTACAACTGGGAATAAGATTCTGAGTGCTTTGAGGCTATTTGTTTGTGTATCCTTCCATATGCACCTAATTAACATCTCAAGACATCATAATTTTCTCTGGTCACTTATAACTTATTCTTGACATATTGAACCCTATAAAGCCATCATTTAACACATTAGACACCCAGCTTAGCTTAGGCTTAGCTTGGATTATAAAAGGGTCTTGCAATTATCATGAGACCTGTAGGTTACTTTTGGATGTGAGAACCATGATCCATGATCACTTAGATGCTCAAAATTTCAACATAAGGTTTATTAGGTCATATTATCATCTTTAAGGTTCCATACTAACCACTACCTTCCATAGTCCTTTTAGCTTAGCTATAGGTTATCATGGTGATGTTTATGGCCTATTTAAAGGTGATTTGACTTCCAATGAAGGTAATTTAATATAAAAATACTCTGATACCCCCTTGAAATCTCAAAATAAGGTCTAAACTTCATCCTCTAAATCACTATTTGAAACTTTGACTGTAAGTGCCACCTTCTTGGTTGTGTACGGACATAGGAGAGTTTGGGGTGTGTCAAAACACCAAAATCCACCTTTTATTATGATATATTGAGATATAGGTGACACTTGAGCCATTGGTATCATTAAAAATTGATGGAACAATCCAAGATCATCACTATGAAGGGCAAGGCTAACTTTTGATCAACCTCCTATACATGATCACTATAAAAATTCAGTGTTTTTTTGGACAACTTCAAGGGTCTTAATGACCATCTTCCTCTCATCATTTTTACCTTTAAATTGGCATAGGAACTATATGTGGATATGGATATGAGGTGAACCAATTTGAAGACCTTAGAACTTCATGGAACTCTTTCAAAAAGGCTTCACAAAAGTTCTTGGTGCACTATTTTGGCCAAGTTGGGAACACAACCCCAATTTGCTCAACTTTGTAAATGAGTATTTTTTATTCTTCCAATGACTCCAAATCACTTAAACATGCTTATAATTTAAAATTAAACTTTTTCAAATCAGTGAGAACACATTGAACACTGATAAAAACACACTTTTCCATGGCCCCAAGAAGTGTAAGTAGAGACAAGTGTTGTAAGTGGTGTTTTGGTGCAATTTGGAGCTCTCTTAATTGGATGAGAGTTGTAGAAGTTTTTTTAGGATGCCACCATAGAGATTTATCTTTTAACACACCAAATAATGCTCAATAAATCCACAAACCACTTCTTATACTCATATATCCTGTACAAATTGGCTTTTAAGCAAGAAACTATATTTCTCTTGATATGAAAATATGAAGATGCTATGAATGATGCTTACACCATGGATATAGGGTCTAATCTGATCTTGAAAATAACATGCCAAAACGAAACATCTCTAGACCATTTTTGAGTTCAAGCAATTTGGACAAATTTGGACCTTGCTTGATTGCATAGGTAGCTTTGAGGATTGAACCTTCTTAACGATTGTTTATAAAAGAGGAGGAATAAATATACAAAAAAAATTCACTAAATGGAAGCTAACTTATTATAATAGAATTCTCTAGAGCCATCTATCCCAACTTAGCTTGTACGGCTTGTGGTGAGTGAAAGTCTTTGACTAGTTTTGACCTTTTGAGGAGTAATGGGAAGAAAAGGTGAAATTTGTACTTTATAAAGCCAAAAGAATAGTTTGATCATGAAATTCTATATTAGGAAGATAAAGAGATGTCCTTAAAGTGCCTTCACTTGAAAAAATATGTACAAGTCCATACAAATGGCTAAAAACTCCCTTTTTCAAGTGTTTTCTTAATTTTAACTTGCACCTACAAACTTGGTCAGTTAAAAATAGCTATTTAAGACCCCTTAAGACACATGGAACATGCCATCACCCTTTTAGACTTGAAAAATTCCCAAGAAACTTGTATAAAGACTTGGGTCTTTCATTAAATGCCCATTCTTGACCTTTATAAAGACCCAAAGTGACATGGAACACTAATGCAAAGAGTGACCAAAGCTAATATAACATTTATTGGAATTAAATGGCCTATGAAAAACTTCATGATAAAGTTTTTACATATAGGTTTCACTTATTTTGATCAAGGGGTAAAAATGGTCAATAGTTACCAAGGGTGCTCTTATGGTTGCAAGAGGTAAGAAAGTTGGTACTCTGTATTTGACTAGTAGAGCTAATCATTGTAATTTAGTTATTGTAGATGGAGATTCAAATTTGTGGCACTAAAGGCTTGGTAATATGAGCTATAAGGGCATGGAAATATTGAAAGATAAGTTACTTAGATTGAAACAATTTGATTTGGACTTTTGTGATGATTGTGTGTACAAGAAGTAGAAACGAGTTAAGTTCCTAAGGGTTAGACCTACAAAGAAGGAGAACAAGTTAGATTTGGTTCACTTAGATGTATGGGGACCAGCTTAAGTATCTTATATTGGTGGTTCAAATTATTATGTTACATTTATTGATGATGCAACTAGGAAAGTTTGGGTGTATTGCATTAAGAAGAAATCTAATATGTTTGAAACATTCAAGAGATGGAAAGCTTTAGTTGAGAATGAAATAGGTCTCAAGTTGAAATGTCTTAAGTCAAATAATGGAGGTGAGTATTATAGTAAATTATTTGATGATTATTGTTCACAAAATTGAATTCATAGGTAGAAGATGGTTCTAAGGACACCATAGGATAATATAGTGTCAAAGAGGATGAACAGGACAATCATGGAGTGTGTTAGGAGCATGAGGTTGCATGCAGTACTAACCCTAATGTTTTGGGTAGATGCAGTTAGAAAAATGGTATATTTGATTAATATAGGACCTTCAATGCCTTTATATGGAGGCATACCTGATGAGCTTGGTTTGGTATGAAAGTTAATTATTCTTTTCTTAGGGTCTTTGGATGTGAGGCATTGGTTCATATTCCCAAGAAGGATAGGACCATGTTAGAGGCTAAGTCTGAGAGATGCACCTTTATTGGTTATGGTGAGGATGGCTTTGGTTTTTTAGTTTGGAGTCTTATTGACAAGAAAATTTTCTAGTTTAGGGATGTTTTCTTTAAAGAAAAACTAATGTATAAGGATCAATTGTAGGAATAGGAACAAAAAGAGTACACAGTGTTGGATGATATTACGAATGGTAAAGTGTCCAAGGAGATAGTTCAAGAACCTCCTACATAGGAACCTCAAACTCCTATAGTAAGAAGGTCTCTTAGGGTAAGAAAAGATCCTAATTTTTTTTCCTCGTATTTGAGTTATTTGTTAGTTACTTATAGTAGAGAACCAAAATGTTTTGAGGAAGTAATGTAGGTGAATACTAGGAAGAAGTGGGAGCAAGCCATGGGAGAAGAACATAGTTCTCTCATGGAGAACTAGATGTGGGATTTGGTAAATCTACCTAAGGGAAATAGAGCATTATATAAAAAGTGGGTATATAAAATCAAAGAAGAGGATGTAGGAAGAAAAAGGTATAAGTCCTAATTGGTGGTAAAGGGGTTTGCATAGAAGAAAGGTATTGATTTTGATGATATTTGTTATCCTATTGTTAAATTAACTTACATTATAACTATGCTTGGTATAGTTGAAATAGAGGATTTGAATTTATAACAATTAGATGTGAAGACTACATTCCTTCATGTTGATTTGGAGGAAGAATTATATATGGAATAACCATAGGGTTATGAGGTCAAAGGAAAGGAAAAATTGGTGTGCAAACTAAAGAATAGCTTGTATGGACTAAAAAAAGCTCCATAGTAATGATATAAGAATTTTGATAGTTTTATGTTGGAACAGGGTTACTCCAGGTGTCATTCTGACCATTATGTGTATGTCAAGATATTTGAGGATGGTAATTATATTATCCTATGCTTGTATGTAGATGTCATGTTGGTTGCAAGAAAGAACATGAAATAGATTCAAGTACTCAAGAAGCATCTTGATGATTCTTATTCTATGAATTATTTGGGAGCAATGAAGCAAATCCTTGGTATAAGGATAAATCAAGATAGGAAGGAGAAAAATCTGATCTTATCCTAAGAAGAGTATGTGAAGAAATTTTTGGGGAGGTTTAATATGTAGGATGCTAATCTGATTGGGACTCCTTTAGAAGGCCATTTTAGATTATCAAAGGAGTAATGTCTCAAGATAGAAGAAGAAAAGCTAAATATGTCCAAGGTACCTTACTCATCATTAGTTTGTAGCCTAATGTATGCTATGGTTTTTACTAGGCTATATATTTCCCATGTAGTGGGAGTAGTGAGTAGGTACATGAGTAATCTAGGTTATGAACACTGACAAGTAGTAAAATGGATTCTTCAATATTTGAGAGGAACCATGGGTACAACATTATGTTTTGGTGGATTGAACACCACTTTTCATGGTTATGTGGACTTAGATATGGCTAAGGATGTTAATAGTAAGAGGAGTACAATAGTTTATGTATTTACTATCAGGAATACAATGGTTAGTTGGATTTCCTAGATATAGAAGATTATGGCTTTATCAACCATAGAGGCTGAGTATGTTGCTACTACAAAGGCTAGTAAGGAAATGATTTGGTTACAATAGTTACTAAATGAGTCTGGGTATAAGTAGGAATTTTGGGGAATACATAGTGATATTCAGAGTGATATACATTTATCTAAGAACTTTGTTTTCCACTCGAGGATGAAACACATATAGTTATGGTATCATTTCATTAGGACAACTTTGGAAGAAAACATGGTGAAGCTAGAGAAGATACATACGACCCAGAACTTGTGGATATGTTGATCAAGGTAGTCAAATTAGAGAAGTTTAAGTTATGTTTAGCTTTGATTGGTCTACGTGAATATCATAGAGGTGTGTTAAATTTTGTTCAAGGGGAAACAAACACTAAGTGGGAGATTGTTAAATGTGGAGTCTATTTCACCCCTAAGGTTAAAATAATGTTAATGGTGCAATTTTAACATGTATTTATTTACTTTTACAAATGTGGGGTTAAATTTTTAGTGTGATAATCACTTCCCACATTTGTGGCATGATTTATGGATAAATAAGTGTGATTTAAATAGGTTGAGAGAATCAAGGGATTATATTTTATTCAGTTGGTTAAAACCTCCCTTATTCTATGCCCTTTTGGTAGGGATATGGCTTATCACCAAGGTATGGAATTTGTTTTCAAAGAGTATAAATAGTGGTGAGGGGAAACACATTGTAATTGTGTTTTGCAGCTTAGTTTAAGCTCTACTTTCTCTCTATGATTAGTGTGATCAATTTTGAGGTGTAGATTTACATTTCAAGAAGTGTGGTGTGAATTTGAGCTAGAAAAAATTATCTCTATCAGAGGTTTCTTGTTTAGAGTTTTTTTTACTCTTATTTATAATATTATTGAGATCCTCTTGGTGGATGTATCCCACATTGGGTGTACCATGTTATATCGGTGTTATGTGTGTATTTTTTCTTAGATCTAAATTTTTATTTCCATATGTCTCTACTACTATGATTATGAGGAATGATTTTTGTGTTGCATATTATTGCATAATTAATTAATTTTAATCACTTATTCCTAATAGATTTTGTCTATGTCGTGTAGTGACTACACAATCGGTAGTGGCCCTATTAATTTTGAGAATGGGGGATGGAAGATGTGTTGGATCTTGGGGGCCTCACATTTTGATGATATTAATGTAGTGGTAATAAATTTAATTATAAGTAGAAGATTGAATATGATCCCTTGGTGGTTTCATTCTACTTCTGATCATGTTTAGGTAAAGGGTCCTGATATATACAAAATTGTTAATTTTTGATTGACTTTGTTTGAATCTCTCCCTCAACTTCTATTTCTCCTTTTCTTATTAAATATTTGATGAAATGACTTAATTGAATACATTTCTTAATTTCATGACCTTTGACTTGATGGTATTGGTAAAATTTATCTTCATGGTACCAGTTAGGGTGTGGTTTGTTATCATTCAAGGGTCAAATCTCTATGAGAGTGATCATATTTGTCAGCAATTAATTATTGATAGATCATTTACATGGGTATACAAAGACTATTAATATGACTTTTTCCTATTGGGCCCCTAATTCATCTAAGTATGGATCCATTCCAACTTATAAAATATCTCAACATGAGGAAATCATTTGGTATGATTGTTGTTTTGGCACCTTTTGCACTAGCTAGAGGAATCATCATAGACCTGGCACTAGCTGGTAGGTGATTACTTGGTGCCTAGTTTATTAGGGCATCTTTTTGAGCGGCTACATATGGAAACCATAGCATGAAGGGTGATAAGGTGATAGAGTCATTGGAATGATCAACCAAGGCTCCAGCTCAACACCTAATGTGCACCCTCCACCCTAACACAAATATGATCCTATCTTTTATAAAGCTAAGCTCGATCTAGTGATCAGAGAGATATGAATTAAGGTAGTGAAGATATACAGAATTAAATATAGATATCTAGTTATAAATGTCATTCATATAAGTTTTAGCATGGATACTTTTAAGGATACACATTAGAGTACCCAATCTCACCTGTGAGCCTCTGGGTCATTAGTAATTTTAGATAAGCATGGGCTCTATTCCATTGATATGTACTCAATTTATATAAATATTATTTAATGAAGAATGACATTATAATTAAATGAGTATTGATCTAGCTTATGTAGTTATAGTTATGTTCTTTGATTGCAAATTGATTATGTAAGGTTTACAATAGTTATAATGGTTAGTTATAATATATGAACACTAAGTTCCATCAAGCTTTCTATTTAGACTATTAATGGATCCTTGTGTAAGTGATGAAATCCATAGAACCTTTGAATTAGCCTAAGTATAAGATAAGTCATGCACCCAAGATTTGATTCCCTTATCAAAAGCGCTAGCCTAAGCATGAGCCCTTATTATAAAGCAATCCCTTTGCCCCATCAAAGTGCCTAAATGATACTTAGATTAGTAACACAAAGGCTCACTCCCTTGAGATCTAGAACCATCACAATATAGGCTTGTACCCTTATGACTAGAATGAGTTCCCCAAATAGGCTTTGTGCCTATAGATAGTCAGAATCCACCTAGAATGGTTTACATAAATGAACCTGCCAACACCATTATTTCAATGACCAAGTCTTATGAAAAATGAATTTCACTATGGCACAACTATCCCAATGCAACCTTAGTTCTTTCTCTACTACACTTCAAGTGAGTGCATAAGTATTTTGCCTTATGCAAATTGATGTTGATGTATTCAAGTGATAAATTTTGAGTGATACAATATTATTCTATGCTTTCACCTAGTTATAACAAGATGAGAACTGACTTAGAACAACAAGATAAGTGTGTGACAAAGTAAATAAATTGAAAACCCAAATTAAACATAACATTTTAGTTCCATTATTGGGACCCTATTGAATTTTGTTTCTTTAATAGTGTAATATAACAATGCTCTAACTCTCCCTCGAGAACATCGAGTGTTGGTTGCAATAGGTGGAAGATAGATTTACATTGAAGCATCCATCTTATAAAGAATAAAAGTCAAGGAAGTTGTTCCAAAACAACCTGTATGATGCTCTATATAAGGTCTTCTTTTGAAAACTACCTAAGCATGTGTATAAATGGTTGGTTTCTTATACAACCCATAGAAGATGAAGCTAAAGACAATACCTTTATGGGATGAAGGAAAACTTGGAAAAGATTGATAACCTTGATGCCACTTGGACTAGATCTATAGACAAATGGTGGTAAAGAGTGATGAATAGTTACGTGCTTATTTTCATAGTATCAACATAATCCTACCCTAAAGAAACAAAGTATCAATTCTTGTGCAAGCCCAAAGGCATGTTTGTGAAATAATTCAGCACAACTTAAGAAACTGATGGTGGATTACAATATTGAAACTATGAGAATGGAAGGCTAAACTCCTTTCACATATGATCAATGCAATAAGGAAGAAGGGGATGTGTAGGTGAAGAAAAATGGAAGGGCATGAGCAGATTGACACCCAATAGCTTAGGAGCTAAACTTATAACAAGAGAAGCCACAAGATAATGGAAGATCTTAAAACTTGTAAGTGCTAAGTAAACTTATAGAAAATAAGAAGGGAATGGGGAAGGATATCTTAAATTTTAGTAGTGCAAGGAGAGGAACAATGAAGCCATAAATTGAGCTCAACTATTGATGGGTGAATAATGCACTAGGTCCCTATAGAATTTAAACATTGAAGATGCACTAAAAGTGCCTAACCTTTTTGAACCTATGGTGTTAGCTCATGTACTAGATCTCCCATGAGAAGAAAGAAAAGTGATAACTAACCCTATTTTCTACATAAAATTTTACCATTTTATAGACTTGGACTATAATTTTGTGATTGAATAACTTATTCCTTAAGAATAATGAAGTGAGGATACCTCTAGATGTTTGGGTGCTAGCTATACAAAACAAAATGTAAGTGCAAGAATTCTAGTTTAGCCAATATCAGCTGTGTAGATTGGGAAATAGCCCATATAAAGTGGCCTAATGCCACAAGTTAGTAGTACATCACTTTCATCATCATTAGTGCCAAAAATAAAAATAGGACCAATGCCTAACCTAGTGGCTAGATGCATTGGAGGACCACTACTAGGGGAAAGCACCTTAGATGCCAATGCCCCCCATGGAAAATTTACTATGAGATGAATATGCACTTGCTATAGTATCATGGTGTAGATAATGTCATAAAACATGTGCTAAAATGTTAACTACAATGGCACACTTAGGGTATAACCCAATCTAAGTGCAAGGTAGCCCAGTTCACGACAACTCTACTTGATCGCACCCATACTTGGTATAGGAAATTTGATCCTAACTAGGCTATGGTTGATTATGACACTTTGAAGGAAGCATTCTTGAAAGAATTTGATATACCCAAGTTTGAATAACAGAGCATCACTGTGCTCAAAAAAATTAACCAAGGACTATCAGAGAGCATATGCCTATACAATGCTAGATTCAAAAATATTCTTTCCAATCTTATGATATTCATCCCTCCTAACATATGTAATGGTTTTTTGGGGGTTTGTTAGTACCATTCAAAAGAGCACTTTTCATGAAGACATTCATAGACCCTCATGAAGCACTTTAATCCACGTTGAGAGCCAAGGTAGTCAAAAGTGCCAACACTAAAATTAACCCATTTATGGAGGCATAGATTACATCCATGGCTAGCCAACTCCAGAAACATACCATTAGTTCATCACAAGATACTCAAAGTAGATTATGGTCCACTGATTTTGAAATGGAAGGCCATAATAAGAATAACTACCCTCAAAGGAATGTACTCACATTACTTTAAATCTATGAGGTTTATCATGAGGTGCATGATGTTCATAATTTCCTTTTATTTCAACATTCAAGTCAAGTTAACACAACTATTTATTTTTAGTTGTTCAATTCTTAAACTCATACCATAGTTGATTGCTGAGTGATTAATGAGATACATAAGAATATGGAAAGAGGCACATGGTAGACCACTGTAATAATCAAAGGGTAAGCTAATCAAGGAAATGAAGGCTATAAAATAATATAATGCAAGATATATAATGTAAAGAGGTGCCAAAGGGAAAGGTGGAGGATGTGGTAGATGAATATTCCCATTATGATCATGTTATAAGTGTAGTTCAACTAAGAAATATCAACGTGACTATCTTACTCATCCAATATATGGGTATTGTCAAGGAGTACATAAGGTTTAGGAATGCCCTAACTTGTATAAGAAACTAACCCAAGATAATCTTGACATAGACAAGGGTGCATGAATGACTAGGTATGAGCCTAAATTAGAGAAGTTTACTCTAAAGGTGCAATCAACCCACATAGATCCAATCAAAGTATAAGAAACTATTCGTAGTGGATTCACCACTCATCCACCAATTGTATTAGTACCAAATTTGCACCTAGAATATGGGGAACCAAGCCACACTAAGCACATAACATAGCCTAAACCTAAATTTACACCTTACCCAAACCTTGCATGCCAAAAAGATGTATTATAGCAAGCTCTGAGTGTGATTTAGAACCTACAATGAGAGTTCCAACTAGTGTGATACCTAGAGGCACAAGCTATCACCTCTCACAAGAATCAAGATGGTCAAGAAGCTAAATTAAAATATCTAATGGAGATATTCCACCTCTTAAAAATAGAATGGATTCTACCCCTATTGAATAACTTGCTTATAGAGCATACAGGGTAAAATCTAGTTGAAGTTACTATGCCATGCATGGAAAGGATATGAGAAGTCAGACATACTTAGAATGTGGAGTATGATCAAGAACTCTTGGTGAATGCCACCATTAATGGATGGTCTATATGTGATGTCCTTATTTACATAGGCACCAAGGTCAATATCTTGACAAATAATGCATGGGAGAAGATGGGTAGGCTAGCCTTGAGGCCTTCCCCTCATGTACTTTTCATAACCAACAAATCTAGGACACAACCAATCAAGATTCTAAAAAGTGCCATTGTATATATCATGGGCATTGAGTTCCATGCTAAATTTGAGGTAATTTAGTTGGTTAAATAAGATAATTATCCATCTCTCTTAGGAAGCCCATGGTGTTACATGAATAATGTTGATATACACTTTAAAAAACACTATATGACATTTGAAAATGGCAAGGAGAGGGTAGTGATCCCCCTCTCAGGTGACCAAGGACCCCTTATGTAATAAGTTTTGATTTAGAGGATGAGATCAAACATATCTAAAACATCATGATGAAAGGTGTTGATACTCTCAACCCTAATGGATAAGAAGTGCTTTCTTGGGAGTATGGATAGTTGGCCTCAAACATCACCAACATTAATTATGACTGATGGGTCAAAGAAGCTTATGAGATGACTAGTCAGAGGTGTCACTTAGTGAGTGTGAAGGTGCCAACACCTATGAATACTAGATGGGTCCAAATTGATTGAACTTTAAATAGATGGTTATTTTTTAATGGAAATAAGGGGAAGAGAGAATTTCAATTGAGAAAAGGTAAACTTTCCACACTCTTGAGATATGAGGGGAATAATCCTATAGAAGAGCACATCCAACTTGGCAAGATTTGAAAGTATCCATCTACACTAGATTCAAAAAAATCAATGAGGACATAGAAATTTCTCCATAATATGATGATTTAGACCTAATAGTGCACATATTCTTGTGCAAAGAAACATGGATTGATTGTGGCACAAATGAGCCAAGGAACATATAGGTTCACACTTTTTATAAAATCTTGAAGACATGGGTATGAGCTTAGTATGTGGTCAATTAAATTCACCATGAGATAACTAGTTGCAACATCTTGGAGGATAATTTTGTGTAAATCTTATCCTTTTCATCACATAACTTGGAATTGATTGAGCCACTACAAATAATTCGAAGGGCAATGCTTGAGGACACTACAATATTATAGGAGTGCCTAAAAGATACATTCAAGAAGAAATGATTAGCACTTCCAACTTTATTTGAGGAATGGGTATTCAATAATGACTTGAGTGATGAAGATTTTGATGACTAGAAAGCATGAAATTTGACATCCTTGATAGGAAAGAGGAAGCTCATGTACCAAGTGGATGATAACACCCCTGATGAGAAAGAACCTACTCATCTCCACATCAAAACAACTAAGGGGAGTGGGCAAGTTGAGGACACACATCAAGAGAGGAATGAGCCCTAATAAATAATACTCAAATATACCAAGGTAGACATTAGTATAGACAGGTAACCAAATATGGATACTTTAGATGCATATTGGTCTAACATGGAGTTGACATGAATTATGGATTTCCTAAAGGAGTTTCAATATTTGTTCCTAGAAAATTATTAAAACATGAAGGACACCCACCCATACCTTGGAAAAATGATCATAAATCTAGTGTGTAGTGCATGAAATTTTAATAAGTTCACCTATAGGATTAACCCCAATCTCCATGCTAAGATTAGAATGGAGATTGATGATATGCTAGTCATATAGTGATCCACCTAGTGTAAGAATCAGAATGGCTGAGACCCATGGTTAAAATCATTAAGAAGGTTGGGTGCATATAAATTTATGTTATATATATAATATTAAATTCCTCTTATATCACTAACCCCTTCTTCACTCCATTCACTGACAAAGTCTTGGATGGCATCGTAGGCTACGATTCACTGATGACTTCTCATGATACCATCAAGTCCAAATTTAAGAGGAGGACATGAATAAAACAACCTTTAAAATGGAATGGGTTTGTTTCACCTATAACTTGATGTCATTTTGGCTCAAGAATTTTCCATCCATATTCTCCAAAGTGGTCATCATCACATTTAAGGATTTTATTCATAAGTTCCTCCAGGTGTACCTTGATGATTGGATTGTGTATGGGCTCATGAAAGACCATTATAATAACTTGCACCTCATGTTTGAGAGGTGCCAATATTTATAAATATACTTTAACCTTAATAATTTCATCTTTGTGACACCTTTTGGTACCTTTCTTGGGTACACCATTTGCAAATATGGTCTACTCATTGATCCCACAAAGATTGAAATAATCATTCAGCTCCAAACTCCTTCCACATAGAGAAATTTTTGTGCCTTTCTTGGCCATTATGTATATTATAAAAAGTTCATAAGGATATATGAAAATATTGTGGCACCACTCAAGGAAATATTTCATAAGGATGCCCCATTCTGTTGGGGCACAACATAAGAGGATGCATTTTAAACTCTAAAACTCAAGTTGGCTAGCACACCTATTCTATAATTTCCTGACTAGACAAACCCATTTTATGTCCATGTCAATGCATCTAACTCTATAATTGATTCCATTATAGTAAAACTTGGTGAAGTTAAAATATATCACCCCATCTCCTTCATAAATATAAAATTGACAAGAGCAAAGTAGAACTATAAACAACTAATCATGAAGTGTTGGCCATGGTCTATGCCCTAAAAAATATTAGGTAATATTTTTTGGTGATACCATTCATATTTTTCATTGAACATGAAGTGCTTAAGTACCTCGTGAATAATCCCATTCTCCATGGGCACATTTGTAGATGGATATTTTTATTTCAAACATTCTAGTTCTCAATTATCGTCAAGCATGTATAATAGAACTCAAACCTAGACCATTTATCTAGCATCGACTTTGGAAATATATCAACACCTATTGAGGATGACATGATAGATACATAAATATACAGAGTCTAGCATACCCCTAAGGACTTGGTAGAGATATCCACTTTTTTTTAATATCTATATTATGCCCCAAATAATGGCAACCAAAGAGAAGAAATAGCTCATAGTTCATGCTGCCCCTTTTCAGCTTATCAGTGAGGAACTATGCAAACTAGGTTCATACAAATTCCTATGTTGATGTGTCTTAGAACACAAAAGGGAATCCATTTTATGTAAGGTGTATGAGGGAATAGTATGATTCCATTATGCTAGAGATGCAATCGTGTGTAAGGTATTGTAATTAGGCTTGTGGTGGCTAAGTCTATTTTAGGATGTAAAATATTGAACCAAGGCATGTGACATATGCCAGTGCATAGAGAAACCCAAACACTAAGATGGGATGCCTCTCATGCCCATTATTTCCTAGGAACCATTTGAAAAATGCTCCATTTATTTTTTTAGGCCAATTACTCTTGCAACAAGGCACACAAGTACAAGATATATTCTAGTGGCCATCAATTATTTCACCAAGTGGTCCAAAGTAGTTCCAAACACAAATTGAACAATCACCATAGCCATAAGGTTCTTATGTGATAATATTATATGTCTATATGGGTGCCCACTTAGTTTTACTAGTGATAGAGGCACACACTTCATCAATGAAACTATGTATATCCTATTAATAGAATATATGGTGGCACATCATAAGACCACCCATTATCATCCACAAATGAATGGCACCACTAAGGTATTCAACAAGATAATAGGAATGTGCCTCATGAAGATATGTAACATTATTTATAAAGACTAGGATGATTGAGTATCATCAATATTATGGGCATATCATATAACCTACAAGCACCTAAATAATGCTACACCATTTCAACTGGTGTTTGGCATAGAGGAAATTATATCGATGGAATTCATAGTTCCATCATTATGCGTTGTGTATTTGTCATTTGGATGACCAAAAATAATTAAGTATGAGGCTAAAGGACTTGGAGTACTTGGATGAAGTTCATGCCCAATCAAGGTAGAGATAGAAGATAGAGAAGGTATACTAGAAGTTATGGTATGATAAGCTTATTAAGCACAAGGTACTAATTGAAGGAGCATTCATCTTGCTCTATGACTCTAAGTACTTCAAGAACCTAAGAAAGCTACAAATTAGGTGGATGGGTCCATATGTTATCCACAACATGTTGGAAATTGGAGCATGTAAGTTGTACATGTTGTTAGTTAAATTCTCCCTAGGTATATCAATGGTAATAGATTGAAGCCATATAGGTAATAAGATGGCACTTACACCATTAGACATTGACTTCCTGGTCATAAGTCAATTGTGTTGGGTTGACCTGAATGATGTTTGGCATAAGCCAAACATTTCCTTATATTTTGTGATTGTTATTCTTTTAGAGTGAATAAGAAGCACTTTCAAGCCCACAAGAGAACTATTTTGGTGCTTCTACACATAACTCTAGTCAAGTGAGTTGAGCATGGATGCTTTATAAAACACCTGAGGCTAGACACCTAAGTTTCTAGGTGCATAGAGTTTTCTAGACTTGCACAATTTTAAGTACTAAGTGACAAAGAGAGGCACACAAGGTGCTAGTGCATATAAGATAAAAGAAAGGTGCAAAAGATGCTAAGTGCACAAGACACCTAAAGGAAGAAGCACTAGAGGACCATTTTAAGGGATTTGTAATGGGTAGGATAGGCCAAGGCAAGAGATGAAAGCACAGAGAAATTAACCAAAATAGGAAAGCACACTTGATATTAAATCATTATAGGAAGATATGATGAAACCATGAAGGTTGAATCTCATGCATGTTAGGTGCTATGTCCAAGTTTCCATAAGGAACACAAAGGTTGTATCAAGTGAACAAAGTGTAGGAGAAGATTGTCAAGACAAGTTGGCATCCAACCAAAGTGAGGTGGAAAGTGACCATTTGAACATGTCACTTCACCAAAAATACCATTAGGAGAATTCATTGAGGTGATGGTGGAGTCACAAATATCTATATTGAATGCATAGGTGGTAGTGTATTTTCATGGATTTTGTGGGTTTTTGTGAATTTCAAGAAATCTAGACATTCCCATGCTATTAATCACCTACAATTAAGAAGGTAGTTAAATTATGGGTATAAATTAGTGAAAGGATGATTGGTTTAGATTAAAAACCTTAAGTTAATTTTCACCCAAAATTTAGAGTGCACAAATGCAAAAAGAGAATGATTGAATAGAGAAAAGAATTGCATTCCTTTTGAGATTGATGTAGAGAAGTGTGGGGCATGAATTATGTGAAAAGTAGATAGTAAAAAATTAAAGTGACACTGAATCTATCACTAATATCAAGTGAATATCAAGAACTAAAGTCATAGACATAGATCTTGTGACTATGAGGTAAGTCAACAAACATTACAAGTTTTGACAAGTTAAATAGACCATGCTTCAACACTAGCTGAATCAAGATGAGGAAGAAACGTATGAGTTATAGTCCATTGTAGGTACATAAATATCTTAAGTGAGCATAGATAATGGAAGAGAAGTAGTAGCTATAAATATTGAAGAGGTGGAAGACCTATTCACCCAAATTCAATATGGATCGATGCATCTGACACCATCTTCTATAGCTTCTCCAACTAGGCATCAATCATAGACATGTGCCTCAAGAACTAAAAGTTGGAGAAGGTGGATTTAATGTTGAAGGTATACACTATGAGTATATTATATTGCACCTACATAATGGTAAAGTTCAATTCCTTGATTATGTAGATCAAAGACTAAGAACAAATCCTGGAAGCACTCTTCTACACCATACAAACCAAGGCTTTTGAATAAGGAGAAATCTTGGATGGAGGAGTAGTAAAATCTAAGGCAAAAATCAAGGCCTTCCAAAAGTAATTAGATAATATGGATTTGCTTATACTCAATGCCACCTCCATGAAGATAAATAACATCATTGATGAACTCAAGCTCACTATCAAGGTCTTTGAGGACTTCAACACTTAATTAAATGAGAGCACACTTGAGTTCTGGATGCCAAGAGTGTTGAAAGACTAGTCTAAGGGTGGACTAGTAATTTTATATGGGGTAATGTTGGTCCCCTAATTCATTTAAGTATGGATCCATGCAAACTTAGTATATATCTTGATGTAAGGCAATCATTTGGTATGATTTCTATTTTGGCACCTTTTGCACTAGTTGGAAGAATCATCATGAACCTAGTGCCAACTAGAAAGTGATTACTTGGCATCTAATTTTTGAGGGAATATTGTTGAGTGGATGCATGTGTAAATCATATAATGAAGGGTGTAATGTGATGGAGCTAGATAAATGATTAAATAATTCTCTAGCTCAGCACATGACATGTGACCTCCACCCTAGCATGAAGATGCTCCTATCTTCTATAAAATTGAGCTCAATCCAATGAGAAAAGAGATGAAAATTAAGGTATCAAAGCTATGAATAATTAATAATGGATATATATTTATGGATGCAATTCATAGAAGTTTTAGCATGGATACCTTTTAAGGATCCACATTGTAGTGTCCAAGCTTGTTATTGAGCCTCTTTGTCATTAGTAGTTTTAGATAAGCATGTGCTCTAATCCATTGATATGTACTCAATTTATTTGAATCTTGTTTAATGAAAAATGTAATTGTAATTAAATTAGTATTGATCTATATTATGTATTTATAGTTATGTTATTTGATTTTAAATTAATTATAAAAAGTTTACAATAGTTATAATGATTAGTTTTAATATATGAACACTAAGTTACATCAAGCTTTTAGTTCATCCTATTAATTGCATCCCTTTGTAAGTGATGATGTCCATAAAACCTTTGAATTAGTCTAAATATATGAGAAGTCATGCACCCAAGCTTTGATTCCCTTGTCGAGAGTTCTTGCTTAAGCATGATCCCTTGTTATAAATAAATCCTCTTTCCCCATCAAAACACTTGAATGATGCTTAAATTAGTAACATAAAGGATTATGTCCTTGAGATCCTAGAACCATCCCAATATAGGCTTGAAACCATATGACCATAATGAATTCCCCAAATAGGATTTGTACCTACAGATAGTCAAAACCCACCCAAAATATATTATGCCAATGAACCTATCAATGTCATTATTGCAATGACCAAGTCCTATGAAGAATGAGTTACGCCATGGCACAACTAGCCCAATGCAGGCCTTAGTTATTTTTATTTTATGCTTCAAGTGAGCACATAAGGCTTGTGTCTTATGTGAATTGATGTTAGTGTAGTTGAGTGATAAATGTTGATCACTACAAGATTATTCTATACTTGCACCTAGTTATAACAAGCTGAGAACTGACATGGAACAACTAGATAAGTGTGTAACAGAGTAAATGAATTGAAAACCCCAATTAAACTACAACATTTCCCATTCTAGGATTTGGTTTCCTTATTGGTATAGTAACACTGGAGATATTTTACTTTTTTGTAGTAGGGGGAGCTCTTTGTACTATCTTTACATGTTTTGAATCAGTGAAACCATCCCCTACTACATTCTTTTTTTGAAGACTTTGGCTTTCCCAAAAAAGTATTATCTTGACTTTGACTCTATTCATTTTGGGTATATAATTTGATTTTTCCCATTTCATGAGTGATTTTTTGATCTGGATATATTTTTATATAATTTCATCAAAGTATTTGACACACTATAATTTAAACTAATATTTTAATTTAGTATTTATATTATCAATGAAAATCTTGGCTAATTCTTTCTCAGGGACCTTGCATCTAAAGTGACTAATAAGGATTATCCATCATTGTAAAAATGATGATATACTCTTTGAATTTATTTATTTAGTGTTATATAGATTAATTATGGAAATGTCATGTTATATATTAAAGGAGAAATGTCTCACAAACATTTCTATTATCTCTTCAAAATTATTAATGGACCCCTTTAGCAAATGCATGAACCATTCTAGTGTGGATATTGTGAGACTTTTGGGTAAGAGTCTAAGTAGATAAACATAATTATATGCAACCTCATGACATGCCACATATAAATATTAAACATGATCATGTGGGTCATCTTTCCCTTTATATTTATCAAATTTTGGGACTTTGAAGTGTGATAGCAAGGGTATTTGCAAAGTGGTCATATCCAACAGGGATGTGCAGAAGTCTTTGTATCTATATCTCATTAATAAGTGTGAGGGTCAATCTATTGAAGAATTTCCTTCATCATATTGCACTCTTGGGAAAATTATGGATCCATTAAGGGATTAGAAGTATGATTTTGGTTCATTTTTGGTCTTAATGGATCGGCATTAGTGTTTTTGTCATTTTGTCTTGGTGATGTAGGTCTTTGAATTTTATCACAAAATTGGAATGCGAGGGAATTAATCTATTGGGTTAATTGTTTAGGTGATACTCCAAGGTGTATCTCCTCATTTTAACCTCAATTTTTTTATTTTTATGGGGTTCTTATTCCTCTTTCAATTCTTGTTCATGGTCTACAAGTTTGGGTTCCTGACGTTCTTTATTAGTGTTATTTGGGTGAGGTGGAGTGTTGGGTCTATATGATGGATAGATGAGGTATTTTAGGAGATTAGTATTAAATGTAGGGGTAGTTTTCCCTCCATTCTAATAACTTGATCATTTGGTCATGGTTTTCATATATATTGATTGAATTGTGCTCTAACTTCATCACTATTAAAGAAGTGATTAGTGAGACCTTCATCTTCTCCATGAGTGTGCATATCAGTTTAAGTTTATTTATTTTCCCTAATTTTCTCACCTAGGTTCCTAAATACATCATACTCTTAGTTTTATCCTTATCCCATACTTAGGATTTGGGCACAAGTCTTGATTGGAATGGTGGGTAATGTAGGGTGATGTGAAGATGATTGGGTGTTGTTTTGATGTGGGATGAAAAGGAATGTGACTTTAAGAACTAGACTTACCTTAAATTTTAGACTAAATTGGTCAAGAGATTTGATATGGATATGGTGAGAATTAGATTTGGAGATTAAGGACTAATTTGATCAAATATTACCAACATGATAACTTTAGAGAGGTTCAATATAAAAATTAGACTAAGGGATGAGATGACTAAGTTCCTTTTCACACAATCAAGATAATGATTGGATGGGTGATAGGTATGAATCAGTTGAATGATTAAGATGATAGGGTGTTAGACAAAACTTAATAGAGTTATAAACTTTAATAATATTTAATCAAGGTAGAATGGATAAAGTGAAGAATATGATTAAAAGTATGGATGACCACTATAGTTTAGTTTAAAAAGAAAACCTAATACTCAAGGTTGTAGTGAATGAGGTGTGTGGTAAGCACACCTATGGCAGGGCACTTCAAGTTGAGTAAAGAACAGTGTCCTAATTCACATGATGAGGTAGAGTACATGAGTAGAGTTCCATATGCTTCCATAGTTGGGAGCTTAATGTATGCAATGGTATGTACTAGACTGAATATTGCCCAAGTAGTGGGAGTTGTTAGTAAGTATATGGCCAATCCAGGGAAGGAGCACTAGAAGGTAGTTCAGTGGATCCTCAGATATCTGAGAGGGACCAACAATAGGCATTTGTGCTATGGAGGTTCAAACACTTATCTACATGGTTATGTAGATTCAGATATGGCAGGTTATTTGGATGGCAGAAGGAGCACCACAGGATATGTTTTCACTGTTGGTGGAACGACGGTTAGCTGGATTTCAAAGTTGCAGAAGGTTGTTGCCTTGTCAACTATAGAAGCAGAATATATTGTAGTCATAGAGGCTAGCAAAGAGATGATATGGATGACATGGTTCATGGAAGAGCTAGGAAAGGAGAAAGAGAGTTGCAGATTATATAGTGATAGTCAGAGTGTAATTCATTTGGCTAAGAATTCAGCCTTTCATTCAAGAACCAAACATTTATAGCTTAGGTACCGCTTCATAAGATAGGAATTAGAGGATGGTGAGTTGAAGTTGGAGAAGATCCATACAGATAATAACCTTGCTGATATGTTAACCAAGCTGGTAACAAAGGAGAAGTTGAATCTTCATTAAACTTTTGTTGGTCTTCATGAGTGAGTTTAAAGATGGAGAAGCTAGAAGATGTTGCTGTACAGGTACTGGTGCAACTGTTTATCTCCAAGTGGGAGATTATTAAGGTGTGGAGCTAAAAGCTTCACCAAATGAGCAAGTTATAGGTTACAGGAATTACACAGTCACCGGCATCGATCAGGAGCGATTGACGTCAGTGAGGAGTCGACTAGGAGATGTCAGTGTCGGTTTTGTTCGGCTGACGTCAGTCACAGGCAGACAGGCAGGGACCGATGTCGGTCACCTGTGCATCTAGAAAGTCTATTTTTGTGGATATAATAGAATGTTTTCATGATAGGATTAAGTGTTAGTCTTAAGTCCGTATCTCTATCTTAAGTAAAATTGTTTTGAGCCCTTGACTAGGAGGTACATCTAATGGCTGTGATTGTATGCTCATGATCCCTAAAGTTATATAATAGGGATAGATCTTCATAGCTTATTGTAACAGTAGAACATTACAAGAATTGTATATGTGAATCAATCCAGGTTATTGGAGTTGATTGTAATTGAGAGAGAGAACTCTTGAGGGAAAGAGATCTGGAAAGAGATCTGTACATCTAAGAGAGGTGTGGAAGAAAAGAAGTTTCTTCAATTGTATTCCTTTTGTAAAGAGTTTAATACAAGTTTTTAGGGTGGTTTCTTGTATCTCTTATTCTTTGCTATTTTTGATTCTAGTTACTTATCTCCTATATATGTGTGTAATATTCCAGATGATTATATTAATCAGAGTGAAATAATATATTAGTGTGATTGAAATAATTGATCTCTATGTTTTACTCTTGTGCATGAATTAATATCTTGTGTTTAGCTCTCTGAATCTCTAATAGTGGTATTAGAGCAAGCATTTGCATTATCTATGAGAGTCTTTAAAGAATGGCATTCAATCCTATAAGAGAAATTTAACAAAATTTAGACTCTCTTCAAATCATCAAGTGCAAATCCTGTGTGTTGGATGTAGTCCATGTAGTTCTTATAGTTATTACCTTTTACATATTATGACAATCCAAAAGATAACACAAAAACTATAGATCTAAAGATTTTCAAGGGATGTATTTAGATCCAATTGAGTTAAGAAAGTTGAGTATTGTTAGATTTCATTCATGGGATCCTTATAGTAGATATAATCATAATTTTGTGATGAGACATTCAACATTTATCTCATAGCTTCCAAATTTTTCTAGCGTCATGATTCAGATTCTATTCAAATTTTATATTCTCAAGAACTGATCACTGTTTAAAGACAACTCATGCTCTAATCATGATTGTGTATAGATTTCCAATATTGAGTATAGCTTGTTAGTTTATTTATCATATTTTAATAGTATCTAGCCTATTCCCTACATACTTTTTCATGATCCATTCTACTCATTTCCTTATGTGTCATGACATCCCTATGAAGTCCAACCTATATACATCAAATCCAAAAACTATCTAGATATGATTTGTCAAATCTGATGTCCATGCAACAATCATCTCGCTCAGCTTAAAAAAATATATTGGACATTACAATAGTCATCTAGCTCTCTGATCGATAGATCCAACAAGTTTAACCTTGACAGAATTGACTATGGGTCACATCAAATAACTTAGCCATCAATCCATCCTCTCATGTTAAATCCCATGCATACTAATAATGCATAGTGAGTCATTTTAAGTTGTTTAATATCATTTTGTATTTAAAAGTTTTGTTTATTGTATATTCTTCTATGTTAACATCAAATTCTAAAAGTCTTTAGGTTTTGTATAGTCATGTCATTTATATATTTAGCTAAGTTTAAATTGAAGTCTAGATAAGGTCATTTTGTGTCTTAGAAGTGTTTAAATGTTAAATATAAATCTAGGCATAATATGCTATTGATTTTATTTGTTTAGACATATTTTAATTATTAAAGTCCTTGTTGTTTAAAGTCGATGTTAAATATAGATTTAAGCTATAGGATTAAATTTATTGTCAATTGGATTTATAGTCAAAGTAGTTTTGAAAAGTGTTGATTTAATGTCAAAAATATAAAGTGTCTATATATATCAAAAGGTCAAAGTCATAGTGTATCATCTTGGTTGTCAAAAGAAAAATTGTCAAAGAGTTGTCATAATGTCAAAAATTGTAAAAAAAAAAAAAATTGCCTTACAGATACATTATCACTTATACGCAGTGTCCACATTATGGGGGGGATTTACCTCAAAAAATTCATATACACTAAGCTACATTGACATACCAACTGAGTGAGTAGTGATGTACTAAAGGATGGAGGCTACACAAAGGAATGAGATCTGTCAATGACCTCTCATTAGTCACCAACAATGGGACCATACCAAAGATGTTGTGACTTATGTGATGTGTTTTTTCATTAAAGTTTCCACTATGTGATTTTCAAAATAAGAATAGAAAAATGTAACTATTCATGATATGTAATTTGTTTCCAAATTCCAAACATGATTCCTTGAGGTGAAGACATTGTAAAAAGATAGAAAGCACCAATGTAAGTTAGTTCATGATCTTGAAAAGGTTTGTGGTAGAGATCCAAAAAACCATCAAGAGGTGAACAATAGATAAAGGGGCTCATATTCATTTTGAGGTTTATGGTAAACTTGTAAAACCATGGGAGAAGTGAGGCTTTCTTTATATCAAGGTCATGAGCCACATATTTTGGCATGCTACAAGAGGTGATCATACTGTAGATAAGAATGTGAATGTTTTTGCACCATGTAAAAACTATGGGGGGAATTTTAGGAATAGCTTTTACATTTATGTAAATTTGAGGTATTTACTGAGAGGTAAATAGTTATAGGTTAATTAGAATATTATTGCATAATAATATTATGATTATTAGTTAGAATATATATATATATATATATATATATATATATATATATATAGAGAGAGAGAGAGAGAGAGATTGTTACAAAAATATATCATGTGCTTAATTAAATGGATTTCATGAGAGAATATTAGGGAGAAGTTATAGAAAATACATTTACATATATATATATATATATATATATATATATATATATATATATATATATATATATATATATATATATATATATGAGAGAGAGAGAGAGAGAGAGAGAGAGAGAGATTGTTACAACAATATATCATGTGCTTAATTAAATGGATTTCATGAGATAATATTAGGGAGAAGTTATAGAAAATACATTTCCTATATATGTGTGTAATATTGTGGATGATTATATTAATTAAAGTGAAATAATATATCAGTATGTTTGAAATAATTGATCTTTGTGTTCAAATCCTATGCATCAATTAATATTCTATGTCTATCTCTCTGAATCTCCAACACCTTAGTCATTTATTTAAAATAAGGATCAAAATCCATACCTTATTTAAAACATTGATCCAAATCTAGGCAAAAATATAGAGCAACCCTTTGTAGACATGACTCAAAGGTTCACTCATAGTGGGGTCCCTTACAGACCTAGCTATGAGGATGAGCACTTTTATGATAGAAAAGATAATCATGTTGTATTTTAGGACATTCCTACAACTATAGTATATAAAGGGGATTATACTAAATGTCAAGAGAATCAATATGAAGAACTCCTTAAGTTGATATAATTTGATGCTAGACTACCCTCAAATTTTCCTATGGGGTAATTGCACACCTTAGTTAGATAAGGAGAACAACAACAACAAGATAAATATTTTTCACAATCAAACATACCGTCTTCCTCTAACAAGGGTAAGGAAATACTTATAGAATCAAAACCAACCAATCAACATCTTGTCAACAAGATGAAGAAAATAAGTCAATGATATGTCGATCAGCTTATCACAGACTTAACTAACTCTCTAGTTTATACTTCAATCCATAATGATGCCTCTAATGTATGTATATATGTATATACATAGATATATACATATATACATACATACATGCATGCAATAAGGAAATGTGATTAAACCTATATAATAAACATTTATTGAAATAATCAAAAATTGATCAAGGTGTCTCAAAAGAATAGAATAAGAGCACAAGAGGTTATGTAAAATGTTTTGCTAGACACAGAAACACACATTCTTTAATAACCAAGAACCTCCTATCACTTTATAAACATAGAGACCCAAACATTTGGTTTGAAATCATGGAGATCCCACAAGACAATTTGGCTAGTTCATCTCACCCAACACCTAAGAATTGGTAAATAGGCTAAGGACTCCCCAAAGTCAATAGAACACATAGTTCAAGGCAACAGACTTTGAAGAATAAAGCAACCTATTTATTTGACTCTAGGATAAAATAAAAACCAAGTCATGAAATATAGGGTGTACATGCCTCACAAATCCACACAACAAAAGGGGCACATTCCACCCCAATAGTAACAATAGGGACACATTCCACCCCAATAGTAGTAATAAAGGCACATTCTACCCTAACAAAACTATGTCATAAATGGGATTATACTAAATATCAAGAGGACTAAGATGAAGAACTCCTTAAGTTAATATAATTAGGTGCTAGACTACCCTCAAATTTTCCTATAGAGTAATTGCACACCTTAGTTAGATAAGGAAAACAACAAAAACAAGAGAAGCTTTTGCACCAATGAATGCACCAAACATACAAGAGTGGAACCCAATGAAAGAGATATTGTCATGTTTGGAAACTAGAAACAATATCAAAAAGTACAAATTTGATGAGATATGTCCATATCCATTTAATTTAAGCATTCTCCAATTCCCCTTTTTGCCTCATTTTCAGGCACCCAAATTTTATAAATACAAAGGAAAGAGTGACCCATGTGAACATATCCAGGCATTTTTCATATTATGCCAAGAGGTTGCTTATAATAACGTGTTCTTACATCAATTGTTTCCACAAATTTTAGTGGGACAAGCTTTATATTAACTACTTAAGTTACCTAAGGGATCACTTACAGATTGGAATGACTTATCTAAAAAAATCATTAACCATTTCTCATACAACATATTACATGAATTAACCATTTCTAACTTAGTGCAAATCCAAATAATGAGATGAAGACAACTTTGCCTCATATTTATAGAGATGGAGAGCATTAGTGAGTCAATTTCAACATAAAGCAATAAAGGCACATTATACCCTAATAAAACTATGTGTTTACTTTCCACATAAATAGTTAGAAGATATATTTACATAGAACTTACATCCTGAGGTCACACACAATATATGATTAACTTGTGCTAATTCATTTGAGGTGATGGATTTATTCCTTTACCATAGTTGGATCCTTTTCTTGACAAATGGGCCAATTAGCCATATTATAGTATTCATAAGATTGTTAGTTATTAGACTAGAGACTAATCCTTATACCAATGTTCCCTAGATCTTGATTCACCTTCTCCCATGAGTATTCCTCCCAAGGCTACTCACAAGTTTATTTGTTTCTTCTATGGAATTGAGAATCATTCATCTACCCATTATCACAAGTTGTAATAATATATTGACACCTTATGTATTACTTCTACTTAACCCAAGACAAGGCTATACCTCCTCCCAAAATATTACCTAAGGATCTTATTTCCAAGGGCATTTTTAAGATCTTTGTGTAGGGTCAAACATCAAATTAGACCCCATCTTATAGTTAGATAGTTATGTAGGATAATCTTAAAGGATTTAACAAGAACAAGAACATGGTTAGAAATGGGGTGACTAAAACAAGACATGTACAGATGGTACAAGCTCTACCAGCCCTAAATGTATAATTATCTCCCCCTAAACCACCACCTAATTTTTAGAGACAAACTCCATGAATAATAAACCATGATTGATTTTATGGTCTTTAGCAAATTGGGAGAACCAATCAAAATAGTATTACAAAAGCTCGTAGCAACTAACCTGATTATATGTCCAATACCAAAGCCATTTCCTCAAGATCAACCAAAACTAGATTGGTAAAAATAGAATTAATAGTATAACTTTCATCATGTTGTTGGTCATGATACTTATCATTGCATCCAATTATGACACATTATTGAAGACCTCATTAAGAGTGGTGAAGTTGAGATTAAACTAGCCCCTAATTAGTGACATAAATTAGGATATGGGAATCTACAAGGACCTCTTTCCTTAACATAATAAATCACCACCAAGGATTAAAAAAGATGAAAAATAAAGGTCAAAATTGTAATTATCATGAGAATAATCATGATCACAATACCCATACTAACAATTTGGGTTATAACAACATGCCTTATGACTATAACAATACCATGGGATGCAATTCTACAATCCATATTACCACTGTTACTACCAAAACACATGAACCATCTCATACTCCTCATATTATGGGACCCATAATTATAGGGTCATCACCCTCTCTCTCTAGTAATACCATACCAAGTTTATATAATTATGTTATGACTCCATTTGCATGGATTACTATTTCTAGACAACACCCTTCTTCTAATCATAATCATCTCTTTACCAACTTAAAATTGTAGCAATGCAACTAGATGCCCAAGAGTCACCCTCTAAGGCCCTTTGCCTTCATCTTCTAGTTATATTGGCTCCTCACCACCTCTAGTTTTCATAGTTGTAACTAGACACTCTCAAGTTACTCTTTAGGTCCCTTTGCCTACTTCTTTGATAGAACCCAATGTGAACATTATGCTGATGGATCCAAGGCCAAATAATATTATAGTAAAATCCAAGACATCTCATCCTAATGTATAAAATACTTATATTCTATCAGACCAATTAAGAAAAATCCTTGCACAAATTTATATTTTGGATCTCTTATGAACATCTGAAGTCCATAGAACTATCCTGAAAAATATTTTGCAAAAATCCACTGTTCCCAATGATATAAATCCTAAATAGTTTTAAAACCTCATGCGTATATTTTCCTTCATTTTTTCAAGTAACATTTCATCAAAAAGACATGTCTACACTTAGATTAAGCCATAATAATCCATTGTACATTGAAGTAATCATTGAAAACCATAAAAACAAGTGGGTTGTTATAGACAATGGTTTGGGGCTGAACATCATATCTCTTAATTTGGTATAAATATTGGGATACACTAAAAAATACATCTCAACTAGAGATTATTACCATCAAGGCTTATGATAATACTGAAAAGGGAGTCTATTGGTACTATTTGGTTGCCAATCATTGTTGGGTCCATTTCACATTATAAATTGCTTCATATTATGTAAATTGAATTACCTTATAACATACTTCTTGGTCATCCTTGGATCCATGAATTATAGGCCATTCCCTCCACCTTACATCAGTGCCTTAAGTTTCCCCATAATGGGTTCGAGGTTACTATTCTCACTTGATCATTAGCCTTACAAGTATTGTAAACATCTTGAGGCCTAGTTCTACAATTATAACTATTATCTAGGTTCTAAATTCATTTCCATTAAGAATAATATAGTTTCACATCCACCTCCATCCACTTATATCAACCCTAGTGGTATTGCTTCCACTTCAGCTGATCCATTTCTCATAGCTCTTGTGAAGCAGGTTATTATTAAAGATGTAGGCATTTACACATATACAATCTTAAGGACACCCTCCATGTTGTAAAGTTTACAAAACCTCCAAAAACATTTGTTAAGCCTAGACCTTAAGATAATCTTAATAGACCTAACATGATTTGGAAACCAAAAAAGAAGCAATGAAAGCCACCTATGGTTTTTGTACTTGTTATTTTGTCAAAGAAAGATCAAGAGGCTTTTACAGAAGGAGACTAGTTATATTCTAAAGGTCTTATTGATTTATCTTTAGAATCCAAATTATCCAATCCCTAATCAAATCATGGATCATCTTAATTATATATGAAAAAGCCTTGGCCCATGAGCATAAATAATCTTGGAACCCTTATTAATTGGAGTACCTAATTTGAATCATGGTCTCAGATTTATACCACCTAAGGGTGAACTCATAAATTTTGATAGTGATTATTCCAAATTGACTAATGATGAGACTCCTAGTAGTGACATAGAATCCCATTATAGCCTTTTCGATGAGCTTGTTGACACAGACCTATTCAATTATAATGCCATTCTGACCTTAACTATTGGAAATTCTTATCCTAAAGCAAACCTTCATTTTTCCCTATGCCTTTGCCATCCCAAACTCATTGATTGGGATTAGTAAAATTCAACCATATGGCTTGATGAATTTCAAAATGAAGAATCAATTGTAGAATACATAGGTCTATGAGATGGATTGCCCATTGGTGATCACAAAAAAGCTTTTATTTTTCATTAGATCATTTTTCCTACTTTGGATATTAGGCAAACTTTATTGGTCACAATAAAAATTAAACATCAAGATCTTCAGGTAAAAACCTCTTTGAGGCATTCATCGATTAGGGAAAAAGTAAATAAAAAGATAAGACTTGGAGTGAAAACCTATTTCAAGCACTCTCAGGCAGGAAAGTTTTCTCATCAAATCAAGATGTAGAAGGTCCATCTATCCCAAGTTCTATATCCAATACAATCATCTCTTCAGAATAAATAATAAATATTTGAGCATCTTTTTCTTGAGTTTACTAGAGGTTTTTGCTACTTGGCCTTTACCTGAGATGGTACATTCTGAGTTCATCACACTATCTAGAACTTTGAAAGGAACAATAATAAGATGTAGCAGAATAAGATGATCACAATCATACCTTGACTACAATCATATAAGATGGATCCACACTCCTACTGTAAAATAGGACATAAGTGAACTTGGGAACTTGTGAGGATCCCAAAATAGTTTATCTTAGAGCTTCCCTTACTGAAGCAGAATGTGAACAAATTATATCCCTCTTAAGGGATTATATTGACATATTTGCAAGGGAATACTCTAACATGATAGGTTTGAACCCATATTTAGTTATGCATCACCTTATTTTCCATCTTGATGCTAAACCAGTTAAGCAGAAATTGAGAAATATGCATCCACATATCACCTTATTAGTTAAATCAGAACTAGAAAAGTTGCTAGCAGTAGGTTTTATTAGGCCACTAGTTACTCTAATGGATCTAAAACATAGTCCCAATGAATAAAAAGACCAAGGGTATATGTAGTTGTACTAATTTTAGAAATATCAATAAATCATGCCCCAAAAATAATTTTCCTCTACCCAATATTGGCATGATTATCGACTTGACTATTGGGTATGAGGTGTTATCCTTAATGGATGAATTTTATGGATACAACTAAATCAAGATAGCCCAAGAATATCAACATAATACTACCTTCACCACTCCATGGGAAATATTCTATTACCATGTCATGCCATTTGGCTTGAAGAATGATAGAGCCACATATTAGTGTGCCATGACTATCATCTTCCATGACATGATTCATGATATTACGAAGGACTATGTTAATGATATACTAGAAAAATAAATAAAAAGAGATATACATCCTAATGTTCTATGAAGAATCTGTGAGAGGCTTCATGAATATAAAGTCTAACTGAATCCTAAAAAATGTGTCTTTGGAGTCACTTCAACGAAACTATTAGGATTCATTGTATCACAAAGAGGGATCAAAGTCATTGCTACCAAGGTTAAGGACATTGTGTAAATGCCTCCACCAAACAATCTTAAATAGTTATGAATCTTGCAAGGAAAGATCCAATCTATATACAAGTTCATTTATCAATTGGTAGATAAATACCACTGATTCACCCATTTCTTGAAGAAATGGATCATGTTTAAATGGGATGGATATTATCAAATAGTATTTACAAAACTAAAGACATACTTGGCCAATCTACTAGTCTTAAGACCGCCAATGCCTGGATGACCACTACTTCTTTCCATATCAATAATAGAGCATGCATTAGGGGCACTTTTAGCCCAACATGATGATCATAGTAAAGAACATGTAATATGTTATTTAAGCCATACTATGGTGGCTTATGAACATAATTATACACCTATTGAGAAGGCATGTTTATCTATGGTGTTTGCTACCCAAAAATTATGATATTATATGCTAAACAACAAAACTAATCATTACCAAGGTGCACCCTCTCAAATTCTTATTATCCAAAGCATCTCTTCAAGGATGCATGGATAAATGGTTTATACTACTAAGTGAATTTGACATTGAGTATTCGAATCAAAAATCAATTAAGGGGTAGGTTATTGATGATTAAATTGAATATGCCCTTATCATAAATACTCAATCATTAAAATTTAACTTTACAGATGATTCTATTATGGTAATAGAATAAGCATCACAAGAACCTAAAAAATGGAAGCTATATTTTTATGGATCCTTTACATCCCATGGATCTAGATCTAGCATATTATTGATTACACCCCAGGGGGGATCTGATTCCCAAAGTAGTTCATATATAGTTTCATTATAAAAATAATATGGCTAAGTATGAGGCATTGATTCTAGGGCTTCACCTTGCCATATAATGGGATATTTAGAGCTTAAACATTTATGGTGATTCTAAATTAATCATCAATCAGACCATGGATCAGTATCAAACTAGAGATGATAAACTTGTTCTTTACAATCAAATTATTGATAATCTCAAAAGTCATTTTAAATATCTACAATTTGAAAAAAATTCAATGGCCAACAATAGATCAATTGATGTAATGGAAATAATTAGTTCCATGATATAGACTGATGGTGGTGATAAAGAGTATCAGTTTCTAATTGAAAACATTCTTCAACCTACACATATTATATCATATTTAGAAAGGGTATGCACCATTGTTGGTCCCAATCCCCCACCTAAATTACCCTAGTTCTAGGACTTTTATAACTACTTCCATGACCACATTTTCCTAGCCAACCTATCTAATAATCAACAAAAACTATTCCATCACTATTTATCATGTTATACCCTCATTGGGAGAAAACTTTATCACAAAAGCTCTAATGGAATGCTTCTTCATTGTTTATCTTTGGGATAATCCAAGCTAGTGCTTAGGGAGGTTCATGAAGGAATGTGTCAGGCCCATACCAATGGTGTAATCTTGGCAAATAAGCTCCTCAAAAAAAGCTATTATTATCCAAAAATGGAGACTGATGCTTGCCATTATGTAAGGAAGTGTGTTCCTTATCAACAACATGGAAATGTGATACATGCACCCTCTTTACCACCATAAATTATCATAACACCATGGTCATTATCAACATGGGGCCTCAATCTCATTGAAAAAATAAACCTAGCATCTTTAGATAGCCATAAGCATATTCTAGCTGCTATCGAGTATTTTACTAAGTGGATTAAGGCCATTCTTCTTACTTATGTCACTAAGAAGTAGATAGCCAAATTCATCCATTACCATATTATCTATCGATATGGAATCCTAGATAACCTTATATCTGATAATGGTGGATCTTTTGTAAACTAAGATGTAAAATCTCTTTGTTCAAAATTAAAGATAAAGCATAAGAACTCAACTCCATATAACCCACAAGGTCACGGATAATATGAAGCATCAAACCAAACCCTTGTAACCATTTTAAATAATATTTTTAATGATTTTGGCTTTAATTATCACTTATAAATCTTTCTTACTCTCTGAGCTTATAGAACTAGTCATCAAACCCCAATAGGAGCCACTCCATACTCCCTTATCTATGGTACTAAAGCTATTACCCTAATCAAGATTAAGTTGCCATCATTGCAAGTATCATTGGAGCACATTGAAGATGATGAATACTACTGGATCTCAATATTTCAAGAACTAAAACTTCTTAATGGTAAGTGTTTGGATGCCATAGAAAACTTTTAGGCCTATCAGAACATATTACATAGAAGCTATAATAAGCGCATTCTCCCTCAAGAGTTTGAGATTGGTGATATGGTCTTAAAAGAGAACCAAAATAACATAGACACTAAACATAAGAAATAGGCAAGTTTCAACCTAATTTGTTGGGACCATTTGTTATCATGACAAACTATGGATCAGGCACATACTAACTAGTTAAGCTAAATGGTGAGGAACTTCCAGAGCCCGTGAACAATTTTCACCTTAAGAGGTTCTACACATACCATTGTTTACAAGATCCCTTAATTGGGGGAAATTTATGTTGAATTAATTTATCCTACCATTTTATATTACCTTGGACCACTCTTGCATGAGCCTTTTTCCTTTCATGACTCTGGATAGTGAAATTTTTTGGACCATTAGTACTTTGAATGCATTTTATTGTAACCTATGTCATTATTTAAGAACCCTATTATTTGTTATGTCTTGGTTTTGTTTTAACCCTAACACTCTTGTCTCTCAAATAATTATGATCCTAACTATGTCTTATCAATATTATGAACACATTTGATGCCAATTCTATAAATAATTTAAGCCAAGATAGTATTTTATAGCTTCTTCTACAAACAAGTGAACAAGAACATCATTTTAGCATAATATATTTGCCTACCACATGGTTCTTTAGATTGATTTCATGTTTCACACCATTCTACATTGCATTTGCATATCTTTGATGAATATTGTTGTCTTTTTAGGATCCTTTCGTCAATTTTTATGCATGTGTCATTGCAACTAGCTTTAGCTATTATTAGAACTCTCAGTTAGTTCTTTGGTCCATTTTTTATATTCATGAGTGTTGTTACAACTAGTTTAGCTATTTATTAGAACTTATACTCTTTGATAAAATCTCCTAGATTATTTTTTTCCCTTGTAAATATTTAATCCCAAAAACATTAGCAAATGATTCACAAAAGAACAAAAACATTATCCTTCACTTTTGTACATTCTGATCCTCACACTCTTACCATTTTGTAAGAATTTTATACTACTAAATTTCCACTGTGTTAACCATCTTATCCCATGCACTTTCCATTTTACAATATCATTATGCCTCACCCCACCATATGACACTCTTACCATTTTGTAAGCAAATTCAGTCCTATTCACTTGTAATCTTGTCTTACCAACTTATCATTTTATAAGACCAATCTCATTTTCCAAGTATTATATTTTCTTCTATAATGTTAATAATATTTTTTGGTCCTCACATTTTTCTTCTATCTCACTTCGTAGGAGAGCTAAATTTTTCCTAAAGTTCATGTTAGAACATGTATCCATGGAACTATGTAGGCAACAACCACTTGCCTTGTACATTTAGAGTTAGCTCAACCAAACTCTTCCTTTTCTTTCTTTCCCCATTTCTTATGCTATTTTTCCTCTTTAATTAAGGAAAAAAATTTGTGTCTTTTTTCTTTGTTATGCTGTGTAAATTAATGCCTTTACCACATGTGCATGAACAATTGTCTCTAAACTGCACTAACTTGGTTTTTTGTTTGTGTGTATTTACTTGAGTTTTATTATTTTTTATTGGTGTTTTGTTGTGTTTTCATGCCTCTTCATTTATTCCTTCTTCTTTTATCCTTTTATTGGTTCTTGTCTCACCTTGGTCTTGTGTTTCCCTATTTGATTTTACTTGTCTCTTTTGTGTTCAAGAACATCTTGATGGTCCACATAGATATTGATTGTTTATATCTTGATCTCATGTTATTAAGTTGTTCTTGTTTTTTTTTTTAAATGATTTTATTCCTAATTGAGTCTTGATTATTCATATCTTGATTTTAAGTTGGGTTCATTTAACTTTATATTTTTCTTTGTCTTTGATTTTTTGTTTAAATGTAAATAGTTATAACTCTGGTTTTGGTAATTGTTTACCATTATCCTTAGTTATAGGTATTCACATTTGAACTAGCTTTGTGAATTTTAAATACTATGTTATTATGAGTTATTCATACTTATGATGCTTAATTTATTTTGATATAACACACATTTTATGCTCTAGATTCAATTCTTAACTTCAATGCTACTCTGATGAATAGATTTCAAGATCACTATGCATAAACTAGGCTCAATAGGTTTAGCACCTGACTCAATTCTTAGATGTGCATATATTAGCATACATCATGAGTTTAATCAATATTTGGTCAGTTTTTCATCATTCTTCATTCCATTCTCTCCCAATTTTGGGTGAATTACATTGACTTGAGGTCCATTTGGACTATGTAGGTAGAACTTGGATACATGGCATATCTTGGGTCAGCTTAACCATATTATTTATTCTTTTCATCTCTTTTATCACTTTGTGCATTCTTGTATGCTTAGTTTTTTATGTTTTTTGTAGCCATTACACCATCACATTTATATTTTATGCCATCTCACTTTAATATATGTTTTAGGTTATATCTTTGAGTTAATTGATTGCCAATTAACCAATGTTAGGGCATAAGATTTGAACCGGTTAATAAATCTAAATCAGACCTATAGGGGCAAGCCATTATTTATTCTTTATCAATGATCAAAACTAGCCCTACTGGGACATAACTATCTTATCACAATCAAATCTACCCTACTGAGACACCTCTTATTATCATCTTTTTGGATGCCACATTCTCCTTTTTCCTTTAATTCCAATCTCTCCACACTTTTTCCCATGATGGCAATGTTTTAGTGTGTAACTTGTCTCACAATTGATCGATTCCATAAGAATTTAACTTACACTCTTAAATTAGGTGCATTCAAAGTGTGTCCCTTACATTTATGGATTGAATCCTTCCCATTCCCCTTGTCTTTGGGGCCCATTATACCTCTAATTATATTTTAATCATTGATGATAACCGCACATGAAATTTTAGTTCATCTATATGTGATCTATTCCATGAGTTAATTTCTCACTTTCTCTCTCTTTTCAAGATTCCATCCTTCTCTTTCATCCTAGTATGTCTGCTTGAGGAGGCATCATGGGTTATTTCCAATTTCTTATTGATAAATATATTTTTTAAAAGATGTTTCTTTGCCTAAATGTCTCACTACACCTCAAATAGGGGAAAAATTTAGACATCCAATTCCTAACACCATTTATGTTAAAATTGTCAATCTTACTTGAATTGTACTCAAATACCCAATTTATGTCAATATCACTAAAAATGTGCTAAATGGGTTGATCTTGTCATAAACAAGTTTCAACTTAGGCCGATGTATCCCTAAATGGGGCAATGCATTTTATGTGATACCAACTTTTATCAAATCATTTTGAGTCAAAATGATAATTTCACCTTTTTGTGCTCTAGATCACTATTTTTTTATAATTCATTAGTACACATCATGTACCATTGTTATTTTGTGTTGAAAACATCCTAAATTAGAATATGGTTCCAACACATCTAACATCACCTTCTAATTCTTTTTGATTCAAATTATGACCTACTAATATGACTTTTTGATCATTTTGATTAATTGAGGGCCAATTTACAAATAATTGCATAAATATTGATTAATCTTGTTTAAGGATAATAAATTCAAATCAAGAACTTAGGTGGATTTTCCATGAAGGTATTGATTTTTTATTTTTTTTTAGAAATTGATTCCTATTAACTACATCATCATAATGACATGATTAATGGGGTGCCATCCATAAGCCATAAATGCATAAAATATCTAAATTATGGGTACTCATGCCTAATTAATGTCCCTTCCTTGCAAATATTTATGAGGGCATTTATTGATTTTAGCCTATAAAATTGAATGGAATCTTAGTGACACACTTTATTTTGAGATGGATGGTTTAGGTTCATTCTGATCAAATGGGAAAATATATAAATAGGAGGTGTACACAATAAGAAATGCATCATGTCTATAAATAAATCTTAACTAAAAGAATATTGATCATACCTACTCTTCCAATTGGGATACACTTGTTAAACGGGAGCATAATCAATATGAAGATGTTATAAACCTGATTAGGGGATCACTTGTCACAACATATCATGCTAGAAAGGGTTCTAAAGCCTACAATCTAACACAATCACACAATAACCCTAATGGAGTCCTAAGGTTTAAATAATTAACTTATTATAATAACAAGAAAGTAAATATAACATAATGCACACTAAAGCTTGTGACACAAATTAGGGGTTAGAAATAATAAAAGAACTAAACTAAACATGTATTAGAAGACATATACTCATGTCAATGTAAATAGAATCCTAATACATGGCAGAAGAATATAAATGAATTATATATCTACTCTTACAAAGGAGAAGTAAAGTTTAGGAATACTTACCTTTAAAGATGAACCTACCAAGCCTCAATCTCTCCATTGGTCAAGGTGATTCACAAGAGATTGTTGTGGTATGTAAGGATAATGAAAATAAATCAGCTCTAGGTTACACAACCTATCTAAGCATATGAAAAGACTTCTCCTCAAGACAAGATCCGTATCTATAAAGAAAGTATATAACCCTAAGATTTATTCCTCAAGTAGAATGGTCAATAAGTAGATGTTTATTTGCACTTCTTTGCTATTAATTCTTCTCTTATGAAATGGTGGGAAATGAACTTTATATATATATGAATATCTTTCCATAAATCCTCCCAAAAACATTGGCTATATAGGGTTGACCTAGTTGACCTAGTGTATTTTCAAGGACAATTCACTAGGTCTGAGCTAGGTCAACTGAAAGGCTAACAAGTTAAGTGAAAAACACCCCTAAACTGTACTAGGTCAACCTAGTAATCCTAGTACAATCAATAGACCAAAAGGGAGTTAAGGTAAGAAAAGGATAGATAAGGCATGAAAACTGAGAGGAATGGGTAGGATTGAGGAGAATAAGCTTAGGGTAAATGATTTTAGGAGATGAATGTGTAGATGGCAAGTGGAAAAAGGGATAATAATCTTATGAATCATCGATGGTCTACCCACCCCTTTTTTGGTGCACCCCTTAAGGCATGCACTCAAAGAGATCGAGACTCGACAAGTTTTTTCAAGATATAAAGTGTCAATAATCAATAAATGTTTGAAAATATCATGTGTATATATATGCAACATGAGATGGTACTTCAAGATAGAACATGATAAAACACAATGTTGATGCTAAGTAAAGTGTAGTAAATAGAAAAAATGATAAATGAAAGGACTAAATTGAAAAACAAAATACCTTTAACTTACCTTAATGCCATAGATAAAGAAGTAAACTGTAAGAAATGTGAAGGTGTCTAATATAGAGAACACTAAATAAACCTATAGAAATTAGTGCAAAAAATAGCAAAAAATCAAATTTTTTGGAATATAGGCATATAGTAGTGGAAAATATTCTCTAAGTCATCATGAATCTAATACATTTTATGTTTTACAAAATAGATGAGTAAAAACAAAGATTAAGAAAAATAAGGAACCTACTAAAAAATAATTGAAAGATTCAAATTTTTAAAAGAGTTTTTAAATAGGGAAAAAGATAATTCATTTATTATTTTGATTTGTGGGAGAGGGGGAAAAAAAGCTCTAGAGATAGAACAAGCTAAGATGGCAAGGAGATGATAGGTGAGATAGGGAGAGGCTCCAGAGGCAATGACAGGTGCACTACAAGTATGTAACTATGAATCTCACACCAAGTTTTTAAATTTGTAATAAATTAAGTGATTTTTTAGTAATTTTGAATTTTAAGCATTTATTGATATTAGAATGAGGTAAAATTGGATTCTAGGGGTATCAAATAGGAAGATGGAAAATGGGTCTAGAAGATTTAGGAAGAAAGCAAGAAAAATGTACTTTTTCAAGAAAATACAAGGGGTCGACAAGCAGAAAGAACTAGGTCAACCTAGTCAACCCAATGGGCTAGAAATGAGCAAAATCCATAGTGCTGACCTAGTAGGTATGGGTTGACCCAATACATTCTATAGCTGATGGCCTAGTTTGAAGTTGCTAGGTGGTCTGAAAGGTCTAGAATGGAAACTTGGTACTAAGGAGGGGAATAAAAGGGGGTTGACTTAGATTTTTGAGTCAACTAGGCAAAAATATAGGAAATTTTTGATCAAACTAGTTTTACCAAAGAGATGGAATGATAAAGAAAAGCATGCAAAAGGCTGAAAGAGGGCTAGAATGACCTAAAATGACCAAGTAAGATCAAGAAAGACCAAGTAGGCTAAAATAAGGTAAAAATGACTAAAATAAAGTAATTTAGGCTTGTGTTTGCTATAAAAATGTAAAAATAATGTATTATGACTATACATGACTTGAAGAAATTGATACATCCTTTGTTGTTTCTTGGTGCAAGGATTGTTGGGAGAAAAGTAAACCGGAAGCACACAATTGATTACCAATACCAAGCAACTTAATATGCGGAAATTAACCAGATTCACCAAGTAACTAGAATTCAGAATAACACAAGATATGAGAGACAATACACAAATTGTATTAACACTTTATACAGAAAAGAATACAATAAAGAAGATGCCACTTCTTCTCCACCACCTTACAGAGGTTTCCCACACCTCAAGTGAACAGTAATTCTCCTCCCCAAAGCTCTCCCTCTCAGGTCCCAACACCCAACTCAAATACAGAGTTGGTGTTCACCTCCCGTGCTCCACACACACCACAAGTGCTCCACACACTCAAACAAGTACTCCACGTACTTCAAGTAGATCTCCCATGAACCTGCAACAACCTGCAGTTCAACAGACCATACTTATGGAAGAAACTCCCTTGCCTTCCTCTCTTACTCTATCCGAGTACACACCTGTACTCCAAGTAGATCCTGCCTGATACTGCTCCCTGTTGTGTTGCTGTCTATATGACCTTGCACACCTGCAAATCAAACAACGGTTCTGCTCACCTGTGAACCTTGACCTTGCACACACATACACCTGCAGATCAACGATCTTACTTACCATGTAGATCACTCTACACCCTGAAGAACCCTTGTCCTTGCCTCACCAAGTCCTTATGATTCTCCAACCAGTACCAAGCTTGGCACTGATAGGGAACTAGGAGGAGCACCCTTACTCACTTCACACACAGAAGGAGCAAACTTTGCTCAACTCAAACTAGAACACTTTTCCAATACAACCATGAGTCTATTATATAGATCTCATCCAAACAATGATTAGACATCTAATTACAATAGTTAGATCCGCAGCTCTCAGTCTAAAAATAGATCTCTTCATGCAAACACATGGTTCGTTAGCTAACTACCCGTAATAAATGCAGTCTGAACCACACAGGCGACCGACATCGGGCCCTATCTGCCTGGGGGTCACCGACGCCGGCCGATCCATGACCGACATCGGTTGCCTTCCTGTCTTACCCTACCGACGCCGGTTGGCCAGACCAACGCCAAACACTTCTGACACTTCTGCAACTCTCCTGCAACCTCCTCCATGCCTGCATCAATGAAGCTTTTAGCTCCACAACCTAACAATCTCCCACTTGGAGATAAATAGCTGCACTGTACCTGTACCTGTACCCCGTCTAATCTATTTCCTGGTTTGTATCCCTCTTCAAGATCAATCCTGAAGACAACCCACCACACAATCTGTGATGTACCACCTGTCATCCGAGTACCCTGCCACATCCGAACCTACAAACACATGTAGTGAAGTCCTGACCCTGCATAGCATGAATCCCTGCTGCCGGTCCCTCTCAAGTACCTGAGAACCCACTTCCCTGAATTGGCTCCTAACTCTCTAACAGCTCCCACTGCATGGGAATACTCAGGTCTATACCAGACCTCATGTGATTTCAGACACTGTACCTGTCCAGCCCTTAGTGTGCTTCGGCTCTGCAACCTGAACCTCGCCAACACCTGATTCACATTAGCTCCCACTCGAGACAAAATCAACCTGTGATCTCCATGTCTCCCATGTCAAAGAATTCCGCTGCTTCAAACTCCTCCTGACATGCCACTGAACTAATCTTACCCTTAGCTCAGCAAAACCCTGTATGTACAAAACTGCTATAACAAAACATACCATCCACATACAGCAACAGAATGATGTCATGACTCATCATCCACCTGGTAAGGCAAACCACAGTAGTTACCTGACACTGACTGAAGCCATGCTTCGTCCTCCCCCTGTCAAAACCTGTACCACTGTCCTGCAGCTCCTCAAAACCATATACCTGATCTTCTGTCTCACGTATCCGTTCTCTCTATTCTTCTACTAAGGTATCCATTCGTCTCTGTGCTTTCATACCTGCTGGCAACCCTACCAAAACACACCTGTTTGGTTCTCTTCCAAGGAATCACATCCTCATCCATGCCAAGCTCACACCTGTTTCCTAGATCCTTCCTACTCTACAATCAGCAACATGTATAAAGAAGAGGAACAACGAATTTGAGGGCCTACTTACATCTTCAGTCCTCCGTATGGGTGTTTGAGACTCCTTGACAGCGTGCTGTCCACCCAAGATCTGTTACAGTGACCGACCTCGGTCACCCCATAGTCTGCATCCGACCGACGTCGGTTCCCATGCGTCTGTCCCTGACTACCAACTTGCCAGCGCTGGTGTCCCTACTGCCGACGTCGGTCCTCCTGACCGACATCGGTCTTACATACTGCCGACGTCGGTTTCATGACCAACGTCGGTCTTACTCTGCCCGACATCGCCGGCTTCAGTCTGCACATGACCGACATTGGCACCTGTCTTTTCGATGCCGGTTCCTCCTGACCGACATCGATACCTGTGTTTGCCTGTGAGTGATGACTTTTTACCCGCGAGCTTCTTTGAATCAAAACCCATGTCTAAACTGCCCTGCTCAGAAGTATCCAGCACCATCCACTGGGTTCTATCCGCCATCTCCTCCATAAACACCAAGGCTTTCCAGTTCTTAAGCCTATCAAATATATCTGTCTTCCGCTTAAGAACATGCATCTCCTTCCTACTCATGTGACCAAGCCTACGAAGCCACGTCTTCGCAATAGAAGAAGAATCAGTAATATAAACAAGTAGATAAAGGGTACCTATTTTCTTACCACCCGCTAATTCAAGTGCATCCGCTGTGAGAGTTTTTGTGCATCTCTCATCACCCAATCTTTTTGAAGAAATTAGCCATATCTCCAAACCTGGGACCTGCATGACCTTCATCAACACCTGGGTGTTGGCTGCCTGCAATTTCAGCTTCACTTCCCCTTTGCCAATTCTTTGGCAAGGCTCATCAGCTCCTTTACCTGGAACTGCATGGAAAGAGGCAACCGAATCTTTTATCCAAGATTCAACTTTATCCAAGAAACCTCCAAGAACATCCTGTGTAATAACACCTGCAACATCTGCTTCTTCAGTTCCTTCATGTTGATCTGCTACCAACCAACAATAATCTTTTACCTGCTCTTTCTTTCCATAGGACCGTGAGTAACCATCTGTGCTTTTCAACTCTTCCATTCTTAGCTTACTTTGATCTGCTGTTGCTCTACTCCCACTCGATCAGAAACCCCTGAGAGTGCCCTGTAACCAAACACAAAACCTGCTTCCTGCAACCTTAGCTCTGATACCACTTGTTGGGAGAAAAGTAAACCGAAAGCACACAATTGATTACCAATACCAAGCAACTTAATATGCGGAAATTAACCAGATTCACCAAGTAACTAGAATTCAGAATAACACAAGATATGAGAGATAATACACAAATTGTATTAACACTTTATACAGAAAAGAATACAATAAAGAAGATGCCACTTCTTCTCCACCACCTTACAGAGGTTTCCCACACCTCAAGTGAACAGTAATTCTCCTCCCCAAAGCTCTCCCTCTCAGGTCCCAACACCCAACTCAAATACAGAGTTGGTGTTCACCTCCCGTGCTCCACGCACACCACAAGTGCTCCACACACTCAAACAAGTACTCCACGTACTTCAAGTAGATCTCCCATGAACCTGCAACAACTTGCAGTTCAACAGACCATACTTATGGAAGAAACTCCCTTGCCTTCCTCTCTTGCTCTATCCGAGTACACACCTGTACTCCAAGTAGATCCTGCCTGATACTGCTCCCTATTATGTTGCTGTCTATATGACCTTGCACACCTGTAAATCAAACAACGGTTCTGCTCACCTGTGAACCTTGACCTTGCACACACATACACCTGTAGATCAACGATCTTACTTACCATGTAGATCACTCTACACCCTGAAGAACCCTTGTCCTTGCCTCACCAAGTCCTTATGATTCTCCAACCTGTACCAAGCTTGGCACTGATAGGGAACTAGGAGGAGCACCCTTACTCACTTCACACACAGAAGGAGCAAACTTTGCTCAACTCAAACTAGAACACTTTTCCAATACAACCATGAGTCTATTATATAGATCTCATCCAAACAATGATTAGACATCTAATTACAATAGTTAGATCCGCAGCTCTCAGTCTAAAAATAGATCTCTTCATACAAACACATGGTTCGTTAGCTAACTGCCCGTAATAAATGCAGTTTGAACCACACAGGCGACCGACATCGGTCCCTGTCTGCCTGGGGGTCACCGACGCCGGCCGATCCATGACCGACGTCGGTTGCCTTCCTGTCTTACCCTGCCGACGCCGGTTGGCCAGACCAACGCCAAACACTTCTGACACTTCTGCAACTCTCCTGCAACCTCCTCCATGCCTGCATCAGTGAAGCTTTTAGCTCCACAACCTAACAAGGATGACATAGATTTTAGAGACTTGTGGATGAAACATGGTTACCAAACTTGTTATATAGGTTTTCAAATGGAGATAGGGCTAGACTAAGATCGATAAGTCTAGGAAGGATAGCTGATATGTGTCAGATCCCCCTTAATGTTGATCTGTTAGCTATGTTCCTCGATTACTAGGAATGACTGACTAACACCTTCAGATGGGATGTGGATGGGGATATAGTCTAGGTGGCTATCATGATAGAGGATGCCCATACCATCATGGGGCTACCTATAGTAGGAGCTTAAGTGACCACAAGGATACTAGATGTCCTAGAGGAGAGGAGATACTTATCCATGTGGGATATAGGCTCAGAGATGATATTACTAGGCAAGAGAGTTAACATGTTTTATGTCTATACATCATAGATTTTGGAAATACAAAAGATTGTGATAGGCCTTATGACATAGTGGGTGCTATATCATAAGTCAAATGATAAGGTACCACTATTTATGGTAGCCTTAATCAAGATGATCTTGGAGGAGTGAGTTTTATATGACCTAGGCTATTGCATCTAGGTCCAACTCATACATGATATGTATGATATGCTAGTCAAAGAGTAGAAGACTATAGGATAGATCATATTGTTGATATCTTAGATATATGAGAGGTTTCCTATGTATTAGTTAGATGGGTTACCCTATATAGTCAATGAAAGGTCACCTCGAGTACAAAGATAGAGGAAGGACCAAGTAGAGCAAACCATACCCCATGTGTCAATTCTATAATTAGTGACATGTATAGATATAGTGTGGAAGCTATACGAGTACATAATAGCTACATGGGTGAGCTAGGAGATAGTTGCACCAATGATAATAAGGATAGAGGTGGTTAGGCACTATTTTTGGTAGAGAGAGACATATTTGATGGCATATGTACCAGGGAAGATGGGCCTACCTCATCTAACAATACCAATATTGATGCTTGAGTAGTGAACTTAGCATGCAAGGAATCCATAAGGGAGGAGAGGACTTGGGCCATAGATAGTAATAATGACACTAAGGCCATGTCAAGAGTGACCATGGACTAGTTAGGCATGATGAGGAGCTAAGCAAGACGATAGGGATGTAGAGGTAGAGATATTAGATGTACCATTACCATCTCTATAATGAGATGAGTAGTGACCACTGAGGACATAGTATTGACAGAGGCATGAGGAGTAGGAGAGAGTGGAGACTATGGCCATCTTTGATGACCCCATGGGTGAGCAAGAGGAGATGATAGAGAGACCACTCAAACATAGGTTAATATGAACATAAGCCATGATAGTCAGATTTGAGCTAAGGAGGAAACATATAAAGGAGGTGATAGAAGGCTATGTAGATGGGGAGATGATGCTAGGTAGTCATGTGAATGGTGACATCATAGTAGCTGAGACATAAATAAGTAAGAAAATGTGGTAAAATTATTACTTTAAGTTTTTATTTTGGAGATAGAGATAGATAGATATTCTGAGATATAAAAGTGATATAATATCCATATTATTTGATTTTTTAGGTAAAAATGAAGATGTAGAGGAGAGATGGGGGTCCCTAGTGAGGGGAACACTCCATGACATCTTAGATGAGACTCTACAACCATACATCTCCATGACATTAGAGGATCTGAGTGTACCATTTACCCCAGCTTAGGTGAGCTGATTCAGATTAGATAGAGAGGTAGTGAGGTAGATATGGGTATAGAGAGAGAGGATGCAACCACTAATAGTGATGGGTATAGGGAAGCAATAGGCATGACATGCCCTAATGGATGAGAGAGCTACACATCTAACTATAGTAGCACAAATGATATATAATTAGACCCAGTTGGAAGAGTCATAGGTTTGGGTGCCATACCTATAGGGACAATTATAAGGATTGAGATCTTGGATAGCTTCCTTATAATGAACTATTTAGACAAGTTAGACTGAAGCCTTAGTAGGCAACATGGATAGGCCATGAGATAGATAGAATGGGACCCAACCATAGAGGTGGATCATTGTATATGGTTGTATATGTTGTATCAAATTTATGAGATATATATGGATCATTTTGACATATTGTTTTTGGTTGTGTATGTTATCATTATAGTTTATTATGGTTGTTCAGTATGGTTGACGTTGTGGATGCTTAGGATATATTTATTTCTATCACATGTATTTATATTTTTTGTATATGCTATAGGAAATATATGAGATGTGGTTTATATTCTAGCATTATGAAAAAACATACATGGTTAAAAATAAATAGGAAAAAAGGACTTGGTAAAATATAATCAATTAAGAAAATGTACTACACACTATTTCAAGCTGGCAAATGTGTAATAAAAAGAAATGACTAAGTATAAAGAACCAAGAAATGGTAAAATATGATGGTAAAAATGAATTTGTTTTTAAGACCAAAGTGAAATATTTTTGCACCAAATTAAAATAAGTAAAATCATATTAATATCACATTGGGAAGTATGAAATCAATGTAATTAAATGGAAGGTATATAAAAGGGCATAAATAGTAATAAAAACAAATTAATTAAGTCAATCAATCATACTAAATCATGTTGGGAAGTATGAAATAAATAAAAAATTGCAAAATTTTGGTCTTAAATTGGGCATATTAATTCAGGCTAGGAAGTATTAAAAAGTCAAGAAATGGTTGTAATATTACATGCACTCAAAAAATAAGAAAAAAAGGTGAAATAAAAATGAAGTAAGCATAAAACATACTAAATCAAGATGTAAAGCATGTAAAATTACATATAACTTCATAATCAATCGAATCTTATCTCCAATTTGACACATGTAATTTGGATGGTGACTTGGGTATTGGAAAATTTTGTGAGGAACACTGAGTCCTATCTGTGGTCTTACACTAAAAATAAAAAAGAGAACATCACCAGGGTGGAATAAACAATAAAAATTAGGTAATAAAGGATGTGGGTAATAGGAAACAAAATATGGTAATTTGTGAGGAATGTCGGGTCCTATCTACAGCCTTATAAAACAACTCACAAATATATCTCAAGGGGGGTGATTAATAGACAAAATAATATTTCTCAAGAGGAAATATGAGGGATATAAGGAATGAAAAATTGAATGTAAAAATTAATACTTATGTGTCTTATGATAACACCTTAGGAGGTAAGAGGCATACTAAGGACATGAGAAGACACTAAGTAACTAATGGTCATCTATGTACAAAGGAAACCTATTCACTATAGACACAAATATTTTTAGGAAAATAGGTGTGCTATTACGATCAACTCATGAAGGTATATTGGTACAAGGAAAAGTAAAATGGACCTACCTTCCCATGACATGTTCCCCATTTTTCAAGACCCCTTACAGATTCTTCAGTCTGCTGTGAAGATTAGGTACTTACATGAGAAAGTAGGTATCACTAAAAGAATTTTTGTTATTCACTTCTTCTAATCTACTATCCTACCACACCACAAAGGACCTCGGTTCTACCATGAGGTCTACTATGGAGTTTGAGATTCAACTAGAAGGAGATGTGCTTTGAATCATGTCTTTTAATGTGATTTGGACTTTTAAGAATAATTTTGACTTTTGATACCATTACCTTTTATTTAAATGATTTGGATTTTAATTGTATTTTGAAGGCTTTTTAAGATTCCTCCTCCATATGGATTTGGAATGACCAATCATGAGAGAGATAGTGATACACATGAATGAGCTATAGGCTAAGGCTAAAGGAAGTTAAGTAACCAAAAACAAAGATAGAATGGGACACTTAGGCTTGATAATGAACTAACAGGTGATCTCAAGTATCAATTGTGTATATGCTTAGTTTTTGAAAAAGAAAGAAGGGAAAAATGAGATCCTAAAAGTGGATCAGTGAAAGGATATAATAATAAGATAGATTGTTTGCTAACTGATCACATAGTAAAGGGAGATAATAACCAAAGGGAGAAGGGTTTGTATAACCAATTCATCATGAAAAATTATCTATGAAAAATAATGATAAGAAATCAAAAAAATAATAAATATATAAGAAATATATTTTTGAGAAAAAATCTAGGGAAAAATGGAAAGTAATTATAAAATATAACCATATGTGAGTGTAAATTATAATATAAGCAAGATATTGTAGAACAAGTAAGAAATCATGATATACGATAAGCAAAAATTTGACATAACATTAAATGATATAACATATAAAAATTAGATTGGATCACATGTAAAATCAAATATAAATGTGAAATCACCATACATGTGCTCATAAATACTAGTAAATCTATCCACACACATTATCCAATACATCAGATAAGTCTCTATGAAGATGGATACATATTCTTGTTAAAGTTTCATCAATTTTCAATAATTATTAAGAGAAAACTTCATTTTTGATCTCAACTAAAAAATTAGGAATAATAGATGGATCATGTTGAGGAGGAAAATTAGGCAAAGTATGGTTAAGAGAATGTGTGGGAGCAAGATCTACTAGAGATGCAAGAATCACTGGTAGAGAAGAATCCATAGGAAAGTGAAGGTCCAAAGGTGAAGGAATCACATGTGGAAGCATAGAAGGTGGTGAAGGGACCACAAAAGGGGATGGAACCACTAGAGGTGGATCTATGGGAGAATAAAGAGGAGCCTTCGTATGAGAACAACCTATGGGAGGAGTGGTAGAAGCTCCAGGGATGGCTATAAGATGATCTTTAAGATGTTGAAGGGTGTGGTAATGATCGATATGATGGGTGCTGCATAAATGCCATAGACAATATAACTCTCCATACTTGGGTATGTACTCAGGAAGTATTTTTGGGAGAGGTATGGATTTGTCTAATGATGGGGAAGAATGATGCAAGGTATCAATATATTTCTGCAACTTATGACAATGGATGGAAGAATGATTATATGTCCCATGGAAGTAATAGATACACTTGTGAGTGTTTTTAGTAGAAGCACTCATGGAAGGAGGTAAAATAGGATTGGAAGAAGTCAGAGAGCACTCATCATCCCATTTGGTGGGTATAGGAGCCATCTTAGGTAAGGGAAGCAAACCATCACCAATGGAGGGTGATGAGGAAGGAATGGAACTAGGCTCAATGGAAGGAGTGATAACATAAGAAATAGGGGTAGACTCAATAATAGTAGGAGTGGAAACATGATCAAATATAGCAAGAGAGAGAAAAAGCTTAATTATAATAAGCTCTAGTGAGGGAGGAATGGGATCTACAGAAGGTCTAAGGAGAGTTACACTAACTTCAAGGGTAAATTGGCTACAAGGGTCAGAGTACTTAGCAAAATGGTAAGGCCCGGTCATAACATGATCCATGAGCTTATTATTATGTGGATTCTCAAAAAATGGAGGTGTCAGTGCCATCTCTACCCTATGATAAATGGGAAAAATACAAAAATCAAGAATTATAAGTGAAGGAAACTGATGAGATGCATGAAAATACTCAAGTAAAGAAGAATGATGATGAACAATCTCGACATAATGGGCCTAGACAAGACCACATAATAATGAATCATCTAAATAATATCCATCATTGTTATTTGGGGTGTAAATATCAATGATATAATTGTGGATAACCTTGTCATCTGATGAATCATGCTAAATAAAATGCCTAGTCTTGGTTAAGACTATGGGAATGTTATCATAAGGAGGTTTATGTGATTAAAATTACAAGGAAGCAAGAAGCTGTGAGATGAGATGAGGCAAGAGATCAGAATTATTTATCTTTAATTTAATCTCATCAGGCTCATCATCATCAAAATCTAAGAGGTTAGGAGGAATTTTACCAATGACCTTAGGATGCCCACTATAAGCTCATGTTGAGTTAACGAGAAATTTGAGATGTTGGGACACATGAAATGGAATGCTAGGCAAAGACTCAAGAGTAATAATTTGAAAGACACCATGATATTGGAATTATTTGAAATTCTAAGGGTTAGTATCACCCTAAATCCTGTAAATGGCTCCATTATGAAGAAAATTAACACATTGGCAAGTAGAGGAAGCAATAGCTCTCATGCAGTGAGTCTATGACCTACCAAACAAGATGTTATAAGAAAGGAAGAAATTAAATATCATCACCTTCACATAGATAGTGATAGGTGGGACGGTAATAGGAAGCCACACACAACCTAGAGGAGGCATTTTCATTCTATTATATCTTTGACATGTAGATTTGAGATTACATTTAGAATACCTAAGAGTCTTAATAAAATTGAGAGAAGTGACACATGTGCTAGAACACTCATTAATAAATTTATGCTTGACATGGATATCACCTATTTGGATGATAATAAATAAGGAAGGATTATTTGTACTAAGAATAATCTCATATAGAATCATAGATGCAATAGGAAATCATTGAGAAAGAGTAGTGTCTATAGTTTCATCAACATTGATAGACATATCTTCACATTATTGTAAAAATACTATCTTCAAATATAGATAAATCTACATGTCATCCTATTAGAGGAGGACAAGGGACATTAATATTGAATAAGAGTTTCATGAGGCAATTTTTATGATTTGTGGAAGTCCTCATAAGATCAAAAAATGGAATTTGAGATGGGATATTAGTGAGTTCTACAATGGGATCCCATTCATCATAACTCATAAGAATGTTGTTAGATAAATGTGTGTAATGATTAAGGATACCCTCGTAAGGAGGATCCAAAGTGCATTGAAATTTATGTTAACAAGAAGATAAAGGTTTAAAACAAGGTTTTAAATAATGTAGTGGTAAATAAGTCCAAGGTTATTTCAAGTTAATTTTGAGAATTGGAAGAAAAATTGTTAGTAGAAGCTTGGTTATAATTAGTATTAGAAGATGATGGAAGAGTGGTATAAATAATATGGGTGTGTTATCCAAGGGATAATCATAAATTGGATCATCAAAATTAATAAGGTCATCTTGCCCCAACTCACTTAAACGAGTTAGAGAAGAATCTTGGATAACATGATATGTTCTAGATGAAGGAGGATTGTAGATAGGTTAGGAATCAATAAAATCCACCACCCTTCACATATTATTCATGTTAACCACATTCTCTTTGGAAGTTGGTTCAATAAGACTTTATACATTATTGGTGGAAGGGGTGGGCTTATCTTGTTTGTCTTGAATAGGTTGATGATTAGGTAAAGGATATTTATAGATAGCTAAATGAGCATTTGCTTGATTCAAGGCATGAGTTTTATCATGTGATTTATAGTCCTTAAAATAAATCTCATAGGCTTATTGACACTTTAAAATGATGGAATCATGATCAAAATTAGGGCCAATAATAAAATCCATAGCTAAATTATATCATGAGACCTATAGAAGGAGTTAGTTCCAAAGAAGGGTTAGGAATGACATCTTGAACATTATGAATGGTGTCCTAAGAATCGGTAACACCATCATTAGTGATATTGCATTTTTTATTTTTGAGTAAGAGATGAGGACCCATAAAAGGTTGGGGTGGCTCGAATTGATGCATTAAGAAATATTTTCTTGTAGATTGGTCAAAATCCTCATCCAAAGTGTGTGGAGAAAGAGTATGAACTTGATATTATAATTTAAGAAAGAGATCATTTGTAAAGAGATGAAAAAGATTTTCATCCACCATGTTATGTTCACATTTGTTTGACAGAGTTTTCCATCTATTAATAAAATCTTGGGTAGTTTCATTTTCATGTTGTTTGAAATTAATGAAATGGGCCAAAGTGTTTTTAGGAAGATCATTAGTTTAGAATTATTGCATTAAAGCATTCACTCAATCCTCCAAAATAAAAATGGAATGAGCTCTAAGTTGATTGTACCAATCCAAGGCATCACCCATGAGAGTTTTGGATAGGAGTTCGATAGCATCAAAGGTGTTTAATTTGACCCAATCCTCATAATTTTTTCCAAATATATTGAGGTGAAGGGTAGGATCAATTAACCCATTATAAGAGATAGTAGGTGTTATACCTCCTATATCAATGTTGGAAATTTATGTAATGAGAGGTTCATTTTGTAGATGCTTGATGGTTTTATTGACTAAAGGAGGTTGAGTAATGATATTTCCTTGATATTATTGAATATGAGGAGCGGGAACATTTTGGTTATGTGTGCCCCAAGCCATTAGTTACAAATGAGATTAAAGATTAAGAATGTTGTTTTGCAATCTCATTATTTGATTTGTGTTATGTGCTTGAAAGGTATTCATTTGATTGAGAGCTTGAAATAAAATTTGATGTGTTTGATTAAAATTAGAAGTATTATATTTGATATTTGTGTTGGTATTAGTGGCCTAGGTACCACTATTAGTGTTGATATGAGCTTGAGATGAATTATGAGAATGTGAGGCACTAGTGGAAAATTTTGCTTGTGTATCAAAAGATGGACTAGTGAATGGTTGAAAAGAATAAGAACTAGAAACATGATTGCCTTGGGTAGAAAATAATGAACTAGTGGAAGGATTAAGGATAGTGAATCTTATGAGAGGCCCACTAGATGTAGAACCTGCCATGTAGTTTAGATACTAGCCATGGAGGTAGAAGATGTTAAAGAAGAATATATCATGGCATAAGAAGGAATTAAAATTTTAGGAAGAGTTTGAGAATCAAATAAAGTGGTGCCCTCAAATATAGTGTTGAATGTAGGAGTAGGTGAATGATTCTCTTCAGTTTGACCACTAATCACGAGGTTATAAATAGTAGAAGGATCCTTTCCTCGATGTCAAGGAAATTTGGAAATAAAGAAGAGCATTTTAGGAGTATAATCTAACTCAAGTTGGTCTTCTAATGAGAAAAGAGGATTATGTTATGAATAGGTATTAGGAGGGGTACCATAGTTCATTATGAGAGTGGAAATATGAATATTACTAGTATCCAAAATAGGATTTTTACTCTGTCTATGGGATAACTTATTAGGATTGGTAAATTTCATCATGTCTGTTGTCTATAGCTCAGTGTCATCACCCAACATAAAGTCCATGATGAAGGAAAAATAAGAGAAATGAGAAATCAAAGGAAAAAGAGGTGACTAAAATAATACATGTTCAAATAGGTTGACCTAGCACAAAAAAAAAAGGACTGTAAAACTACACAGGGTCAACTAGGTCGATCTAGTACAATCTACATAAGGCAAAAAAGATAGTGGGTCAACTAGGTCGATCCTCAGCAAACATGGAATTCAAGAAGCCTAAAAATAGATTGTGAAAATGAAATAAGATAATTTTTCAAGTAATGAAAAGTAGTAATTACTGAAAGTAAATAAACAAATAATTAGATTAATGATGGCCAATCCAATTGAAACATACAAAATAAAACCTTGCACTAACACTAGCTAATGTAAGATTTTACACACATAATTGAGCAAAGATGAAGAAATCAACATGAAAATTAAAGAGCTAACTAATTTGTCAACCTGAATGTTTATTAGATTATTAAGATATGATTTTTAATGTGATTAGAAGTTGGCTTATAAGCAAGGTATTAGATATCAATCTAAAGATGGTTTCAGGAAGTTTGGGATGAAAGGGACTATAGTGGTAATGATACAAGCTTGGTATTTGGGACTACACCCTCACTCTACACACTATAGTGATAAGGGTGTCAAGTTTTTATCCATAATATACCATTAACCACACTTTATACTTGATATGAGTATCAAGTCAGCTTTCCCCTTGGTGATGAAATCCAAGTAGGTTAGCCTTGGGTAGACAAAATGTTAAAGTGATTATTTATGTTTTTGTGATTTGGTCATGTGTGCATAAAATATAAATAGTGAAACTAAGTGATTAATTAAAAATTCCCTAATTAAACTATGTGAGCTATTTTAAACATGCAAGCAACAAGAAAAGAAATGTGTGAGCTAATTACTAGCAAATATGAGGTTAATTCTAATTTGAAATAAGGTATAGTATTGACACTATATGCACAAAATACATAATAGGGTTGATAGGGTTAAACATATACTATGAAATTAAGGTCTAAAAATTTATAGGGGTGGTCAAGGTTGATTTAGTTATTTCAAATAGCATGTAGAACACAAAACTAGGTCGGTAGGGTTGATCTAGTTGACTCTGCAATGGTAGTTTTGAAGATTGAAAATTATGAAAGGAAAGACTATAAATAAATATATAGAGAGGTAAAAAGTAACCTTGGTATATTAGAGATGAAATTAATAAATATTTATGATGAATAACCTTGAAGTATGATTGAGAAACTTGCAAACTAGGTCAATAGGATCAATCAAGCTATGCAGGAACCTACTACAGAGTGCTGAAAACATATAAGGTTGACTGGATCAACTTAGTATGCTAAATTGGATGTCTGAAAGGCTAAGAAGTTTTACTAGGTCAATTGGGTTAATATATTTTCCTATTCTTATAAACTTGTACATAGAAGTAAAAAAATTGGGTCAAGAGAGTTGATCCGATATGATTAAAATAATGACTAAAAGAATGAAAATAAGTGAAATAAATCCTACAAGGGTTAGTTTCACATTGATTTCAATAGAATGTATGAAATCATAAATTCATCATGTTTATAAATCAATCCTATCTTATAAAAGATAGAGCATACCTACACTTTTGATTGGGATGCACTTGTTAAGAAGGAACATGACTAATATGGGGATCCATTAGACCTGATTAGGGGATCACTTTTCACAACATATCATGCTAGGAAGCATTCTAAATCTTACAGTATAACACAATCACACAACAACCCTAATGGATTCCTAAGGTTTAAATCATTCACTTATTCTAATAACAATAAATTAAATCTAATCTAGTGCACACTAAAGCTTGTGGCACAAAGTGGGGGTTAGAAACAATAAAACAACTAAACTAAACATGTATTAGAAGACATATACTCACATCAATGTATACAAAATATTAATACATGGGAGAATAATACAAATGCATTATCTATATACTCTTACAAAAGAGAAATAAAATTAGGAATACTTACCTTTGAAGATGAACCTGTTGAGCCTCAATCTCTCCCTTGGCCAAAGTGATTTGAAAGAAATTATTATGGTATGTAAGGATAAAAAAGATAAATCAGTTTTAGGCTATATAACCTATCTAAGCATCCAAAATAATTATCCACAAGACAAGATCCATATCTATAAAGAAATTATAGAACCCTAAGCTTTATTCTTCAATTATAATGGTAAAAAAATAGATGTTCATTCACACTTATTTGTTATTAATTATTCTCTTATGAAATGGTGGGAAATGAACTTATATATATATGTGTGTGTGTGTGTGTGTGTGTGTGTGTATGTGTGTGTGTGTGGATATTTCCCTAAATCCTTTCAAAAAATTTGGTTGTACAGGTCTAATTCACTAGGTCTAATCTAGGTCAGTCAAAAGACTAACAAGCTAAGAAAGTGAAAAATACCACTAAACTATACTAGGTTGACCCAGTCGACCTAGTATAGTCGACTGACCAAAAGGGAGTTAAGGTAAGAAAAGGATGGATAAGGCATGACAACTAAGAGGAATGAGTAATAATAAGGAGAATAATCTTAGGGTAAATGATTTTATGGGACAAGTGTGTAGATGGCAAGTGGAAAAAGGGACAATAATCTTATGAAGCATCAATGGTCTTCCCACCCCTTTCTCGGTACACCCCTTAAGGCATGCACTTAGAGATATTGAGACTCGATAACTTCTTACAAGATATAAAGTGTTAGTAATCAATAAATGTTTGAAAACATTATGTGTATACAGGAGGCCTCTCACACCATTTCTTAAGCTTAAAAATTATGTATACTTATAATGATAAAAGCTCTCCACAAGTCATTTGTGTTTTGATTATTATGTTATATGCATTTGGGTAAGCTTCATTCGATAGACTAATTTTTAGATTTATTCTATTAATTATAGGTTATGCATAGATTTCTTGTGGAAATGGAGGAGAAAAAAAACCATTGTTGACAAAGACTAGAGCTCTAGATCAAGGGGGGAACATGCTTGGAACTGCTCTTGGGTGGTGGAATCAATTTGGAAAGGTAATAGATATTGATTTCTTTCAATTTCTTCTTTATTTTCATTACAAAACCCTGCATGATTAGGTTGTCTTAATTTTTTTAATTCTTTATGCATTTTCATAGATTTATTGACTAATGCTTGACTAACAACCTTTGTATTCTATCCTACAAGTGTTGTGGTATAAATGTTGTCATTGATGTCAAAGTCAAAGTTGGTGTCATGCATGATGAAGTGGTATATGAAAAGGATTCCTATGAAATGATAATTTGAAGTCAACCTAGTAATTATTCTGATGTTGATGGCATGTTTCAAGATTAATATACAAGGTAAGCATACTTTTGAGTACTAGTTTTAAGAAGCAATATCATGTCATAAGCATGTGTGTGAGGATGGTGGTCTAGTAAGATGGATACACATAGTTATGAGTGGATTTTTAATAATTCCAAATCATGCATATGAAGTTTTGAGACACTTAAGAAAATTTCAAGGTAAACATTCAAGGTTATGGTCCTAAACCTAAGCATGTAACCAGACTAGTCCTTGACTCTACTTGACCTAATGAGGAGTCTTGAGGTGTTATCATGAATGCAAATCATTGGTAGAGCATGTGAGAAGATATTTGAAATTATGTAAACATGTTTATAATGTACATAATGTTTTAGAGGATGTTTTAGGTCAATTTTTGGCTTAGTGTTGGGAGAAGAAAACTAGATAAGCAAGTTGTGTAGGATGTTCCTTTTGATATTTGTGCATTGTATATATAATTATCAGCTTGTGTATTTTTTCCTATCCTCTTATCTTTTTAAAGGATATAGAATGAATATTTTCCTCATTTTTGCACCATCATATAGAAAATAATATGAATATTCAAGAACTATAATGACTATAAATATGTACACTTGTATGAAGAAGTTGATGACCCCTTTACTGAGATCAACATATGCTATCTAGTTCATGGTTACCTATCAAATTTATTTTGTTTATCCTTGTTTTTTTTATCATGTTTAATTATAAGGTTTAATCTATCTTAAAATTAATATTAATGTTTTATACATATAAAGGATTCTTTGTTAATTTGGTTCCTTGTGAGTGCACACAATTTGTCTCTATTATGTGTCTATTAACTATGAACTCACTTCTCATTCCTATGTAACTAGTAAAACTTAGCTATCCTCATCCTTATCATATTATGTTGAAACATGAACCTCTACTAAAAATGGTGTGTTGAGTATGGAAACACTCCTTTCAAGGAATAACTATGCTAAGATGGTTATCAAGATAATGAGATATTAAAACCTAGTTAGACCAGAAAATATGGCACTTCATAGAAGAAGAATCCAAAAGGATGAGCCTCACTACAAGTGAAATCATTCACGAATATATATATATATATATATATATATATATATATATATACAACAAAGTATAAGATATTTTTTGCTAAAAGCTACTTGAATTATTGGCTAATTGGTTGACAAGACTCAAGTACTATTACTTCCATCCCAGAGCAAGAGAAACCATTACTTGGACTAAAGAAAAGATAGACCAATTAGTAAAACTAGAAACTAATTGGATAAGAGAGATAGATTACTAAGTTGAAACCACTATAGATGGATACACTACTGAGTTTGCATTACAAATATATATAGTTTTTGAGGATACATAGGACTACTTCATCTGAGGAATCAAAGGGAAATTTTTATAGTGATTACCTCTTCTATTGAAAATGTTAGTGATGGAAAAGGCCATGGTGCCTATCCCTACAAATATGGATTAGTCACTTTAGGCATATGGGGATGTGTGTGCATGATGTTGAATGATGGATAGATGAGTGACTAGAGTTTGAGCTTCAATTTAGAATGTATATTCAAGGGAATAAAATTTAGAAGAAAACTCTAGATTTAAAAAGGGAACTATGATAATAGAGTAGATGGAATAAACACATAGATACCCAAGTAGATGCGAATAAAAGAATAATAGTAGAGTAGTTTATGAATAAGTGAAAATAAGAAATGGGTGGGATGATGAGTGAAGGTTGAATAAAGATAATGATGATGGATGTTTCACTAAATTTTGTCTATTTCAATTTTAAAGAAAAAAAATAATGTTAGGGATAAGTGATTAGAATGAACCCAGATTGGTTTGTGTGTTGAAGCCAGACATTGTGAAAACTCCTCTTTAGCTGGGGAGGACTACCTGAAATTAAGAAAACACTACCAAAAAAATTTTATTAGTAAATAAATGAGTGGGATGCCAAGATATGTGCTTGTTTTGGAAAGTGTGAAACTTTCGTAGAGATGACAGTCCACTTTTGAGAGACAAAAGAGTAATAAATGACTAAAAGAGAGGTAAAGAGAGATAGCATTACCATTATTCACAACTTGAGTATAGAAAAGAGTAACAAAGTGTAGGTGGTATATTCTATTTGTATTTTAGAATTTGTTTGGGTAGGTTTTGGAAAGGTTAGGGAATCCACAGTCATCGACATCAGTGGGGAAGTGATCGATATCAGTTACGCTGCCAAGGTCGATGGGTGAAAGTGACCGATGTCAGTTAGGATACTGAGATTGATAGATGGAAATAATTTCTTAGGATATTTTAGAAGGATTTTCAAAGTCTAGGAAATGGTTTTGATCAGGTTTGGGAGGTTGGGGAGAGTTATGAGAGAGTATGATTTTGGTAGATCTAGTTAGAGGTTTGGTTTGTCAAGTCAAGGAAAACAAGTAGGGAAGCTTTGTAACTCCCTCATGGGGGTTTGATTAGGAATGTGTAAAGAAATGAATAATAGATATGAAGTGATAGAAAATTAAATGCTTAAAATACCTACAAAATAAGTGATATACTTAGCTGTAGTGGTGACTGAATGATAAGTGCTAGATTGATGGCTCCTATCAGGTAGTCCAAACCAATGGCCTAAACAAAGAGAACAAGCAGATGTTGTTGGTCCTCAAGAGATTGATTATTGATCATGATTAACTTACATAAGATAATAGTAAGCTAGGATGTCAAAATTTGAATGGCAAGAGTTTGAATGTAAGTAAGAGTGAATTTTCTTGATTTCTAAACATCAGGTTAGAGTTTGGCTTTATAATCGATGTCGATGATCCCACTGCTATCAACCATGGGCTGATCAACATCGATGGCATTAGAATAGGTAAAAATAATTATTTTTAGCCTATTTTCTATTGCTCTTCATGACAAGTGTGGCACCCATTATAAAAATTGTAAAAATAAGAGGTTAAGAAGGACATAGTTGATTAGGAATTTAGTTTTGAAGTGAGAATAAGTCTTGGGTAGTTAGGATGAGGGGACTAGGTCTTGAGGTGACTCATTAGGTGAGAATTAGTATTAGGGAAAGGTGGGTAGGTAAGGTGGAAAAAGGGGTTTTTAATTAACTTAATTAAGTATTTTAAATTAATTAAATGTGTGAGGGGTAAAATCATGGGTTAGGGAAGCTAATTGTTATTATTTAAAAATGGGCTAAAAGGGGTTTCAACACAGGGAGTTACGCACATGTGTGTGATGTAATTTTGGTGTCTATATTTGCCCCTTTTTATCTTTTAATTTGTAATAATAATTTTTCAAGGCAAAAATAGGAGTTAGATGCTCCAAGTATTAGATGATGTATCCCCCCTCAAAATAGGAATCGATGGAGGAGAAACTAGAATTGGGTACCGATTTGATAAAAAGGTAATTGGGTGAGTGGTAGAGAATTGAGTATCACTTTGTGTGCATATACTACTATGATCTATAGTCAAAAAAATCAAGAATAGGCAAGGTTGAGGAGGACTTAGATAGAAATAACCAAAGCATAGTTTGTAAGTGATTATTGATAGGTCAAAACAATCAAAGTTATAGCTCCAATGGTTAATGTGCCCCAGGTATCTAAGGTAAGAAGTACCCCTATAAAACACAAAAGGTTATAGGTGATAGGATGAGCTTGGGTGCCATCCAAAACACCTAATATACCTATGTGTGTATAATAGCCAACTATAGTGAAATAACATAAGCAATCAAGATAAGCGATGAAAGGTTGGTGTAGAAGGGTCAATGAGCGAGGAGATATTCATGATCTCCAAGTAAATTCATCATGGGGAAGATTTAAGTGATCTCTAAGGGTGATTTTCAAGGTTGGGGAGATATATATGATCTCTAAGTTTATGGTTTTGGTTGAGGAGATATACGTAATCTCCAAATTTCCCCAGAGTATGGGTAAAGTCTAAAGAGTTGGGGTTGTTGGTGGAAACATTAATGCAATGATGTTGACATCAGTGATGTTGTTGATGTCGATAGTAAATAGTGTTGATGTTGGAATATTAGTGTAATGTTACCAATGTCAATCAGATTAAGTACTGACATTGATAGATTAGAGTAAGGATGTCAATGTTGATGACTGACCAAACCTGATAAAAAAGGGTTTGGTGGCTGACCAAACTCATTTTCAACTTTTCATTAGAGAGAAAAAGAGTTGTGAGAGTAACTAAGATGGCAGAGTAAGGAGGGGACCCAATAGGAGGTACACCACCACAAGATCTAGTTGTGCTAGTCTAGAGGAGATGGAGAGATGAAGTAAGAGTCTTGATGAGTTGTTTTGAAACTTCATTTGGTTATTTTGAGTTTTTAGGCTAATTTAGAGGTGGGGGGATAGAAAATGTTAGTAGAGGGGTAGGAAATGGGGTAGGGTAGTTTTAGGATAAGTTGGGGTAAATTTGGGGTATTTTTTTAGGTTTAAATTATAGTTTTAGGGATGGGTCATTCAACCCTAAGGCTAAACCAATCACTGACATTTGTGGGGTCCACCGATGTTGATTGGCACATCACTGAGGTCAGTAGGTGTCTATCGATATCAGCTGACACTTATGCCTAAAAAGAATTGATATCAATATTAAAGCTGACATTGGTGCTTGGGAAGAACCAAAAAAATAGGAGAAAGGGTCAGTTTGGATCCCTAATGGAAGTAGTCAACTAGCCTAATGGCTGAGCTATCCTTACAAGACCTCATGTCAACTGAGTGCTACCTACATAGCCCAATTTAGGGCCTCAAGCCAATGTAGTTCTCCCAAAGCTCAGGGAAGAATATCTAAGGTATGGTTTAAATAAAGAGATTGTGATAGGTCAGAGGATCTAGGGCTTAAAATGTAGGGCATAGAATCAAGGGGTAGGGATAGAATTCATGAAACCTAGAGTTATGATAAGCAATGGGCCTAGGGTTGAGAAAGAGAGGCAATGAAGCCTAGGGTAGAGAGGGGAGAGTAAGGTAGATAGTTAGGTGGGTATATATTCAAGCTATCCTTAGAAGACCTTGTATCAACTAAGTGCTGCCTACATAGACCAATTCAGGGCCTCAAACTAATATAGTTCTCCTAAAGAGAAGGGAAAAAGGAGGTGATAGATTATATTAGAAAGTATGTGACTTGAGTTGTGTATGTATGGATGTAGATAAGGATGGAGTTGATATAATGAGATCATCTACCAAGGCATTTGACACATATGAGGAGGGATGTCACTTCAGATAAGTGGGAACACATGGTAGCCATGGGGTGAAGAGGAGTGCAATGATATTATTGAGTCACCTGAGATGTGAGCCTTATGATAGCATTGATCAAGTGGTGAGATCACACCACCAAGACCTTCCATCTACCAATCAAAGAGTTGACAGTAACCCAAGAGGATGTCTATAGGATTTTATAGCTACCACTCTAGGGTGAGGAGCTCTTCACATGCTTAAGAGAGGAGCATAAAATCCACATGGTGGTATTGTATGATGAGCATGTTAGTGAGGTGACTTATCATTCAATGAGTTTTGCCTATGAGCCACTATATATGGCTAATGAGGAGTAACATTGACTGAGTATCTTGATGATGATAGGAATCATAGTGTATACATTACCAAATATAGATGGTGGTAGATTTAAAATTGCATTGAAAAGTGTGCTTGCATAGATGGTTGATCAATGAACTATTTTTGCATGGAGTCTAGTGTTTTTGGTGTAGTTATATAGAGAGTTATGGGGTTTGAGACTAGGACAGTGATATAGTTTGTGTGTTAGCAATCTACTATACTATTGGGCATACGAGCACATCATGGTGACATGACCATTGGGGTTACCAACCATGATTCTAGATAGTTTTAGGGTTGTTTTTAGATGATGGAGAGAGGGTATGGCATAAACCTGAGTAGATGGTGTAGTGCATGACATTACCTATTATAGGTGCATGATTGAGGGTTTGATCCCTATGGATATTTTAAGGAGACCTTACTTGACATACCCCATGTTTAAAGGATAGGCACAGTAGCCTGTTGGATTACAGATCTCACTATGGGTTAGGGGGAGATGAGTTGGTGAGTTGGAGATGGTACCTATGGCATGGGTCAAGAGGTAGTTTGGTCTACTATAGGATATACCACCTACCTTCCCTTGATATAGGAGGGATGAAATAAATGCACCCATGCCATTACCTTGGAGATCCAGGGTGCATAGTGGCATATATAGCTTGGTGGGTAGGTTTACATCCCATGGTGGAGGTCAAGAGGCCACCACTAGATTTATAGGGGTTGGTAAGAGAGAGGGATGTAGTCGTATAGGCATGAAATGCAATAGTGTAAGCTAGAGATACAACACAAGCACATATATTAGCCTTACAAGGGTAGGTATTGACATTGTAAGGCTAAGTTAAGATATTATAGGTATAGGTTGTAGCACTACAAGGCCAAGTTAGAATGTTATAGGGTCAGGTGATTGTAGTGATAGTGGAGAGGGATAGCCTAAGAGTAGTAGGTCAGGTTGCTTCTCCTCCTCTACCATAGGGACCCTCACAAGTTGGGCCATCAATAGGTGTTATGGGACTACCACAGACTATATCTCTGGTGAGATATAATACGACCCTAGATGAGATTGCCTATTACAAGAGGGCCATCAGGGAGTTTCCATAGATTTATAAGTACTCTAAGTTTAGAGAGTAAGAGATATCAATGACACGGTCTATGGCCTCTATCTCACATAGATGAAGATGAGCAGAGAGTGGTGATGACACTACTTATTCATGACCACACAAAGAGCCTTAAGGACTCTAAGTGCTAGAGTTTGCCTTTTTTGGTTATATATGTTATATGTACACCAGCCTACGAGCTAAAGATGTGAGATGTATATTTTTAGAGAGAGATGATATTATGATGATGTATTGATGGACATGTTATTGATCTTATATATATATATATATATATATATATATATATATATATATATATATATATATATATATATATATATATAATATGTTTATTTATTGTGATTATGAGATGTATTTATTATGATTGTGATCATGCTAATGCTAATTATTTAATGTTATGTTAATTTTGATGTTAATGTTGATCATATTAGTTGAGTTAGACTAGCCTTTCCCATATATGTGATGGTATATGCATAGTTGGTTTGTTAATTTCATCTTAGCACTTTTCCATATTTTGTGATGGTGTATGTTTAAAATGAATAGGTTGGTTATGTTAGTTTTTTTCAGCATTTTTCCATATTTATGATGGTGTATGCATAAAATAAATTGAGTAAGCTTTGATAGTGTTGGTATGATGTTATTTTTCATCTCAATAGAGAGAATGACATGTGATGTGGATGAGAAAATAAAGAGGAAGAATGCTCGTGCACTAACAAAGACCATAATCAGAACATAAATAGACTCAAGAAAATGAGCCTCTTTCATGCATTATATATTTGAACCATTATGTTTGTTAGATAAGTGTCATGTTTACCTTATGTTAAGTGAGCTTCACAGTCCCTTAAAAGAGTATGAGGGAATTTTTTTGGGTAGCATAACCTACAAACTGGGGATGATATGCCCCCGCCATGGGTGACCCGAGAGCTACTATAAGCAAGTCCATGACTTAAAGCTCTCTTTTTTTGTGGTGTAAGTTGATCAATGTGGGAAGCCTACAATGGGATTTTGTATGGGTTAAGGTCATATAAAGATGATTAATGTGAGAAGCTTTTTTATTTTTATTTCCCTTTGAAAACAAAGCTTGGATTAGCCATCCTTCAAGGAAATGGTCTAAGTGTTTTTTTTAAAGGTTAAATAGTTATCCTTTAAGGGAGTAGTCTATTGATAGTAGCAAAGGGAAGTTACATAGTTGTCATCCAAGGGATTAGTCTACATTGAGAAACATGACCTGAGAGTTTATAAATTGTCACATATCCCATTTTTTTTAGCTTTTAGTCATGGACAAGACTATAGAGACTTAGAGGTTATCCATTTTGAGGGCAAAACCATACCACTGCATAAGTTAACTAAGTGTATAGGAGTAAGGGTGAAGAGGAAGGGAAATGAATATAATAGGGATGCTCAAGGGGTGAGCTCAAGTTAAACATGAGGTGAAGTGATGCTTTAACAAAAGAATGGTCAGAGGTGTAAGGCATTTAAAGGGTTAGGTTCTGGCCTTCCTTCAAGAGAAGACAAATGATAAGTTCCTGAGCCATATTTGTGAGTTATGATATAGGGTCGAAGCCAATTAGGAGAAAACTTACCCTGTTTGCTTTTCTCCATGTTCGTCACATGTTAATTTTCTTTTAAGATGAGATCTCCAATATTGAAATCTTGTTCTTTGAGGTTTTTGTTATAAGAACATTTGATACACTCTTGATAGATTTGGATGTGGTTGAGGGCTATGAGATAGCACTCATCAATAAATTCAAGTTGATCCAAACATTCTTGGTGAAATTCATCATTAGTAAGTATGTCTTGTAGATAAATATGAAGAGAAAGAATCTAAACCTCAAGAGGCAACATAGCCTCCATCCCATATATCAAGGAAAAAGGTGTAACACCCATAGGGTTTTGAATGCTAGTGTGGTAAGCCCATAAAGCAAAAGAAATATGTGTGTGCCAATCCTTACCCATATCATTGACTATCTTCATGAAAATTTTGGTCAATGTTTTGTTAGAAGCTTTTACCTCTCCATTTGCTTATGGATAGTATGGTGATGAGAAGCTTAATTTGATTCCAAATGTATCACAAAGATTTTGAATAGTCTTGTTTTTGAAAGATTTGTTGTTATCTTTTATAATTTTATGGGGAACACCAAAATTATAAATGATGTGATGTTTGATGAAGTCAACAATTTTGTCAGCTTTGGTGGAGATGAGAGTGATGGCCTCAACCCACTTGGTGAAGTATTCAGTGGTAGTAATGATAGAATGATGACAAAGGGATGAATGAGGGTTAATCTCCTCAATTAGATCCAAGCCCCATTGGGAGAAGGGCCAAAAATATTTGGATACTTACAATGCATGACTCAAAATGTGAAGGAGGTTAGTGTGTTATTGACACTTGACGTAATACCAAATGTAATCAGCACAATCTTGATGAAGTGTGGGTTAATAATAGCTAAGTTAAATTATACTTTCAAAAAGTATGTGACCATTGAAATTCCCATCACAAATCCCATCATGGATTTCCTTAATAGCGAAGGGATTCTCAATACTATTTAGGCATCTAATAAGAAGACCATCAAAACCTCGCTTGTAGAGAAGTCCCCCTAGCATAGTGTAATGAGCATCACAATTTATGAAGGTGCATCTCCCATTATTGGAGAGATTAGAAGGGGTAATAGAGAAGGAAAGATAATTTGTGAGTTGCTTGTACCATAAGTCATGTGGGTTGGATGTTAAATTTCTGATAAAGAGGATGTTAGTTGATATATAGGAGGGTAATGTTAAGTGATGCATGGTGACATAGATTTTTGAGGAAGAAGATGAAGAGGGTATGTGTGAGGCAAGTGAAGCCATTATGTAAACAAACTTATTTGTGGATCAAGGAATAGTTTGTAAGAGATAAGAGTTAAATGATCCCAAGATCATATCTACATTATGTTTATACTGCTATAGAATCTCATTTTTGCATAAGTAGGAACCATTAACTTGGTTAACCACTAGTTGAGAATCACTAAAAATGGTTATGGATTTGATACCCAAGAAGAGAGATATTTGAAGTCCTAAGATCAAAGCCTATTTGATGGCCATATTGTTAGTGCATTCAAAATCTAGTTTAAATGACAAAGGCATAGGCTCGCTATCTAGAGGAATAAGAATGAATCCCACACCCCCATTGTATTAACATTTCGATCTATCGAAGAACATCATGATTTGATAGGAGATGTCATCAGTAGAGAGCATTGTAATGGATTCATCAAGGAATTTGAGGTTTGAAGGTTGATTTTCAGGTAAAGGGATGGTAACTAATTTGTCAGTAATTGTTTGCCCCTTAATAGACTTTTGTTGAATAAATTATAAGTTGAATTCATTAATAAGAATTAGCTATTGAGCTACATGTTGGTTGTGATATGGCTTGGAATGCATGTATTTAAGGGGATTAGTATGGGTGACCACATATGTTTTATGATTTAGGAGATAATGGTGAAGCTTGGAGGTATAAAAGACCAATGCGAGGCAAAGTTTTTTAGTATGGGTATATCGAGTCTCATAATCAACAAGTGTGTGGATTATGTAATTAACTTCTTATTCTCGATGTTGGTCATCTCGATGTGAAATCATAACACCCAAGAATGGTCTATTGTAGAGATGTAAAGGTAGAAAGGTTGATTTTACTTAGGTGTAATAAGAATTAGTGGGGAAAGGAGGTATTATTTGATTGCATAAAAAGCTTCCTAGAAATCTGTATTCTAATGAAAGGAAACATCTTTTTTGAGGAGATGGTGAAAGGGTTGGCAATGATCTGACAACTGAGAGATGAAGCAGTGAATTGACTAAAGTTTTCCTTATAAGCTGTGGATTTTTTTTATATTAGTAGGTATAGGCATCTCTAGTATTTCTCTAACTTTAGTAGGGTCAACCTCAATACGATGGAGAGAAATGATAAAACTTAAGAGCTTAGAAAAAAGAACACCAAAGACACATTTATTTGGGTTTAGGTGAATGTTATATTGGAGGAGATGAGTAAATATGGTTTTGAGAATCATCAAGTGGTATTGGTGAAGTTTACACTTGTCGAGTAAGTCATCCACATAATCTTCCATAATCTTGTGTAGGAGATCATGGAATATGTACACCATAGCCCATTGGTAGGTGGCTCTAGCATTATTCAAACCAAAAGGCATGACCCAATAATAGAAATTCCCCCATGGGGTAATGAAGGTTATTTTGTATTGATCCTTGAGACCAACTAGAATTTGATTATATCCAAAGAACCCATCCATAAGTGATAACATCTCATGGTCAGTTGTTAGATCAACAAGTTGGTAGATACTTGGCAATAAAAAGTCATCTTTTAGACAAGTAAGGTTTAAGTCATAGTAGTTAGTATAAATACAAATTCCTCCAGTCACTTTTGTGATAAGAACAATATTGGAAATCCATTATGGGTAGTCGATGGGTTGGATAAAGTTAACAAAAAGGAGGCATTGGAGTTCTTCTTTAACAAGGAGAGCAATACGAGGATGCATCTTTCAAAGCTTCTGCTTAATAGGTTTAGCATCTCAATTGGTGACAATGTTATGGGTGATGATAAAGGGGTCAATACTAGGTATGTAATTATAAGACCAAGTGAAGGCTTTGTTATGGTCATTAAGAAATGTGGCATAATTAGCTTGCTCAAAGGAATTCAAAGATTGGCCAATCTTGAGGATGTAAGGGTTATCATGAGAAGGTAGATTGATGTCGATGATTGATTCATTTAACATAGCTTGTGTTTCAGATGGGAAAGATTATTGGATATAGGAATCATCCACACCCATATATGTGAGAATTGCATCATCATCTTGACATTGGATAGTGTTAATAGTGGGAGAGTCTTCATCAATTATTTCAAGATAAATGAGATGAAGGGACCATGTTTCGTTACCTTGGTGATAGGTGAGAGGCCCCAAATGGATGGCATTTATTGAAAAAAAATTAGGAGGTAGAGATACCTCTGATTCAATAGGTGATGGTAGAGAAGAAAGTGGAGAAGGAAAAACTAGTTATTCAATAATTGTTACATGGGAAGTTTTAGTGAGTTTATTTGGTTCGCCATAACCCACTCCATGCCTCTTTTTAACATTTTTAATGGTTTGGCTAGTGGGATATTTAATAGGTGTATAGACACCTTATTCATAATGACCTAAACCAAATCCTTTCTAGGCACACCTATAGAGATAAGTGTGAGAAAATCTAGGGTTTCTTAAGAAAGAAAAGTCATAGGTAAATGGTTTTGGTGAAGAAGATGGATTGCCAACAATAGGAGCTTGATCAATTCCCCCATAGGTGAAATTAGTTTGAAGGTTAGGGGGCCCATAAGGGATGACCATCCCCATGCAAGGATCATAATTTGGATGTGTGTAAAGCTTTCCATACTCTTTTAGACTATAGAACATGTCGATCATCAACAAATTATATTCGCTGAGTGATAAACATTGAAAATTCTCCTCCATGGCATCCTTGTTAGGAATTTGTGTTACCGATATTTGTGTAATCAAGGGAGTAGAGCTTGTGGAATGAGAACATCATTGGGACTATAAGTCATGTTGCATGTTTTAAATAGAGGTGGATTAGTGGATATAACATGCACTTGTACATCATGTTTAAAATTGACACAATAGTGCAAAGTTGAGGGTACACATACCATAGCATGTATCCAAGGTTGCCCAAGTAGTATGTTATATTGGACCTCTCCCTCCACAACATAGAAGAGCTTGGGAATAGTGTGGGGACCTACATAGATATGTAAGACAACAATTCCCATCATAGTAGATATGGTATTATTAAAGGAATGAAGTACCATGTCAGTTTGAAACATGCAATTGTTAGGAAGGGCCAGCTGTTTATAAGCATGGGTGGAAATAATATTAATACTAGCTCCCCCATTGATCATGACTCTCTTGACATGAGTTTGATCAATATAAGTGGTAATAAAAAGGGTAGAGTCATGATCTTCAAGGTGTTGAAGTATAATATCCAAATTATTGAAAGAAATCAAGGAGATGGAATTAAGGGAGTTGACCAAAGCTGTAAGAGGTTAGGGATCATCATGTTGTACTTCAATCACTTGAAAGACACTAATAAAATATTTACAATGTTTGGATGAGTTTTGGATGAACTCATACAAAAACATTTTTATAGGAGTTTGGTGAAGCTATTTCACCATCGAGCTTTGAATAACATCTGAAGATGTTGATTTAGGAACACCCAAGATAGAAATATTAGGATTAGGAAGGTGAGTGTATTTGGTGAAGGGATGAGCCCAAGGAGTAATTAACTTTTCCTTACCTTTATCTTTTTTTTTGTGACCATGTGGCCACATTAACTATGTTGATCTAAAATGTAGATGCAGGAGGTGGAAAAGGGGGTGCGACCACATCTTTGGGTTTGAATTTAGGTGGAATATTAGGAGGCATTATGGATTCCAAAGGGTGGAATAAGAGGAAGGTTAATGGGAGTATCGTCAAAGAGAGTGTCGACATCAAAGTGTTATTGAATGACTATTATGAGGGATTTACAAATCTCAATATCATGTTCAGGTGAAAGATGATATAAACACACTTGTGTATCATCAAACCAAGATGGATTCATTCTAAGAGGGATATAAGGCTTAATGGGAGGAGGAGTTATTATGAAATATTTTAATAATTGACATACGAAAAAGCTCTGAGAGCCTATGGGTGGGCTTGCACTTGTGCTAATAGGAGTGGACACCTTCTTTTTTTAGGTGTTGAAAGAGTAATTTTACATGGTACTTTGTTTGGTGGCAATGGAGTTACATGTTTTACTGACACTTTCTGGGTGTTAGGTATCTTAGTGTCAGATGTGAAAGGCCTACTAGGTGGTAAAGGCAGTAGTGGAGGTAACTCAACCTTTTGTTTTTCTTGAGTCAATAATATTCTAAATAAAGTAGAGGGGTGTGGTCCCAAAATTGATGATAAAGTTTAGGGTCAAAGAGGGAAGGGTCGATAAGATCTAGGAAGCTTAATTTTTTTTTGTAATTCAGGTTATGAAACTCTAACTTGTGGTTGAAGAGTTAATTCTAATTTCACTTATGGATGAATTAAATTAGAAATGAGACATACACCTAAAGGCTTGATATACTTTAATGTGGCAGGTGTTTGTGAGGGTGAGGGTTTTGACATAGATGGTTGAACTTTAGGTGTTTTTGGTGGAGAATCTCTAGCTTTGTCAAAGACATTGGGGTAAAGGGTAGTGAGAGGGTTTGTGGTAAAGGTTAACATTCATTATGTTGGATAAGGAGTTTTAAGCTGATCCCAAAATGATGCATGATATATCTTTTTGGAGTCAATCAATTCTAGACTTTTCACTAACTAAAATAAGGGTTTAGATAATGTATGCCTTATAGTTGTATCTTTAGAAGGCTAAGGTGTTTGGGAAAGAGGGAAATTTTTGGTTTTTGCTACTTCAGGCCAAAGGTGAGAAAGAGCCACAATGGGGTCTTCTTCAATAGAGATGGGAGAAAAGGCATGGTCTTCTATGGGTAGAGGAGAGGTAGGTGAAGAAGGTTCCTTAAGAGGGTAGGGCATAGCTATAATTACTCCCTCAACATATGGGTGAGGAATAGGTAAAGTATGATCCTCCATAGGTAAAATAAGGGGTAAGAGTGGTACAATTGGAGTAGGCACAAAAGGTCTCTCATCTAATGTGGGAACAAATAACACTTACTCTTTTAGGTATAAAGGTGGAGTGGTTGGGGTACTACTCTCTATCGATGGAGGAGATGTAGGAAAAGAAGGTTCCTCAAGAGGTTATAACACAGTTATGATGCTCCTTTTAACATGTGGTTTAGGAATGGGTAGGGTGTGGTCTTTACATGGTAAGAGGATAGGTAATATTGGTGTAAAATATATTAGCATTATAGGCTCTTCAGGTGGCAAAAGAAGTGGTAAAGGAGGATCTTCCTCTCATGGGAGTGGAATAGGTGAAATAAGCACTTCTACCTAGGGAGGAAGAATGGGCAAAACAAATTCCATTGACTATATGGGAAGAGTCGATAAAATAGGTTCTTCCTCTTGAGGGGAAGGCTAAACTAGAGGTAAAGGAAAGACCATATTAATCGTATGGATATTATGATCACCTGAGTTAGTTATGGTATGAACAATATTTTTATTGGGTGAATGGTTAGAAAAAGGGTGTTTGAACACATCCATACTTTGATTAGGGGTGCATTAAGATTATCCAAGATGAGATCACCTCTATCAGGCATGTCTTGAACAATGTTCTTGAGTGTCTTATAGCTATTAGAATTGTGGCCTTTAACTTGATGGTAGCCACAAAACTCATCTTCCTTGTACCAAGTTGGAATAAGATTGGAGGGGTCAAACTGTATAAGAGGTTTGATTTGAGGAAGGGTTATGACACCTTGTTAAAATATTTTCTCCAAAATAGATGTATATGACTCCCCAGTGGGAGTGTATTGTCTTTGTTCATACCATTATTAGAATTACTTGGTTGGATTTTGGGAAGTTGAGGAATTTGATTGGTTTATGGTTGTGGAAGAAGCTAACTTAATGACCACTGTGTTGGTAGAGCCTTTAAATTTTTGGTTAAAAGGAGAGGTTTTAGAAGAGGAGTCATTTGATTTGGAATTGGGATTCATATTGCATAACTTGACTCTATCTTCATTGATAGCTTGAATCTCAATTTTTCATGCCATTGTAAAGGCCTCATCAAATGTGTGGAATGTTTATACTCAGAGGGTGGATGAGATGTGTTTATCACATGCCATTGAGAAGAGCTCAATAAGCTCAAGTTGGGGTAAGGAGAAGGAGAATTGATTAATCAAGCCTCTCCAGTGAGCAACAAAATTTGTGATAGATTCATCATCAAATTGTCTGATAAAATAAAGGTCTGTTATAGAAACCTTTTTAGAAATGTTAATAGAGAAATGGTCTAGGAATATTTTTGCAAGTTGGGTAAATGAGAAAAGGGAGTGATCAGTTATAGATTTATACCAATCCAAGGTAGCACCTAAAAGAGACATAGGGAAAGTGTGAAGTAGTAACACATCATTGTGCCCTATTAAATAACAAGCATGTCTAAATGCTCACATGTGTTAATGTGGGTCCTCTTTACTCTAGAAATGAGTAAATTTAGGGAGTTCCCATTAGCTTGGATAAGGGAGAATAAGCAAAAAAGGATGGATGGGTTCATTGCATATTTGATCATAAGATAACACATTCTTTGAACTAGAAACGGATGTCTCTAGATTAGACATCTTGTCCATCAGCATCTTAATGAGGTCTAGAGGGGGATTAGTTTGGGGGATACCTCCTAAATTATAGGGACCTTAATAGGAAGTAGAGGGAGCATATGACATATCTTGTTGAGGTTGTGTTGGGGAAACATGAGGATAATGAGTCATAGGTTGGGGTGTGGAAGAAAAGGGGCTTGTCCCATTGGGTTAGAGACTATGCTTTGGTTGGTTGTTGTTATTGTAGGTTGGGTTATTGGCATGGTTAAACTAGATGAAGGGTGAGTCATAACTTGGGTAATTATAGGCATAAGATTAGATGGAATAGGTACCACCAAATTCTAGAATGGGGTAAGACTTGACTATACTACTTGTGGTTGTGAAAGTAGGGAATTCATGTTAGGGTTTAGGTGAGATTGGGCAATTGGTGATGCTAAACTTTAGACATTGTTTATAGTTGGGTTACTTGTCAAAGTAGTGGTTTGAGTAACCATGGGGAAAATAGTGGAGGCATCTAAAATTGAAGTTGTCTCCATTAGAGAGATTAGCATACCATATATTGGGTTACCCAAAGAATTATGAGTTCAACTCATAATAAGGTAATGTTGAAGGGCTAACACATTGTGATCAAGAAATTTAGAAAAATCTTGATCTCCCTTATTAGGCACAATGGGAATTTGGTTGGGGATGGGAGTATGCTTTGTATCTAAAGTATGCTCCACGATAGAATCAAAAGTAAGAGGGGAAGGTGGAAGTGGTTGTTGACTTGCATAATCGGCAAGAATTTGGCTTGAGCTCACATCAATATCATGCAAGAGGAAGTATACATAGTCTTACTACCCTGTATTAGTGATACAATAAGGAAAAACTAGGTTTTAGTGTAGGTAAGTGGGTTATTTTAGCTTTTTATTTTGAGCAAATGAAAATTACATAGTCACCAATGTCTGTTGTTTGACTGATGTCAATAGTAAAAGTTTGCTAACATCGATGGGATTAACTGATGTCAATAGTTAAAATCTACCAATGTCAGTCACTTTGATATCTTAGGAGATAGGAAATCCAATGTTTTAGAAACCCAAAAGTATAAAATAGGTAAAGCTATGGATGCAAGAGGTCTATGTAAGAAGGAAGAACACTCAAAAAACTTGAGATAACAGGTTATACAAACTGAGTATTAAAAATAATGTTGATTTTATGAATCAATAGGAAAACATCCTTACCAACTCCAAAATATAGAAAGTATATTACCAATAGAATAAAAATAACATATAACAAGTAACTATTAACTCCTAGAGATTAATTTTTAGTCTCTTGTTGGTTAATACCTTAATCATATAGTGAAAAGAGAATTTGGTTATCAAAGGTACTAAAAAGCAATGTAGAGCTAGTTTTAGGTTAGTTTTAGTGCTCAAGAGAAAATCTATGTTATACCAAGTATGTGGCTTGTTATAAGAGCTTTCTCTCCATACTTTATGGACATAGAGCCAAGCCAGGCCACTTAACCAAAATATATCTTTTGTCTAGAGTTTATACTCCACTAGAGAATGGAGTGGGTTCTCCCCTTGGTGGTGAAATCCAAGTCGGATAACTGGGTAGGGTAAGGTGATGTACCAAGTGATGAAATATTGATGGGCCTTTTCTTAGGTGAGTTTAGATATTTGTTTGTGTGAATGTGATTTTGTTTTGTAACATAGGTGTACTATAATTTATTCATAATGCTTGTAATTAACTAGGTGAGTTAATATGCAGCAAACAAACAATGAAATGCAATAAGTTTTAAACCCAAATCTGAAATGTTTAGATTCAAATGAAAGAAAATATGAAATAGGAATAGAGAATGAAATTCACTATCCTAATTTGAATGCAATAAGAAGTAAAGAAGAGATTCTTTTTAAATTGTAAGAAAAAATGATAAATTACTTTTAGAGGAAAAGAGAAAAGAAAGAAAATTTTATTTTAATGCCTTTAAATAGACAATAAAATGTTGAATATTTCATTTTAAGAGAGAAGATAAGAGAAAAGTGCAAAAAATGAAAATTTCACTATGCACCTATATGAATGCTTAAAACAAGCAATGAACCTAAGGAAAACTCTAGGGTCCCATTGGGCAAGCTAGAAATGTTTCAGTAAATTTTATCTATTTCAAGTCTAAGGAAAAATAGAAAAGAATGTTAGGGATAAGTGATTATAATGAACCCAGATTGGTTTGTGCACCATATCCAAATGTTGTGAGCACTCCTCTTTGGCTAGGGAGGACTACTTGTAAGTAAGAAAGCACTACCATAAAAAATTTGTTAGTAAATAAATGAGTGGACTGCCAAGCTACGTGCTTGTTCTAAGAAGTGTGAAACTTCCTTTTAGAGATGACAGTCCACTTCTGAGAGATGAAAGAGTAATAAATGACTAAAAGAGAGGTAAAGAGAGAATGAAAGAGAGATAATGTTATCTTTATTTATAACTTGAGTAAAATAGAGAGTAGCAGAGTGTAGGTGGTATATTATATTTATATTTTATAAGTTATTTGGTAGGTTTTGGAAAGGTTAGGGAATCCACAGTCACTAACGTTAGTGGGGAAGTGACGGATATCAGTTATGCTACCAAGGTTGGTGGGTGAAGGTGATCAATGTCAGTTAGTCTGCCAAGGTTAATAGGGGAAATAATTGTGTAGGAGCTTATAAAAGGCTTTTTTGGGTCTAGGAAATAGTTTTGATCAGGTCTGGGAGGTTGGGGAGAGTTATGAGAAAAAGAGTATGACTTGGGTAGATCTGGTTAGAGGTTTGGTGTGTTAGGATAAGGGAAAACAAGCAGGGAAGCTTTTTAACTCCCTCATGGGGGTTCTGTCAGGAATGTGTAAAGAAATGAACATTAGATATGAAGTGATAACAAAATAAATGCTTAAAAGACCTATAAAATAAGTGTTATACTTAGCTATAGTGGTGACTAAATGATAAGTACCAGATTGATGGCTCTTATCAGGTAGTTTAAATCGATGGCCTGAATAGAGAGAACAAGTGGGTGTTGCTAGTCCTCAAGAGCTTGGTTCCTAATCATGATTAACTTACATAAGATAACAATAAGCCAGGATGTCAAAAGTTGAATGCCAAGAGCTTGAATGCAAGTAAGAATAAATTTTCTTGATTTTTACTAACCTGAACATCATGTTAGAGTTTAGCTTATATAATTGGCATCGGTGATCCCACTAATGTCAGTCATGGGTTGACCAATGTTGGTGGCATTAGAATAGGTAAAAATTACTATTTTTGGCCTATTTTCTATTGATCTTCATGCCAAGTATGGCACCCATTACAAAAAATGATAAAAATAAGAGGTTAAAAAGGATTTAGTTGATTATGAATTTAGTTTTGAAGTGAGAATAAGTCTTGGGTAGTTAGGGTGAGGGGACTAGGTCTTGAGGTGACTCATCAGGTGAGAATTAGTCTTAGGATGAGGTGGCCAGGTAAGGTGGCAAAAGAGGTTTTTTATTAGCTTAATTAAGTATTTTAACTTAATTAAATGTGTGAGGGGTAAAAGCATGGGTTAGGGAAGCTAATTATTATTATTGAAAAATGGGCTAAAAGGGTTTTTGACACAGGGAGTTATGCACATATGTGTGATGTAATTTTGGTGTCTATAATGGATGCCAGTAGAAAGAGCAAGAAAATGAACATCGAGTAGAAGGGACATGTAATGAATAAAATGAGAGTAGTTTAGGAGTAAAATGAATGGAAGATAGAAGTAGTTCACAACTATAGAAAAGGGTACTGATAGTAGAATAAGAATTACAAAAATAAATATAACTTAATTTTAGGTTAATTATAGGCTCAAGAATAATAGATAAATAAGTCATTGGAAAGGGTTATTCACCAAAAGTGTATGCATCCTTGCAACCTAATCTTATATATCCTAGTAGAAGTTTTTAGCCAATTAAGCAAGGGTAAAAGAGTTGGTAAAAATCATTTTTAGATCACTTAGATTTTTAGGGAACATAAATCCAAAAAATTCAATAAGGAAGGCTTTGAATTATATAAAAATATGTGAAATTGAATAACAATAACAAGGAAGTGTAGATAAGCAGAGTGCGCACAAAAATTCCTTTGGTGCATAGAGTTGTACATAGGTAGGAATACCTAGGCTGTAGTCACCTCAAATGGTAGCTACATAGAAGAATCCATCTATACGAGCCACTATACTAGTCAAGATGATTCTTAAATCTAACCATTTATGATGGGTCTATGGACCTTGAATAATATATATTAACTTACAAAATTAAGTGGCAAGTTAAAGGCCTCACTGATGAAAACTTATAGAAATACAAATTAGTAGGGGCTCTATCTGGGAGAGCACTAGAATTCATATACAAAAGAGATCTCCAAAATTCAAGTATAAAATATGTCTAGGACTAGATAATTACAAAATTTAAGATTAAAAAATGTACTAGCCAAATAATATAGAAATTGAAGGAGATCAGGTAGAAGTTTGGAGAGTCAGTTTGCAACTATGATTACATATTTTTGGATGTAATGAATAAAGTAGAGTTCACTTTAATATATAAAGACAAAGAAACATGGTTTGTTGAAGGATTATGAGATAGGATTTGGTTTTTCACTGTGTAAACTCAATACGAGACAAAAATATATGCCAGAGCTATTGCACTATGTTTTGAACAAATTGAAGACTATGATGAAACTCCTATAGCTAACTCTAAATTTGAAAATATATTTCAAGATTTTATGAAAAACATGGAGCAGTATCACAAAATATAAAATCCTAAATTGAACCTATGATGCATAGAGTTTATAAAATAAGGACACCACTAGAATGATTTCCCTAAAGTAAAGATGGAATGAAGTAGTAGGGTATGCCATGACACAATGCCATTTGTTACAAAAATATATCAAAATGCCTCAAAATTTGTATTATAATTTCTGCAAATCAACTACCCATGATGAGAAAAATTGTAGAGCTCTAGAGGAACTTAAAGAAGGAATCTCCAAAAAAGTGTTTTCCATCACAATATAAAAAATTTCCTTAGTGAAGTAAACAATTCTAAGCCTAAAGGTTGATAAGAATTATGTGACCCAAACAAGTCCACAATGGATTTTGAGTTCACCACAGTACTAGCCTCATGGTTTGGCTAGATGGACCCCTTCTTCACTAAGTTAAGTACCCCTATCCCCTCAATATTAGTATCCAAAATTTTGGAGTTAAACCATAATGCAACTATAACAATAAAATTGGACCCCTCCAAACATGCAACACCAATTCAGTATGGTAGATAATAACCAATAGTATCAACAATAGAACTCTACACAACCACAAGGAGGATACTAAGGAGGATCTCAATCTAATATAGGAGGAGGTCATGGTGGATATAGAGGAGGATACCAAGGTAGATGAGGAAATAACTATTAGTGGCCTCCTCTACAATGATATCTATGTGGAGATTACATCATATTCAAATACACTATCTAATTAATCTATAAAGACAATTGTATTGTGCATACTATAGAGTCTTCAATCAACACGATATAAAATATTGTCCTATTCTGTAAAAATAGAGGAAGGACAAAGCTATCTAAAATATAAACATGGTTAAGTGCAAACATAAATAAAATGCCTTTCTAAATGCTATGACATGGCAACAACATGCAAAAAAAGGACTCCTTTCACTTGAGATGCCTTAGGATTAGGGTATCAGAAAGGTTAGACAAGACAAATATCTAGATCTAGCCATACAAAAGAGTCTTATGAATAAATATTCATAGTTGTTGAAAAACATTTGACAACAAGAAACTAATGATGGTTATGTTGTAGCCATCAATGCATAAATGTATGGTCAAATTATGTGCATCATACGATAAGATGGAGTTATCACTGTGCTAACAGATTTACTAAAACTTTTGAGTACTTTATGTAATGAAGACATATCTTAGAATATTTCTAACTTATTACATAATCTTTTGGAATGTGTACAATGTGGTTAGCAAAAGAAATAAAAGCTAGTCTAGTGTGTCAAGACAAAGAAACCATTAGATGTGGACACATGGATTGATATCAAAGTTATAGGATATAAAATTCCAAAAGTTGTCTTTGATTTTAGTAGCATAGTAAATATGATTCCCAGATCTGCATGAGAAGTTATTGGATGACTAACCCTTAGCTATAGTCCAATAACTCTGAGCTTGGATGACTATGGGAAAGTTGAGCCTATTGGCTGATTAGAGGATGTTGAAATCAAAGTTTCATATTTATCTCTATGAGGAGATTTTGAGGTTATAGAAATGAAGACTATGGCAACACACTATCCTACCCTGATAGGAAAGAAATGGGTGTATGATGGTCATATGACTATCAATATAGTACTCAACCAACTTGAGGCACATCAAGGTGATAAGGTTGTGGTCATTCCCCTCAATAGAGCACATAAACTATATATAATTCATGCTAAACTAAACTCTCCACATGTTCTACAAAAAACTAGCTAGATGAAGGTTAATATGTTGGAAATATTGTCATTGATGTCAAAAGTCTAGCATTATTGGTGACAAAGGCCCCATTGCATTTAATGGTGTTTTTAATATTCATATCTTGGATAATATGTGTTAATATTTATTTAAATGCATTTTTGGTTGCATATAAGTCAAAAGAGGGTGCATGGAGAAGTCAAATAGTCATAGGGTAAAAGATGAAAGAGGAATGGGACGCATTTTCTCATGAAGAGTAATCTTGAGGAATTCCAAGAGTCACCATGTGAAGATAAAAGAGGGTATGGTGCATTTTTCCATGAAGGGACACTTTAAGGAATATGAAAATTCGCCAAGATAAAGATAAAAGAGGAAAGGATGATTTTGCTTATGAAGGGTCACCATATTGACTTTTTAAATGCAAAGATATGAAGGGTCATGCAAGTTTGGCACCATTTTCCATGAGAATTGAAGGGTCACAAAGGGTTAATTCCAAATTTAATTTAGAAAGCTATAAATAAAGGTTTGAGAATCTATTTTCAATATGTAAGAGAGTGCATGGTTTATATTTGCTTTCGAAGAGAGAAAATCAAGAGATATTATAGAGTTCTATCATTTATTGAGTAAGAAACATTGAGAGATAGTTGTGTTTTATATACAAGAGGGGTTGGTACTCCTATGGTTTGGTGCTTACAAATATTTTTAAGGGGTTGGTGATCTTGTGAGTTGGTGCTCCTACAATTTGGTGCTTGCAAAATTTGTAATTTGAGTTGGTGCTCATTCATATACTTGAGATTTTTTTCCATGGTTTTTCCCACTTTGGGTTTCCACATAAAAATATGCTCTCTCTCTCGCTCTCTCGCTCTCTCTCTCTCTCTCTCTCTCTCTCTCTCTCTCTCTCTCTCTCATGTGGTGCATGTTATTATTTTAATTTTATTGCATATCTTGAATGTGTGATTAAGTGGTTAAAGAAAGAAATAAAATTAAGTAAAAGATATATAATCTACTAATTCACCCCTCTCTCAGTATATTTTGTGCTTAACAATTGGTCTCAGAGCAGGTTCATTTTGAAAAAGTTTTATAGCTTGAAGGTAGATCGAGGAAAGCACAATGGCTGGATCACATGAATTTTTTTATACAAATAAGGTACCTTTGTTTAATGGGATAAATTATGCTTTTTTAATCATAAGGATGAGGACTTATTTGATGGCCCTTGGATTTGACATTTGGCAAGTAGTGGTGGTAGAATATGAAGAGCCACATATACTTGTAACTACTCCAGTGAAAAAAGAAGGCAAGTGAAAATAATTCTAAAGCTTTAAATACTATTATATGTGATTTATGTGAATCAAAATTTGTTAAAGTTATGCAATGTAAATCAGCTCATAAAACTTGGGTAAAACTTGAGAATATTTACAAACGTGATGGAAAGGTTTAGCAAGCTAAGCTTCAAAATTTTAGAAGATAGTTTGAGAGTTTGAAGATGGAAGAGGAATAAAATATAGCAAGTTATCTTTTGTGGGATGATCAAATAGTTAATCAAATTCAAGGTCTTGGAGAAAAGTTAGAAAAATCAATTATGGTACAAAAAGTTTTGAGATCTCTACCATTGAGATACGATGCAAAAGTTTTGATAATTGAAGAGATAAAGAATTTATCCAAGCTAAAGATGGATGAGCTACATGGTATTTTTATGGTATATGCAATGTGTATTAAACAAGAGAAACCCTCAAAAATATAAGTTTCTTTCAAGACATCAAAGAAAGAGAATACTAAGATTCAAGAATTAAGTGATAGTTCTAGCGATGATGAAGATGAAAATGGAGCTCTATTCATTCATAAGCCAAAAAAAGGTACAGATAAATATCAAAGAAAATTACCTTCTCAATATTTTAATTGTGGAAATATTGGACATTTTACAGTTAAGTGTTTGGATAAGGGTAATGATGACAATGAAGAAGAAAAGTCTAGATACAAGAAGAATTTCAAAAGAAAATTTAAAAAGGGATTCGAGAAGAAGAGTTTGTATTCTAAAGATCTTAGTTCAGCTGAAGATAGTGGAGTCAGTGATTCAAAATAAGAAGAGATTCTATTCATGGCCATACATAAAGATACCTCTACAAGCAAAAGTATAGATGATCAATAAGAATAACAGGATAAAGCCAAGGTGAATCTGAAAGGAGAACTCATTTGTGTTTTAGAATAGTTAAGATCTCTTGAGAAGAAAAATCAAAGATTGAAGCTCCAGATCAAGAAAAATGAAAAAAAGTCAAAGAAAATAATTGAAGATATACAAACACACTTTGAAGAAACCAAGAAGAATGAAAAATATTTAATGACACAATAAAAAAAAGTAAGTGAAGAATGTGAAAGGTATGTTATTGAAATTGTTTCTTTAAAAGCAGATCTTAAGAAAATAAATAGAGCAATCAATGATAGAGCAACCAATGATTTAAAATTTGAGAATAGCACTAATATGTTGAATAAGATATTAGAAAGTCAAAAATCAATGTCAGATAAGATAGGTATTAGATTCAAAAAAGAGAAAGAAGAGGCCATTACTTTCATAGATAAGGTTAACACAGAAAAAGAAAAGAGCTATGAGCTCTTATAAAAGAGGAAATAAAAGGGAAGAAGTTAAGAATATAGAGGACATCTCAAACAAATAAGGATGGAATTAACAAAGCTACAAAAGGAAATCAGGTTAAAGATACACAAATAGGTCCTATTTTTATGGTTATTGTAATGGATATGGTCATAAGAAAATAGAATGTTAAAAAAGGGCTAATAATTTTAGAAATAAGGAGAAGGAAACTCATGTAGAGTCAAGCAGAAGCCACAACTCTTTTGATCCTCTATCAGGATTTAATGAAGAGGCCATAATATGTTAAAATTTAAATAAATTTGAACACATAACCTAGTATTGTAGAAGTGTGTTCAAGTCAATCAATAAGGATCAAAGTTTCAAGGCTCCATTAATCAAGAAGAAAGTTTAGATAGGTTCATGTTAGAAGAAACAACTTGAAAAGTCTATGTTGGTACAGATAGATTTTCATGTAAGAAATGAATAAAAGCCATGGTTCATTGATAGTGGATGTTTGAGGCACATGATAGGAGACAAGAAAAATTTCATAACCTTGAAGAAGATCAATGGTAAAAGCACAGTGAAATTTAGATATGATACTACTACCAAAATTGATGAAAAAGGTACACTAAGTTTGGATAATGGTAGAATTAAAACTAAAAATGTTTTGTATGTAGAAGGTCTTAAGCATAATATTTTGAGTGTAAGTCAAATGTGTGATCAGAGGCACACACTAAATTTTTATGTATAAGGTTGTGAAATTAGGAGAAAATATTTAGATGTGTTGGTTTTAAATGCTCAGAGAATAGGAAATAATTTGTATATGTTATCAGAAATCAAAGTCAAAGATGTTATTTGAGTCAGATTGAAGAAATTTGGGTATGGCACAAGAGAATGGGACACATAAATTTTGATGATATTCTCAACATCAGTAAGAATCAAGTAGTCAAAAAACTTCTAAAAATTCTAAAGCCATCCAACACACTTTGTGAACCTTGTCAGCATGGGAAATAGGCCAGAAAGTGGTTCAAAATAAAAGATTAATCAACCACTCAAATGCTATATCTTGTTCACACTAATTTATGTGGATATATGAGAACTCAAATTACTCAAGGTGAGAAATATTTCATGTTTCTTATTGATGATTTTTCACGTATGACTTGGATAATATTTTTAAATAAAAAATATGAAGCTTGCAGATATTTCAAAGCATTAGTTGAGAATGAAATTGATTTAAAGATTAAATTCATAATATTAGATTGAGGAGGAGAATCCATGTCAAATTAGTTTATTGAGTATTGTGAAAACCATAGAATAAAGAGACATTATTTAGTAGCTAGAACTCTACAACAAAATGTAATAGTTGAATGGAGAAACAAAATAGTTCAAGAGATGGTAAGGACAATGTTAAATGAATCCAAGATACCAGATAAATATTGGAGAGGTATTTTTTTATAGTACTTCATATTTGAAATAGAGCATTATTGAGAGTTAATAGTGATAAGCCTCCTTATGATCTATGGAAAGACAAACTAGTAACAGTTGATTATTTCAAAGTTTTTGGTAGTAGATGCTTCATAAAGAAAACAAATGAAAAACTAAATAAGTTTTAATCTAGAGTAGATGAAGGTATATTTATTGGTTATTCTTTGAAAATTAAATCTTATAAAAAAATAACCAAGAAAATAGTTGAAAGTGCAAGTGTCAGGATAGAAGAAGATGGAACACAAAGAATCAATGATCTAATAGACATTCCTAAAATCATTTAAGAGGAAGATTTTGAAGAATTAGATGAAGATGAGAATAAGGAGAAAAAAGACAATAAAACTCCATCCAAATATGTCTAGATAAATCATAATGAAAGTGACATCATGAGGGACATAAATGAAGGAATTCACACCAGAAGAATGATGGTAAGTGAATCTGAGCAAGTTAATTTTTCTTTGTTATCCAAAACTTAGCCTAGAACTTTTTCAGAAGCTAGACATGATAAGCATTGGGTTAAGGCAATAGATTAAGAATTAAATCAGATAGAAAAAAAATGATACTTGGGAATTAGTGCCTAGACCAAAAGATCACAATGTGATAGGAATAAAATGGGTTTATAGAAATAAGTTGAAATAAAATAGAGAAGTGACCAAGAATAAAGAAAGATTAGTATATAAAAGATATGCTCAAATTGAGGGAATAGATTTTGAATAAAATTTTGCACCATTGGCAAGGCTAGAGGTTATTAGAATGTTTCTTGCATATGTAGTGTCTAAAATTTTCAAAGTGTTTCAAATGCATGTCAAATCAACTTTCTTAAATGGAAATCTAGAAGAAAAGGTCTACATTGAGCATCTTGAGGGATTTATTCTCTCAAATATTAGTATCCATGTATGTATATTGAAGAAAGCACTGTATGGATTGAAACAAGCTCTCAGAGCTTAGTATGCAAGACTTGATAAGTACCTGTAGAATCAAGGTTTTAAGAGAGGATTTACTGACAATAATCTCTACATCAAAATAGAAGGTGAACATCAATTGATTATTATGGTATATGTTTATGACATCATTTTTGGAGGAAATATTGAAAAGATGACAAAATAATTTTTTGATAATATGCAAAAGAAATTTAATATGTCTATGCTTGGAGAATTGTCATTTTTCTTAGGATTGAAAATATTTCAGTCAAATAAAGGAATTTTCATATCTCAAAGTAAATATGCCAAGGAAATGTTAAGGAAATTTGGTTTTGAGGATTGTGCACCAGTTTGGACACCAATGAGTACAAGAAATAAGGTGAGCAAGGATGAATATTCACCTGTTGCAGATCAATATTTGTATAGATCTATGATTGGTAGTCTTTTATATTTGACAGCATCGAGGCCAAACATCATGCATGTAGTAGGTATAGTTGTAAGATATCAGTCAATTCCAAAAGATAGTTATGTTTAGTTGGTGAAAATAATATTTAGATATGTCAAGGGGACATTGGATTATAGATTTTAGTATCCCACAAGTAGAGATTTTACTTTAGTTGCTTATATAGATTCAGATTGAGGTTTCTTGGATGACAAAAAAAGTACAAGTGGAGGAACTTTCTTCCTCAATGATAGCTTAGTATCATGGCTAAGTAAAAATTAGAACTCCATATCACTTTCTACATCTAAAGCAGAATATATTGTAGTGGTATTGTGTTGTAGTCAAGTGCTTTGGATGAAGCAAACTTTGAAATATATCAAGGTAAAATATGATGAACCTATTTCTATTTTTTGTGATAACATAAGTGTTATTAATATTTATAATAATCAAATGATTCATTCAAGAATAAAACATATTCCTATCAAATATCACTTTTTGAGAGAGCAGGTTGCATATCAATAGGTTGAGATGGAATATATCAGTACTACAGAGTAGATTGTAGATATTTTCACAAAGGCACTACCAACAGACACATTTACTGGGAGAAGTTGGGAGTAATTTCTTTTGCTTTTTGCCATTGAGGATCAACATCAGTTAAGGGGGAGCTAAGTGTTAGCTCCAAGATAGGCCCTTTACCATTGTTGTTAAAGGGGGAGAATAACAGAAACAAGTATAGGTATAGGTACAAGGGCAAAAATAAGTGTAAGAATAGGTACAAGTTTCTACAATAAGGAGGAGTTATTGTATGTTTTTCATATGGTAGTATATGCAGGTTGACATGTGTAGTATAGGTTTTAGGATGTGGTAGTTTCATTTTGAGGTTGAAATCAATAATAAAGGGGGAGATTGTTGGAAATATTGTCATTGATGTCAAAGGTCTAGCATTGGTGATAAAGGCCCCATTTAATTTAATGGTGTTCTTAATATTCATATCTTGGCTAATGTGTGTTATTATTTAATTAATATTAATGAATATATTTTTGGTTGCATATAAATCAAAAGAGGGCCCATGGAGAAGTCAAAGAGTCATGGGGTAAAGACAAAAGAGGAATGTGATGCATTTTCTCATGAAGAGTCATCTTGAGGAATTTCAAGAGTCACTATGTGGAGACAAAAGAGGGTATGGTGCATTTTTCCATGAAGGGACACTTTGAGGAATAAAAAAAGTCACCAAGATAAAGACAAAAGAGGAAATGATGCATTTTCTTATGAATGGTTACCATGTAACTTTTCAAATGCAAGGATATGAAGTTTCATGCAAGTTTGGCACAATTTTTCATGAGGATTAAAGGGTCACAAAGGGTGAATGCCAAAGGTCATTTGGAAAGCTATAAATAAAGGCTTGAGAAGCCATTTTTAATATGCAAGAGAGTGAATGGTTGTATAATTATTTTATATAATAAAAGAGGAGAGAAAAGCAAGAGATATTGTAGAGTTATATCATTTGTTGAGTAAGCAACATTGAGAGATAGTTATGTTTTATACACAAGAGGGTTTGGTGCTCATGTGGGTTGGTGATCATAAATATTTGCAAGGGGTTGGTGCTCACAAATAGTTGTTGTGTTGGTGATCGGAAAAGGGGTTGGTGCTCCTACAAGTTGGTGCTTGAAAACTTTGTAATTTGATTTGGTGCTCATTCATATACTTGAGATTGTTCTCCATGGTTTTTCCCACTTTGGGTTTCCACATAAAAATATTCTCTCTCTCTCTCTCTCTCTCTCTCTCTCTCTCTCTCATGTGGTGCATGTTATTATTTTAGTTTTATTGCATATATTAAATGTGTGATTAAGTGGCTAAAGAAAAGAAATCATATTAAGTAAAAGATATTTAATATATTGATTCACTCCCCCTATCAGTATATTTTGTGCATAACATTATATATTCTAAGCCTAGGTCCAAATCATATTTATTAATACAAATAAGACCTTAGGCTAGAATATTCATGCAAGCTCCTTTATATATTTCCCAAAGTATTATACTAAGTCCTATTTTCATTTGTGATTACATATCATAATGAACCAATAAATGATAAGTATAGATATTACAAGGAGTTAAGTCAATTTGACAATCACATGGATGTTTTTGACATTCACATTAACATCAAAATTAAGCTTAGAGATAAAAGTCTAATGTTTAAATTTTGACATTCACATGGACATCATTGATGTTCATGAGGACATCTTTGATGTTCATGCAAACGTCAAATTTAGGCTCATCAATAAAATGACATGGGTTTAAATTGTGATGATCACATGGATGTCATTGACATCCATGAGGACATATTTGACAGTCTTATGGATGTCAAATTTAAGCTCATAAATTATCCATTTTAAAATCAAAGTTTAGTGAGCCTAGGCAGATCAATGGCTAGCATTGATTTGTATAATTGATTCAATAGTGTGAGATCGACAAAGACTTTTTAAAGGAATGAGGATGTGACAAGTGTCAATATCACTAGATTCAATGACTCAAAGCAATAAGATATAATAACTTAATTAATTTGAGCATAGATCGATAGTGCGAGATCAATGTGGAAAATTAAAAAGTCTCAGATCTAGTAAAAGACTGCCACTTGGCATAAAATTATTTGAGTTAGGACTATAAAGAGTAAAAAGGCCCTATGGAAATACCAAGTGGCAAGCTCACATTGTCATGTCCCCTTTTGAATTGACATGTTCTGAGTTCATGGTTAGCTTATTATGCGACCTTCATAGGCTAATAAGATGGATAGAGGGTCATAATGGAGCTTGGCTCGACTTTGATTCACAAGATTTCTACATTTGATTTTCATTCAGGGTATTTCAGATACATTTGGCCTGAGCTCCTACTTTTTAGGGATATTTGATATGCAGCGGAGTGCCTTTATTGTGGTATGGTTATGTGCGGAATCACTCCCTGATTCACTAGCTTCGATCGGTTCGTGGATCTGACATGTATTGAGGGAGATATTAATATTTGATTGATTTAATCAAATATTAATTATTTAGCCTATTTTTAATTAGAAACCCTAATTCTAATTTAAGAAACCCTAATTAGGGCAAGCATATCTTTTTGAGGGTATAAGGGTTTCTCATGGAGGCCATTGTTCATTATGCTATTGATTATTGATATTGATTTTGAGAATTTCTTCTGTGAAGACTGAGCCTAGGGTTCAAGGATTCCATCTGCATTGGAGAACGTTCCCTCTTCAGTGTGTGCAATTAAGAGGCTGTGGAATATCAGCTGATCTATTGCCAAAGTGAGAGATAGCTTCATCCAAAAGTTATCACAGAATTTCAGGTTTGAGAGATAACTTCACACAGAAGTTATTACAGATATTCCAGGTATTTCTTTATTCTTGTTTTGATTCAATAAATTATATAGCTAGAGATCCTCTGTGCTAGAAGCATATATTTTCAGATCAGGGATTGAAAATAGGGAAGTTATGCTTAATTGGCAGCCGTACGGAGTTCGTACAGGTCTGTACAGGTCCACACAAACACCGACATCGGCTAACAAAGAGCTTCCAGATACCGACATTGGCCAACTGGAGACCGACATCGGCAGATAAGAACCTGCAGTGACCGACATCGGCAGTATATCGACCGACGCCGGCGACTGTGTGTTCGACACAGCAGGCTGAGACCTTTTAGAATCTAATTTTTGCTTCCAGTTTCCAGTTTTTGCTTCCAGTTTTGCTAAGTTAGGGTTTTTAAGACTGTATTTCATATTTATATGCATAAGAAAGGACTAAAATTGTAATAATTTAGAAGGACAAGTGATACAATCTATAATTTGTTATTAAGAGACTATATTATTGTGATCATTCTGAATTTATTCAATAGAAGTTATATCTTGTTCAGAGTTTTTTTTGTGTTCCTATATTTCTTGTTTGGAGGGGATATTACAGTGGTATCAGAGCTAAATCCTACCAGCCTGAGGGTCTATAGATCTTATACAGCCACAAGAGTTGGGACCACACAGGTATAACACACATAGTAGAGCCTTGCTTGAAGGTACCCAGTTGATAGAACAGCAGCGGATAATCATGAGTGATAGACGTGAGGGCAGCCCACCCAAGGGCCACAGGTATGATGCTGATCAGGACACTAGAGAATTTCATCGTGCCATGATGACAAGCCAACAACAGATGAATCAGACACTACAGGCACTTATGACTATGATAAGGGATATGAATGCGCCTGATGGATAGAACGGGGGCCAAAGAGATGACAGGAGTGCTACAGTTAATCAGAGACCACAGCAGACTCACTCCAGAATAGCTGATAGACCTACCCATCCTACATTTGTTCAAGAAGAACCAGAGGCACCAGCAGAGGAGGCAGGGAATAACCCATTTGTAGATGTTTACATGGTTGCAAATGATGAGTGGGACTTATTACCTCCTCATGTTCAAGAGCGGACAACCTTTGACCGTTTTGTTAATCTTAGGAGAGAGCACTACAGATTGGTTAGACAGGACAGGAGGCCTAGAGTTCAGTTCAGTGAGCTAAAGAAGGCTACTAGTAAGCTTTCTTTGACTACTTTTGATGGCAGCGGCAAGATGACAGCTCAAGCTTGGGTTCATAAGCTTGACACCTTTTTGGCATTGAGACCAATGTTAGAGATAGAGGCCATCAAATACGCCACTTTGCACTTGGATGGAGTAGCACATGATTGGTGGTACCATGGTATGGTAACACTTCAGCATAATCAGGTAACAGAGTACCAGGACTTTGTGGATAGATTGGTTGAGCGGTTTGATAGGAAAGATCCCGAGGTTTACTTTTGAGATCTAGCACAGTTGAGACAAATAGGTAACTTGGAGTCCTTCATTGGTGAGTTTCAGAGATTGGAGTCATGGTGCCCAATATTTCAGAGTGTAGATTGGTAGTTCTCTTCATAGAGGGATTGACAGAGCCATTGAGAGGTTGGATCAAAGCTTTTGATCCTCCTTCTTTACAGGTAGCTATGAAGAAAGCACGGAGTATGGAGATGACAGCCCCATCCAATAAATTTAACTCTAGAGGTGCTTCTTCATCTAGAGACCATAAACACTCCCATGGGGATACAGAGAGACCGGATTTTAACATAGATAAATCTGGGGTTAAAAATGATTCACAGGCCAATCCAGCAGCACCACCTTTGGATCGTGAGGCACTTAATGATCTACGCAGGAAGAAGCTTTGCTTCTACTGCAAAGGTCCATATGATATCCATCACGATTGTCCTTTGAGGCCTAAGGGCAAGGCGAATCGTATGATGTGGGTATATTATGAGGATTCGGATTCTGAGGATTTCAAACAGCAGAACAGTTCTGAGGGGGTAGAGGCAGAGGCTTCAGGGCCTAATGTAGAGGTAGAGTTAGAGCTTCACCTACAGGAGGCACGCATATCCAGCATTCAGTTAGATGAGTCATTCAGACTCCATGGAGTTTTGGTAGGGTAGAAGGTTATCACCCTTCTTGATACAGGAGCCACACATAATTTCATAGATGCTAGATTTGTGGAGAAGCGTGGACTCACTACCATAGATTTTGAGGGGATCAGTGTTAAGGTAGCCGATGGTCACACTCTTAAGTGTGAGCGTATGATTGGAGACCTCCCATTGCGCTTGAACAACTATGAGTTCAAGGTGGATTATTATGTGGTAAACATGGGGGATATAGACTTAGTCTTGGGTATGAAGTGGTTTCATTCATTTGAGGAAGTTACTCTTCGTCTCAAGGACATGGAGGTTCTCTTTGATGTTGATGGGAAGACACACATTCTGAAGGCAATACGGGGTAGCAGCTTCAGATATATGTTTTTTCATCGGATGGAGGTACCTATACCACATGACATAATAGGGGGCGATGATGAGAGCACATTGGCACCAACACAGGAGAGGTATGAGGACGAGCTTGGTCTTGAGGTGAGTTCAGTTTAGGAGTTGTCACATGGGGTGAGGACTCCACTTTTTGTTACAGTCGGGTCACAGGTTGATGATGATATGACTATGTCTAGCCTTCACAATCCAGTTTTAGATATTATTCAGGTACGGAGTTTGCTTGCTGATTTTCATTTATGGATTGGATGTTGGGGTGCTTATCGTAGTACTAGATATGATGTGACGCCATTACATGAGGGTTGGGATGGACATGGCATGGGTTTCGTGTTAATTGATAGTGGTGGAGATCCTAACTACATTTGGGATCCAGGTGGGTTGATTGATTTGTCATTCAGTGATTGCTTGAGGGCAAGCAATTCTAGGAGGGGTGGATTGTCATGTCCCCTTTTCAATTGACATGTTCTGAGTTCATGGTTAGCTTATTATGCGACCTTCGTAGGCTAATAAGATGGATAGAGGGTCATAATGGAGCTTGGCTCGACTTTGATTCACAGGATTTCTACATTTGATTTTCATTCAGGGTATTTCAGATACATTTGGCCTGAGCTCCTACTTTTTAGGGATATTTGATATGCAGCAGAGCACCTTTATTGTGGTATGGTTATGTGCGGAATCACTCCCTGATTCACTAGCTTCGATCGGTTCGTGGATCCGACATGTATTGAGGGAGATATTAATATTTGATTGATTTAATCAAATATTAATTATTTAGCCTATTTTTAATTAGAAACCCTAATTCTAATTTAAGAAACCCTAATTAGGGCAAGCATATCTTTTTGAGGGTATAAGGGTTTCTCATGGAGGCCATTGTTCATTATGCTATTGATTATTGATATTGATTTTGAGAATTTCTTCTGTGAAGACTGAGCCTAGGGTTCAAGGATTCCATCTGCATTGGAGAACGTTCCCTCTTCAGTGTGTGCAATTAAGAGGCTGTGGAATATCAGCTGATCTATTGCCAAAGTGAGAGATAGCTTCATCCAAAAGTTATCACAGAATTTCAGGTTTGAGAGATAACTTCACACAGAATTTATTACAGATATTCCAGGTATTTCTTTATTCTTGTTTTGATTCAATAAATTATATAGCTAGAGATCCTCTGTGCTAGAAGCATATATTTTCAGATCAGGGATTGAAAATAGGGAAGTTATGCTTAATTGGCAGCCGTACAGAGTCCGTACAGGTCCACACAGACACCGACATCCGCTGATAGAGAGCTTCCAGATACCGACATCGGCTGACTGGAGACCGACGTTGGCAGATAAGAACCTGCAGTGACCGACGTCGGCAGTATATCGACCGACGCCAGCGACTGTGTGTTTGACACAGCAGGCCGAGACCTTCTAGAATCCAATTTTCGCTTCCAGTTTCCAATTTTTGCTTCCAGTTTTGCTAAGTTAGGGTTTTTAAGACTGTATTTCATATATATATGCATAAGAAAGGACTACAATTGTAATAGTTTAGAAGGACAAGTGATACAATCTGTAATTTGTTATTAAGAGACTATTATTGTGATCATTCTGAATTTATTCAACAGAAGTTATATCTTGTTTAGAGTTTTTTTTGTGTTGCTATATTTCTTGTTTGGAGGGGATATTACACACATTTCATCATGAAATTGATTTGATGGTGTGAGTCTATAATGGACTTTTGTAAGATCTAAACCCAATAAGGTAGGGACACATGTCCTAAAGGCAACAATCATATTTTAAAAAGTAGCAAATGGAATGACATAGATAGACTATGTAGATATTTTTTACACTTGAGCTATATTTATTGACAACCATTGGGTCTCATGCTAAGCTAGATCAGGAATATGAACATGCATGTGAATATAGAAGTAAATATTGGGAAATAGAACATAAGAAGGCTACAGTTACATGGCATCTCAAAGTTAAATTAAAGTGAACACTGTCAATTATTTTGAGTTAAGACCCTATAAATCCTTCCCAAGGTATATTCTATAAAGGTACAGGTGACATGCAATGCACAATTTAGTTAGGTTAATCATAGCTAACAATAATGTCCCTGGTTATAAAAAAAGCATTAGAAAGTGATGCATGTCTGAGTTTCATTTGAAGACATCTAATTTGAAAGATCAACAGGTTGTTCCCACAACCTATTAAAATATGTATTGTCATGCATTTCAATCTATAATTATAAAAAGTGTCTTTATACACATGCACATGTTGCATATCTTTGGCAAAGGCTAATTTAAATTAATAACTATAACTGGACCCTTATACGATTTTCAACCATAGTTAGAAATCAAGTTCTGACTATCACATGTAGTGACCTTTCATTAAATTAGAGGATGAGGTGATCCCTTCCCCAAGTCAATATATACAATTGTAATCCAACTTGGATTTTTGTTAGAGAATTTTGAATATAGGAGCAGCATCAATTTTGATTGTTAGCAAATGTGTTTATGTATTTTCTTTCCAGTTTAACTATAATTAGATGTGACTTTATTTGGTTGTATGTTTCTATAAATTGAACCATTTTAGCCATTGTAGATAACCACATTTTTTGTATGGTGAAGCCCTACTAAAATGACATTGCACTTTGATTTTAAACATTTAATATAAGACCAATTTTGAGTTGTGAATTTTATGTTTGATTATGTGAGTAATGTATAGTGGAGCTAAGTGATATCATCATCCTTAATCCCTTTATCCTTCATGTTTAAACAAAGGTTATGATGTTAACAGGTTATGTGAAGTGTGTTGAATGTATTAAACTCTCTCTCAAGTATGCAATTGTATCTATGGTTTGAAATCTACCCCTTAGGTCGATTATGTTATTGATTATCTCAAGAATGCTATATTCACATTGAAAAATTATGTTAGTATCTTTAAATGCATGGAATTAGTCTTGGAAATCATTATGATTCAGTAGAAGTGTGATATTCGATGGGATAAATTCTTGGTGTATCACCTCTTTAGCATATTTTTCTATTTTATGCAAACTCTTGACTCTTTTCATGAACAAGCATAGATTAGGTGATAGACACTCAGAGAAGAATTTAGGGAGCTATCCCTTTTCAATCCTATAGACTCATCTCTTTTATAAGTTCCCAAAAACTTGATGGATGATTCAATGTTGCATCAAATTGAAGGAATTTCATTGAATGTCCTAGGGTGCATAATTTAATGACAACATAGCCTTAACTATCTAATCGCCATATTGATATTAAATTCCATCATAGCTATGGGACATTTCTGAAATCCTTTAGTAGCCATGTGTTCCCATTTTTCATATTTATCTAAACACAACCTTTCCCTACTATATTGCATGGTTCATCATCACCAAGATAAACATGTCCAAAATCTCCTTGAACATAATCAGTAAAATGATGCTTATGTGGAGTGGCATGAAAAGAAGCCCTAAATCTAATACCCAAGATTTAGAAACATTATCCAAGGAAATAATTAAAGTATCCTCACTAACATTTCCTATTATCATATTTACCTCCTTGGTCTCCTCATGTTTGGTCTTCTTGTCCCGAAGTTCCCAACATTCCTTCTTTGTGTGTCCACTTTTCCAATAGTATCAACACACCATCTTGGTTCTAGATTTAGATCTTCCCTGACCCTTTGACTTTCCATAGTTTCATTTGATTATATCCTTTTGTCTCCCTCTATTCTCCACTATTAAAGCATTTTTTGAAGATGATTCCCTAGTGTTCTTCCTTTGTATTTCTTCACTAAGAATCACACCTATAACATCCTAAAACTTTAAACTTCCCTTAACAATGATGACATTATTCATATCATTAAGCAGACTATCTCAACTATTAGGTGAGGAACACAAAATCAATAAAGACTTAACTTCATCTTCAAATTTAATACCAATAGAAGTTAGCATACGCACAACCATATTAAAATCATTCAAATGATCAACTACAGAACCATTTTTAGACATTTTCATATTAAATAACCTTTTCATCAAAAATATTTTATTAGAGGCAGAGAGTTTTTCATATAACTCCCCTAATTTCTTCATCAAACCAAATGTGGTCATCTCCTCTGATATATTGAAGGCAACTAAAGATGCAAGGTACAATTGTATGGCTCCCAATGTTTTCTTATCGAGAAAAATCTAATATGCTTGATTCATACCTAAAAGTTGGTTTATTTTCCCCATCAAAGGGAGAATCCTTATAAAATAAGTAATCTTCTATCTATATCTTCCATAATCCAAAATTCTACCCATTAAATTTTTATACTCTAGATCTGCCATTATCTGCCATAACTCCCACTCAAGCTAATATATTTCCTTGTAATTCACCACTTTAACAAAACCACTAAAGCTATCTCTGATACCAATTGTTAGGAATAAGTGATTAAAATTAATTAATTATGCAATAATATGCAACATGAAAATCATTCCTCAGAATCATAGTAGTAGAGACATATGGAAGATAAATTTAGATCTAAGCAAAAATATGCACATAAAATCAATATAACATGGTTCACCCAATGTGGGATACATCCACTAATAAGATCTCAATAATATTATAAATAAGAGTAAAAAATACTTTAAACAAGAAACTTTTAATAGAGATAATTTTTTCTAGCTCGAATTCACACAAAAATTCTTGAGATGCAAAGCTATACTTCAAAATTGATCAGACTAACCGTAGAGAAAAAGCATAGCTAAAACTATGATGAAAAACACAATTATAATGTGTTCCCCTCACCCCTATTTATACTCTTTGAAAAAAAATTCCATACCTTGGTGATAAGCCATATCCCCACCAAAATGGCACAAAATAAGGGAGGTTTTAACCAATTGGACAAAATATAATCCCCCAATTTTCTCAACCTATTTAAATCACACTTATTTATCCATAAATCATGCCACAAATGTGGGAAGTGATTATCACAATAAAAAAACCACCCCACATTTGTAAAATTAAATAAATACATGTTAAAATTGCCCTTTTTACTTTATTTTAACCTTGGGGATGAAATGGACTCCACATTTAACAAAATCACATTTCTTGGAGCACCTCCAAAGGAATCACCTACCTCCTCATCTCATAAGGTCACCATCCATATAATAGTTTCAAATTATTACAATAAGTCCTATGATATCATTCAATAGCTGAAGAAAAACCCTGCTCAAATCTATCTTATGGATCTTCTCAGAAACTCAACTATACATTGAGAGATACAAAATCAAGTCTTGAATGAGCTAAAATTTCTTAGGGTTATCAAAAAAAGTCAATTTCAAGTCTTGATGGGTTATTTATCCCCTTCACAACCAATTACCTTCAGTGCCCAAGATATGCCACCCATAGGCCCTTATCACAATTATCCATTATTCATTGAAATCTCCATTGCCAATCACAAAATTCCATGGGTGCTTATAGATGGAGTATCAACCCTAAGTTTGTGTAATATTGACATTATTAGGAAGTTAGGGTATTCTAGATATTCACTAGGGTCCACTTTTATAATGTTTAAGACATATGATGATAATTAAAATCTATCTATTGGCACAATATATCTTCCTATAGATGTTGGACTCATAGCCCACCAAACCTTAATCCATGTAGTGCATGTAGATATCCCCTATAATCTGCTTCTAGGACTTCTTTAGATCTATGATATGAGAGTGTTACCCTCCACCAATGTCTCAAATTACCACATTTAGGAATGGAGGTCATAATCTTGGGTGAAATAAAACATTTTTGTAGTTGCCAAATGGAGCAATCCAATCCTGCCTACTATTGCCCTAGTGCCCAAAGTTCCTCTTATAATCATAAAGCTATGGAATATTTTCACCGTAATAACCTATCCAATACCTCATCAGAATCATGAGATATCACTCATCTCAAAATAATATATAAGGGTTGTGGGGAATATGAATACAACACTCTTTGTGTATGGAACCTTCCAATATCCCCACACAGCTATGGGTCCCTAGCTATGAATCAAGATAAACCTGTTATCTATCATTTTGGGTTAATGACCTTCACAAAATAGGGATTTTATTAGAGGAATAGTTTTGAATAACCTGACGATTCCTATCTCATTTTTGAAGTCTAGGCCATAGAGTTTCATGGGCAAAAATATCCCCAACTTTATAAAATGCTTCAAAATATAAATTATAAGGGAAAAGGAATAAGTTGGGAAGAACAAGCTAGGATGGAACCTATTAGGGTTCAATAACATTCAAAACATCTTGTCCTAGGGTACAAACCACTAGGCATTGATCTAAACACTATCGACATGGATACTTCTTCAATTCTTGAAGAGTTTACTTCTAACAAAGAAATCAAAATATCTCTATTTATAACCTTTATGAATATTTGGATGGCACAAACCTCTTCTATAACATTTCCATTTCCACCATCAACATATCCCTTTACTACCCTAAACTTATGGAATGGGATCAAAAGAATGAGCTAACCTTTGATATATTCCAAGATGATGACATTATCATTGAGAATTTGAGAGAACAAGATTTTATACCATCAAGAGATCACAAAGGAGGATTCACCATGAATCTACCTATTTTGGAGAGAAATAAGATTCATTAAATCAAATAAAAGAAGAATAATATGATGAAAATGATCCATCTCCAAATATATAAGAAATCCAATCAAACCCTAACAAACAAGAGTCTTATCAAAAACTAAATACAGATCTTCTAGATGAATTTGCTTTAGGTGATGATTTCCCAATGACCCCAACCTATCTTCAAGATTAGTCACCTTATGTCATTGAGGAGGTCATAGAGATCAATATTAGAATAGATGAAAATCCTATAATTATTAAACTAGGGGCAATTCTCAAATCTAAAGAACAACAAACTCTCATTGAGCTTCTTAAGGAGTTTATAGATGTATTTTCATGGAGTTATTCTAACTTGTATAGGTTATATCCTACCTTGGTGATACATCACTTAGTGGTCCATCCAAATTCCAAACCAATTAAACATAATAGTTGTAAGATGCACCCCAAGGTGGTGTTGTTAGTCAAAGAGGATCTAAGAAAATTCTTGGAAGCTAAGTCTATTCATCCCATTGATTACTTTGAGTGGATATATAATATCATCCCCATTTCCAAACCATAAGGAGAGATACAAATTTTCACTGACTTCCTAGATATAAACAAGGTATGTCTCAAGGAAAAATTTACTCTACCTAATTTTGACATGATCATAGACTCTACCACAGGATATGAAATGCTCTCCCTCATGGATGGATTTTTGGATATAATCAAATATAGATCTCTCTAGAAGATTAACATAAAACTACATTTATTACTCCATGAGGAAAATTATACTATCAAATAATTCCTTTTGGTTTAAAAAATGCTAGATCAACCTACCAAAGGGCCATGATAATAATATTTTATGACATGATGTATGATATTGAGGAAGATTGTGTAGATAAAATCTTAGGAAAGTCCAAACTCAAATTAGAACATCCAATAGTCCTTACATGGATTTTTGAGAGGGTCTAATAAAATAAAGTCAGATTAAACCCCAAGAAATGTGAATTTGGAGTCACTTCAAGTAAACTATTAGGATTCATATTATCTTAGTGAGGCCTTAAGATAGATCCTCCTAAGGTCAAATCCATTATTTAAATTCCTCCACCAAAGAACCTAAAGCAACTAAGAAGATTTCAAGTAAAATTAAAGGCCATCCATTAGTTCATATTGTTAGGATGTGAAGTCACTATTCATAGTCACTATTCACAAAACACTATTCATGGTCACTATTCATGATGATGTGGCCTAATGGTGATGTGCATGGTTAGTGATGTGGCAAGGGCCCATGGAGGGTATTTCATGAGTGATCAATTTGATGTGATGGGAGTGGGTCATAACACTCCACCAAGGCACATAGGTTTGTCCTTGGTAGTCATAGGGGTAATGTCACATAGTACAAAATATAATAGGTTTGGTGTGGGTTGAATTTATAAGGGACCCCATGATTCCTATGTGTGGATATAGTCAAAATATGACTGTAAGCATGTTTTGGACTCATGTGGTCACATGGAAAATGAAGACAAGAAAGCTATGATAGTAGATTGACCTCATATATGTGTGGGAGATAATGGCTTTAGAGCCACATAGTGGTGGAATATGTTCTTGTCTAAACTAAAGAGTATTTGAAGAATTTTTCATAGGGTGAAAAACATTATGGAGATCACATGACACCCCACTCATGTGTTGAGCATTGTTCCTAGTGTTGAAGTTTGTCATTGGTGTTGTCATTGATGTCAAAGGTTATTAAGAAAGGTTTTCATGAGGTCATTGAAGAATGTTCATGTTTGATAGCATCATTGATAGGTATGACATTGTCTAAGTAGAATTTAATACATATTATTAAGGTATAATAGCATCAAAAAGTTTTTCAAGGCAAGTTGTCAAGTTTTAAGAAATTGAGAAGCTTAGTCATGACACTGATCATTACATGAAGAGACCTTATGAGAAGGTATGAACTTGATGGCCTAGTGATATGGATGCATAGAGGCATAAAAGGATATATGATGTTGTTTTATAATGCATATGAGGCATTGGATCACTCATGAGAGTTTTAGAGTGAGCCTATAGGGGTAAGACCTATGGATCTAGTAAGAAACTAGACCACCTCTAGACCCTACTTGGCCTAATGAGGCATCATGATCTATTTTCAAGGCATATGAATGATGTTTAACATTTTTTGATCATGTGAGATGTTTTTTGAGCATGTAAGTGAGGTGGAGAATGCATGAAAAGAGGATTGAAGGTCAATTTCAAGGCCTAATATAGTTTGCAAGTCAAGGATTGAGAAAGCAAAGAGAGAAATGGTGGCTAAATGAGGTATGAGATTCAAATTTAAAGATAATAATGAGAATGTGATCATTTTTATTGGTGTGATATATTTTCCTAGGTTGTTGACCAAGTATGAGGTTAAAGTTTGAAATAAAAAGGCATGAAAAGTGGTTTTGAGGTCTCTCAAGTGCATAAAATAAAGGGTTCTCAACTTGAGAATGTATTTAAAGTGTTCATTGGCATGTGTAACATCTAAATTAGTAATTTATATGTTGAGGAGATATGTTTAAGGGTCTTATATAATATCTCTAGGCATTAGTTTTGGAAATGAGGGGCAGTCCTTTATAAATAATCATTAACACCAGAAATAATGTTAACCCTCTATAAAACCCTAACACTAACCTAATGTCAAATATATTGTTAAAAATAGAAAAAATGGTCTCAAATGACTATAAAAACTATTGTATTAAGTGTCTAACTCTCATAGGCACCTCTAGGTGTAATTAGTTTGTCAGGTGAGTGAGTGGACCCTACAAGAAAGGCCTTGCTTCTTAGAGATATATTGTAGCAGTCAGAGTTGACCGAGTCAAAGTTTATAAATAGATAAAGGATGAATATTTAAACTTTTATTTTATTTCCATGGTGGTTTGTGAGTAGGTTATATCCCTCATGGGTGCTAAACTGGTCATACAAGTTGACCAGTCACTAACAGGCCTAATGGTGCAAACAGTGAGAAACTTAGGTAAGAGTGAGAAGTTTATTAGGGATGTGTTATCATGGATTAGGGATGAATAAAAGTGAATGGAGAAATTTTTAAATACATGTATTAAATTTTCATGTTGGATATAATATTTTTAGATCATTATATATAGAAAAAAATTTCTCTTAAGTTGATTTATCGAGCTCAGTAAGGTATGTGTACAATGAGGTCATGAGATTGGTTTAAAACACCAATATTACCATTAGAGCTTATGATATTTTTATTTGAGGTTATTTTTATTATTTTTTATGATATTTTTCATTCATTTTAATTCCTTTATTATTTTATATTAGGTGTCATAAATTCAAACCTTCATGACTATGTTTTGAGGCTAATTGGTAATTCTAAGTGGGTTACTTACAGATAAGGGTTTGAGTAATTTTGTAATGAGTTTTGAAGTAAAAATCATGTTTTGATGACCTTGAGGATATTCATATTTTTTATATGTAATTTTTTTTCATGGTTTTTTGTCAAAATTGTTTTTTATGCTTCAATTGTTCAAGATAGACTTTCTAGGTATGCACAGGCCTAACTATGAATAGTACTAATGGCATGCTTCAAGTGGTGATTGGAGATAAAAGGTGTAATGGACCTAATATGAACTTATTATAGGTATTGATAATTTTTAGAGTGTTCCAAGGATTTCAAAGGGTAATGTGTGCTAATGAAGGCCTAAATGAATTAAGTCTCCTTAAGGCCTAAAAGGGGTTTGGTCCTATATGATATGACTGACATATTTTAATGTTTTATTTATTTTTTTATAATTTAATAAGTATCCTATTTTATTTAAAATATAATTGGTCAAGTGTGTATGTCCAAAAAAAAGATGTATGAGCAAGAGCCTAGTATAAGAACAAGGCCTAATATGCCTAATTGGCTAGCTAGTGAATGTGTGTGTTAAAGCAAAAGATATATCAATTTGAAGAGATAAAGGAGGTATTTTAGGCCATAAAAAATTTGTATATAAAATATCATGAAGATATAATATGGATACTGTAGATAAATATCAAGGTCAAATGACCTATTCTGTCTTGAAGAGACTTAGTTGAGTGAAGGAGCTTATAAGACAGTATGAGAGGGATAAGAGTGTGAAAAACTAAAGAGGTGGTCATCATAAATTAGTATAAGAAAAAATATTTCCTAAAGGTGATCAAAGATATAAGATGGTTGAGTTGGTGTTGATTCATATAGGGGGTTAGTGCCTCCTTTCAAGTAGGTTCTTTCTAAATCCTAGTCAAGTGGGTGCTTGGCTAGTTGGGGTCGATGCTCCAAGTGAAGTTAGTGCTTCACTAAATATTGATGTTTGTATTATAGTAATATAGCCCATTTGAAGATATAAGTGGGTTTTCTTCCTATTTATGGTTTCCCACTCAAATAAGTGTTATATATATTATATATATATATATATATATATATATATATATATATATATATATATATATATATATATTATGATTTTATCTCATGCTCATGGATATTAATGTGTTAGTTTATTATATTATTTTGATAGTTCATGAATGGTAAAGTAAAGTTGTAAATTTTTTTGAAGACTGATTCACCCCCTCCCAATCATTGTGCTTCCAAAAATTTGTATCATATCCTAGTGCTTTGATTCAAGTCTAATATCTTTAAGGTGATATTAAGAAGTAAAATAATGTCTTATGATCAATAGGAAGAAGACAAAATGTATGATGAAGTCTACTATGATAGTGAAGAAGGAGAAGTTGAAGTAGACCTTGAAGCTGAGCTCATAAGTTTCCTTGATGATTTGAAACATCAAAATAAGACTATAAAGGATATCAATAGTCAGTTATAAGGGGTCAACACAAGGTTTAACTCAAAGGAAGTTGAGTATGACTAGTTAAATATAGAGCTAGATTCCTTGAAGGTTGAGCATGAGCAACTCAAAAAAAATGAGCAAGTTTGAGATAGAACATGAGAACTCAGAACAAGTCAAGAGTAACAATATATAAAGACCAATTAGGTAGGCCAATTTAATAAAGGATAAGTCATCATGGAACAATGTTAAGTACAAAAAATTTATTTATTACATCTATCATAATATAGGACACATTGCAATATTTGCTCTAATAGAGTTAAAGGGCCCACAAGATTAAATAAGACATATGAAGCTCTTATAATGCATAAGAAGGATCAAAAATTGATATGGAAGCCAAATCAAGTTAGGATGGATCATATTGAGCTCAAGAGGTAAGATGAACTATTTTCCAAGGAGGAATAAATACCAAATGGGATTTTATGTTAGCTCAGACTGCCTTTCATAGTCAAGATGAAGGCATAAAATGGTATATAGATAGTGGTTTTTCAAGACACATTATAGGAGATAGAAATAATGTCATGTCATTAAATAATAATGCTACAGGAATAATAGGGTTTGGAGACAACACAACTACCAATATAGGTGGTAAAGGTGTCTTGAGTTTGGACAATGGAAAGAATAAGACACAAAATGTGTTGTATGTTATCAGGACCCCTATCTTGATTAAGTATGGGATTTGCACCAACTTGATAGACATCTCAGTGCAAGGTAATCATTTGGGATGACTATTATTTTAGTATCCTTTGTGATATATGGAAGCAATCAATGCACACATTATGCCAACTATCAATCATCCAACCAATTCAATAATTACATGAAAATATTCAGGGAGTTGGGTACACATGGAAATCATAGCATGAAGGTTATAAGGTAATGGATTTGGTCAATTGAATTATTGATAAATCTGCAACTCAATGCCTGGTGTACACAACTTCACCTTGGTAGAAGGTGCTCTTATAGCCTATAAAGGATAACTCAAACTAATGAGTAAGGATGAAAAAACTTTGATGCAGTAAAGCCCTAAAGAAATAGAATTGGCTCTACATGTTTTGATCACCATAAGTATTAGGATTAACTCATATGCCTTTTAGGATTCTCTTGTATACACCCAAGCTCATCTATGATCCTTTGGGTAGTTAAGTAGATCTAGACAAACATATGATCTATTTTAGCATAATGTATTATGTTATATTGAATTTTAGTTAATGGCATAGAAGGGTTAAAGTAAGACATGGACTCTAGTTTATACAATTGAGTTATTAATCCTTAAATGTGCAATGGTTATAATGTTTTAGTTTATAATAATATATGTTAAGAATGTATATTCAATATTTTGGTTTATGGCATTAATGGCATCTCTATAAATTACGATTATGTTTGCACATTATGTAGGAATGGATTAAGTGTAGATAAGAGCCCATGCCAAGCAATGATATCCTTGCATAAGGGTGAGCCTAGTATGAATTTGATCTAAATCATCTCCTTGACTCCTCAAAGTGATTGAATGATATTAAACTTAGTGAAACAAAGTTTTATGCCTTTGAGACTATAGAACCAACTTAATATAGGCTTGTGCCTTTATAGATAGAAGTAATTACCCAAAATAGGGTTTCACCTATAGACCATCCATCTTAACCCTAAAAAGGCTATGATTATGGATTTATCATAAGCCTTCTCTATATAACCAATTCACTTAGTGAAAACTTATGACATAGAATAACTATCCCAATGCAAGCCCTAGTTCTTTCTCTGTTACACTTTAAGTGAGCACATAAGGTTTTTGCCTTATGTGAATTTACTGCCAGTGTAATTGAGTGATAAATTTTGAGATATATGGGAACATACCATGTTTTTACCTAGTTTTAATGAGTCCAAAGCTAACTTGGACAATTGGATAAACACATGACTCCTTAATTGATGGATTGAAGACCCAATTTTCTACAACATTTTTATTCTATTGTCAAGACCCTTGTTAAATTTTGTTGTTGTAATGGTGAAACAGAATAATTCTCTCTCTTGAGAACATCAATAACTAGATTGAATAGTTGGAAGATAGGTTTGCACTAAAGCATCCATCTTGTAGAGGATAAAATATGGGGAAGTAGGTTCAGAACACCCTGTATGATGTTCTATATGAGGTCTTCTTCTATGAACTACCTGAACATGTGTACTAATGGTTGGCTATATATGAGACCCATAAAATATGAATTTATGGATAACATTTTTAGTGGATGAAGGAACACTTATAAATTCTTAAAACCCTAAATTCCAATTAGACTAGAGTTGTAGATAAATGCTGGCAAGGAGTGGTGAATAGTTACATGCTTGAGTTTGTTGTACCAACATACTCCTACCCTAGAGAATTAGAGTATAAATTTTTACATGTTTATGAAATAATTAGGTGCATAAATTAAGAAATTAATGGTGGATTATAGTTTCGAAAATTTGATAATGGAAGGCTAAAGTCATTTTGTATATGAGTACTATAAATTAAGAGAAGGGGATGTGTAGGTGAATCAAAATGGAAGGGAATGAGAATATTGACACCTAAGAGCTCAAGAGATAAAATTATAACAAGATAAGACATATGCTAATGGAAGATATATAACCTAAAAGTTATTAAAAAAACTTGTAACGAGTGAGAAGGGCATGGGAAAGGATCTCTTGAATTGCAACAGAATGAGGAGGAGAGAAACAATAAATCCATAAATCAAGCTCAATAGTTAATGAGTATGGAATGTGATGGGTTCTTACATAATTTGATAACTAAATATTCACTAGATGTCCCTACCCCCTTTGACCTTATGGTACAAGATCATGTGTTGGATCCCCCACGTGAAGAAAGAAGAGTGATAACTAGCCTTGTTGTCAACATAGACTTTGGACATTTTGTAGATTTGTAGTATAATTTTATGATTAAAAAATTTATTCCCTATGAGGATTTGATAAAGGGTATCTATAGACCATTGGGCACTAGCTTGCCAAAATAAAATGTGAGTGTAAGCATATCAACTAACCTCATTTTTCAATCTTCTCAAAAATCTACGGACTTTGTAGGATTGAATCTATGGACTCTGCAAGCTTGAATCTATGGAATCTGCAGTGCCTAGGTTTAATCAAAAATCTCCATCGGCAAGCGTCTAAGCAAAGAAGGCTTGAACTGTTGAACCATTGAACCACTTTGGTTCAAAGGTTTAATGAGTTCAAATTTCAAAAGGTTCAATGTTTTGTTTCACTCGGGTGGTTAATCCACTTTGTTTTAATGCTTTGGTTCATCCTTTGGTTTAATCAAATCATTCGTCAGTCAGTTCAAGGCTTCATTTGAACCATTAAACCAAAGCCTGGTTCAACGGTTGGTTCAAAAAAATGGTTCAAAGGTGGGTTCAATCAAGTGGTTCAATGCTCAGTTCATCTGCTTGGTTTAAAGGCTTGGTTCATTTAATTGGTTCATCGACTTGAACCATCAGCTTGAACCATTTTGGTTCAAAGCTTGGTTCATCGACTTGGTTTAACATTTGGTTCAACTAAGCGGTTCATTGCCTTGGTTCAATGAAGTGGTTCAATGGAGCAATTCATCGACTTGGTTCAATGGAGTGGTTCAATGTTTGGTTTAATCAAACAGTTTAATAGCTTGGTTTAACCAAGCGGTTCACTCAGACGGTTCAAAGGAGTAGTTCAAATGCAAAAGTTTAAAGATCCTCTCAAAGGAAAAAGTGCCCTTGCGGAGGGCACTTAGATGAAAAAAGTACCCTTCAAAAGGGTCATTTTCAAAGAAGCCTCAAAAGGTAAATTCTTTCGTATTTCTATTTAAGTCAGCTGAAAAATTCTAAGGCATAATTCCTTCGAACAAAAAGTTTGAAAGAATTTGGAGAAGCTATGGGTAGAAAGCCTGAAGAAATAACCAAGGCAAATGGATGGAACAATTCCGTAGACTTTTTGTCCATGGGAAAATTTTGTGGACTTTTTGTCCATGGGAAATGTCCGTAGACTTTTTGTCTACGGGAATTTGTCTGTGGAGAAAGCCCGAGGAAAGCCCATAAAAGACTTCTAAGGAAAAGGCCACCAAAGGACCCTGAAGGGTAGGTGCCCTTATGGGGGACTCTTAGCTACCAAATTGAAGGACATTTCCCTAAATCTGAAGGGTCACCTTCCCTTCGAGAAGATATAAAATGAGAAATTTAAAGGAAGAATCAAGCGACCCGCCAGAATAAAGAAGCCCGAAGGCCATCTGAAGACCGCCCGAAGGGAAGATACCTTTGTGGGGGGCTCTTCTCAACCTAAGGTAGATCATTTCTTAAGGCCCAAAAGGGTAGGTTCTTTCTAGGAAAGTGCCAAATAGAAAAGTTGAAGAAGGACCAAGGGGTGATGTGCCTAAAGATGTCAAATTCAAGACAATGAACTAGCCATTGAAATCATAGTGATGGGCGTGTGAACGTCAATTTTAAAGCTCATGAAATAGTCATTGATCCTTTGAATTTACAGACCTGAATGCATTCACAGGCTTTAAGGGCAAGGCCAGCAGAAAGTGATTAACGAATAAAATAGCAAATTGAATCCAAGACCCGATTCAATTAACCAGAAAAGGAAGAATGATGAAGGATCAGATCGCCAGGTGGACATTGAAAGTTAAAAACTTTCAATAGCGTGACTTGTTTCTCTACATTGAGAAACAACAAATGGGTAGATGCCCCTAAATTCCAGCCTATCTTCTTAATAGATTCCAATGCAACATGATGTGTTACTGTTCCCAAGTCCTTCTTGAAGTGGCTATATAAGGGACTCTCTTGTTATTGTAAATGGATCTCTTTTTTGACAATCAAAATGAAACTTTGCCCACATTGAAAGGCATTACTGAGACTTTGAGCTCAATTTGTTGATCATATTTTGTTATTGGAATTAGAAAGAAAGTGATTTATTAGACTTTGTGCTGTGATATCTTTGTTATTGAGGAAACTGTTCTTATGTCTTTTTCCTTGATATATCTTATGTTCCTTTAATTCAACAAGCAAAATTAGTGATAGTAATCAGGAAGGTGTCCTAAAGATTCAATTTTGGAGAGACTTTGTGCCCCCATAATTTCCTTTAGTGTGTTTTCTTTTCATTTCTGTGTAAAGGACTTTGGGATGACTTTGTGCCCTCATTGTCCTTCATATCTTACTCTTGAGTAATTTAGGTGTAGATTTTGTGCTACATCTCGATTTATTGGTTACTACATCTTTGGTTACATTTCATTGTTACTACTAGGAGTATTCTTGTGGTTTGCTGAATAGTACTTCTAAAAAAAGAGGAGTGTTGTCTGTCGTTTCCCTTGAGTTTTTCCTTTCATTTGCATGCATCATCTCTGAAGAAAGAGAGATAGATGGTTTGTCCTACCCTTGAGTACTATTTTTTGTTTATATACATAAATAGCATATCTATAGAGAACCTCCCCTTGATGAGAGGAGGGATCGATCTCCTTTTGATGTGGTAAACCTACACACTTGGATGACTAATCTTCTTACTTTGGCTGATCAAACCTATTTTGTTTATCAGTACGTTGATTGACAAAATATTCAACCAACAGTTTTTAGTGACTCCACTGGGGATATAAAATCCATTATCTATTTATAATCTATCCATTCACCTCCACACTAACTAGGAAAGAATGCACAATTTAAAGCCTCAAGCTGCAAACTGAAGCAAGGTCAATTCTTTTCCATTTTTGTTTCACAATCTGGTAGATTCAAGGTATACACGAAGCCAAAGGGCTAAAGGTATCATTGACACTGTATTCGAGTTGGTACAACAAAGTGATTTCCTTCACCATTTCGTCTCTAATGAACCAAGAGCTTTCTTCCTACTAAAGTCAAATCTCCATTGCCAGATGAAGTATCTACTTCTACTATTGATAAAGCTTTGCCAATAATTACCCCTCTGAGATTTGTTATTCCTCCTTTTCATAATCCTACAATGGCAGTTCAATGACCTTGGGGTAATGCTTTTGGTCCTCTCAATCTTATTCCACCTCTATATGAGCTTTCACGTAGTTCAAAGAAGAATTTTCCCAAATTCTATGGTGAAGGGAAAGTTCATCTTGATGAACACATTGCAGCCTTCAGCATAGCCTGTGGAGTAATTGGAGTAGAACTTGAAGATATGGCAGTCAGGATTTTTGTAAAAACATTAAGAGGTGCTATTTTAGATTGGTTTTATCATCTACAGGCTTGATCAGTAACTGATTGGAATATTCTCAAAGATAAATTTGAAGCTAGATTCAAACTTGAAGAAGATGCACATGCACTTTTGGCTCAACTTACACAAATGAAGAAAGAGCCTTATGAGCCTATGAGAGACTTCATAGCCAAATTTGTCAAATTGAGAAATAGAATTCCTATAATAGCTCGATCTACAGCTGAGAATCTCAAATGCTTCTTCATTAATTCTCAGTTACCTAAAGTAAGTTTTCTCTTGAGACATGCTGGTCAAATAGATCTTGTTACAACTCAACATTTGGCACTGAGGTAGAAGATGATCTCATCTTAGTAGGGAAGATAAGAAGAGATCCAAATAGAAATAGAGCTTCATCATATTTTGAATATTCATCTACAAGCACCACAGATCCAATGGTGCATAAATTGGCAAATGAGTTGTTTGCTCTCAAAAAGCAAATGGCTCAAGGAATGTCTTCTGCTCTTTCATACAAAAGGACATTCCCAAATCAGTCATATCAAGGCAATGCTACCAGGAATCAAGGGCAACAGAATCACCTTCCTCCCCCACAAGGTAAAATTTCCCTAGAAGCTCCTCCAACTAATTCAGTAATGAGATATCTTGAAGAAAAATTAGAGTTATCTTTCTAGCCTGAATTGAATCAAGAAAATGACACTAATCTCTTTGAAGAAAATCAAGAAGAATTAGATGGTGACTCCCACATTGGTTTCCTAAACTACCAGGATGAACCCGAAAGCAAAGGAGAAGCTTTTGATAGATCATATGCAGTGTTTACCAGGTCCAAGAACCAATCAGTCCAGCAAGCTGATAAAGAGAAGATAGAAGAGCAACCTCAACCAGTAGTCATGATTGCTAAGCGTGGAACCATTCTGCCTTTTTAGTCAAAGGATCTGGTGATCACCCAAAAGACAAGTACATCAATTTCACCTTCCCCTTCTACTTCTAATTTACAAACCAACCCACCTCCCATCCCTCCTAAAAATTAGAAGGTTGAAGTACCTTTCTTTGTACCTAGCTCAATTCAGCCATTTGATATAATTGATCATGTCAAAAAGACAAAAATACAAATGTCTGAGTTCAAATATTTGTAGTCTAATCTTGATAAATTGAATAAGTTGGTCCAATATGTCAAGAACCAAACCATCCCTATAGGACAAAAAGCTAAAAAGATAACTCCCGATTCTCTAAAGAACATGCCTATTCTGAAGAATCTGGTCATTACTCCTCCAACTACTCTTAGAAAAATATAACCTTTCTATGTTTCCTTGTTAATTAATGGCCACAAGCTGAGTAACTGTATTATAGACTCAGACACATCTGACTATGTCATGATTGCTAAAGTAGTTGAGTCTTTTGGTCTCACACTAACCAAGACATTTGGGAGATGTTTCTCCATGGAGAACAAGCAAGTACCATTACTAGGGCAAATCAAAGATGCCCAATTTGCATTTTTAGCCTTTCTATATAAAAGAATCAAGATGACTATCTTGGTGGCTGATGTCCCAACATCCTATGGCATTTTACTTGGAAGAAATTTTTGCAAGGATGTGGGAGGAGAACTAAGCATGGATCTATCTGAGGTAAGGATCCCTATCCAAGGTGTAATGAAGAGGTTACTCCCTAAAAAGGAAGCAAAATATGTGGTCACCCAGACATTAGCCCCTGAAGCTCAAATTATTTTTGAATCCACATGTATGGGTAACTACTTTTTGTCTATAAATGAAGGGCATGAAACATCTGATAAAATTATTGAAAGTGTCAACTTAGAAATTAGTTCAACTAGAACAACAGAAGAACTAGTAGGCTGCAATATAGATGAAGAAGGATCCTCCATCTCTAATGAAGGAAAGTCTAAAGAAAAATTAGTATCAGATGAGATATAGATTCTAGAATTTGATGGCAGTTGTTCCTCTGCTGGTTCAGGAGCTAGGATTGTGTTGATATCTCCTCAAGGAGATATGTTTCCTTCATCTTACAAATTACAATTTAGAAACACTAATAATATAGCTAAATACAAATCTCTGCTACTTGGAATGAAGGCTACTCAAGAAAAAAGCATCAAGTTTCTTCATGCCAAAGGGGATGATAAATTAGTGGTTTGTCAAGTAAGAAATCTTTATCAAACCAAGAATGAAAGATTATGCCACTACCACAACCTGGTTTGGAACCAAATTGAAAGCTTTGATGATTTCAACATTTCTGTTATACCTAGAGAGTCTAATGACAGAGCTGATGCACTTGTTATTTCAAGAATTCTCTTAGTTCTTCATTCAAATTTCAAAGAAGATAGGTATACTATTGAGTTGGTCTATAGACCAAGTGTTCCTAACAATGCTGATTATTAGAAAGTATTCAATGATGATCATCAAATCATTTCTTTTCTAGAACGAAAAGACAATTTTGAATAATTACATTTTAAAGGCAATGAACCTCAGAAGTATGAATCAGCCTCTGAATCTAGTTCAGATATAGATGAAGAGTTCTTACAGCTAAAAGGAAAAAAATTCCCAAAGGCCTAGTTTCTCTTGAGAAGCTGTTTGACAAGCATGATAAATTCATCAAACAATAACAAATAGACTCAAGTTTCTCTCAGGTATTTGATCAAGTAAATCTGACCACTAAAGAAAATCCCAAAATGGTCAACATTGGTAAGTCCTGCACCCCTGAAGAAAGATTCAAGTTCACCTCTTTACTCTATCAATACATGGATGTCTTAGTATATTCTTATGAAGACCTGAAGTCTCTTAGACCTAATGAAATCTGCCATGACATTCCTCTCAAAGCTAATTCAATGCCCTACAAGCAAAAATCTAGACAATATAATCTTAAAATATCAAGTACTATTCTGTCTGAGATACAAAAAATGTTAAATGCTAGAATCATCTTCCCAATCCATCATTCCACATGGATTGCAAACATAGTGCCTGTAAAGAAAAAGAATGGAAAAATTTGCATTTGTGTAGATTTCAGGTTTCTAAATCAAGCATCTTTGAAAGATAATTATCATTTGCCAATTATAGATCAAGTGCTACAAATAGTGACAGGTTCAGAGGTGTTATCAATATTGGATGGCTTCTCAGGTTATAATCAAGTTGAAGTTGGTGAAGTAGACCAACACAAGACTATATTCACCACACCTTGGGGTACATTTGCATATAGAAGAATGCCTTTTGGCTTGATAAATGCCGGTGCTACCTTTTAGAGAGTAATGGATCTGGCTTTCAAAGATGAGATTGGTAAATTCATAGTGGTATACCTTGATGAATTGACTATCTTTTCAAAGTGTCAATCTAATCATGTACGCCACTTACAAGTGCTGGAGCGTTGTCACTAGAATGGTATTTCCTTAAATCCTAAAAAGTCTATTTTTGGAGTAATAGAAGGGAAACTCCTTGGACACATTGTGCCCAAAGAAGGCATAAATATTGACTTAGATAGAGTCAAGTCTATTCAAGAACACAATTTGCCTATAAGTAAGAATGTTGTTCATTCTTTCTTCAGAAAGGTGAATTTCTTACGAAGATTCATCCCCAAATTTGTTGAGAAGACTAGACACATTGTGAACATGATGAAAGGGAAGACCATCTTTAGCTGGACTAAAGAAGGCAAGTTAGCATTTTAGGAGATCAAGATAGCCATTGCTCACACCCCTACCTTAGTTTGTCCAGATTACAATAAAGATTTCATCATATATAGCTATGCATCTAAACACACTCTTTCAGCAATTCTTGTTCAATAGGACAAGGAAGGTATGGAATCTCCTATCTCTTTCATGATTTTACCTCTCAAAACTCATGAGATGAAGTATTCAAATGTAGAGAGGCATGCTTATGCATTGGTGAAAGCAGTCAAACATTTCTACTTCTATATTCTGAATTCACACACTACTGCCTTAGTTCCTAATACTACAGTCACGTCTATATTAACTCAGCAAGATTTTGGCACAAAAAAAGGTAATTAGATTGCAGAGATCTAAGAGTTTGATCTAGACATCAAGCTGACAAAGCTGGTCAGGGGTAAAGGCCTATGCCAATTAATTGCCGACAATAAGCCAGAAGACACACAGCATGAAAAAATTGAAGTGGAAGAGACACCAACAGTCCTTTTTGTCTCCACTACCAATGAGTGGTATTTAGGTATCACTCATTTCCTTACTTATGGTGAATGTCCTGCTCATTTGTCTTACAAAAAAAGGAGGACTACCAAGTTGAAAGCTGCCAATTTTGTCTTTTGGGACAATAGCTTGTACAAGAGAAGTATAGATGGAGTATTCCTTCGCTGTGTAGACAAAGAGCAACAAAGCCAGCTTTTAAAATCTTTCCATAATCTGGCCTATGGAGGACATTTTTTTGCTCCTATGACTACTCACAAGATTCTGCACGCCAGGTATTACTGGCCAACTCTTTTCCAAGATGCACATAAGTGGGTGAGAGAATGTGAACTCTGTTAGCAATTTATTGGAAGACCAAAGTTAGTTGTTATGCCTCTCAAACCAGTGATCATAGAAGAACCTTTCCAACAATGGGGGATTGATTTTATTGGGACTATAAACCCATATTCGAGTGTTGGACATGATTATGTCCTTACAACAACTGACTATTTCACCAAGTGGGTAGAAGAAATCCCAACTAAGCATGTTACTTCAAAAGTTGTATGCAACTTCCTCAAATAGAATATCATTTCCAAGTTTGGAATTTTGATCAAAATTGTTATTGATAATGTAGCTTGTTTCACCTCCCAGGAGATTACATATTTATGTGTCCATTATGGAATTATACTCTCTCATTCCTCTGATTATTTTCCACAAGGGAATGGACAAGCTGAATCCAGCAATAAGAACCTGATAACTATCATCAAAAAGCTAGCAGATGACAATCAGAGAACATGGCACAAAGCATTGGTTGATGCTATATGGGTAGACAAAATCACACCAAAGAGGGTAATTGGTATGTCTCCTTTTTAACTTCTTTATGGTATCAATGCTGAGATACCAATCACCTTAAAATTGCCAGCCTTGAAATTGGCAAAGGCAATTGAAGATCAGACATATGAAAGCTCTCTTGATAAGAGAATCATGTGCCTGACTGAGCTGGAGGAATAGATAACCATGGTGGTGGATAGAATTGCTGCTCATCAAAGTCTGGTAAAGAATCTCTTTGACCAGAAGGCCAAAAATCATGATTTCTAGATTGGAGATCAAGTCCTACTGTGGGACAAAAGGAGAGAACCAAAGGGGATGCATGGAAAGTTTGACTCTCTTTAGAGAGGCCCATTTATAATTCATCAGCACATTGGTGAAAATAGATTTCTACTAAAATATCAAGATGGCACACTCTTTTCTCTACCTCACAATAGGTAGCATCTGAAACACTTCAACTCTTGAAGTATCAGATCATTGCATCTGTATATATGTATATTTGTACAGTTTTTAATTTTATTTTGTTTTGTTTGTTTTCTTTTTTTGATGCCTTTCATTTTTGGGTAGCATGACTCTATAACCCAATGGTACACATGAATACACTAGAGATTCTAGATTCTACTCCCTTCAATTCTTTTTACAATTGATAGAAGTTCTCCAAATGGAGCCAGCTATTGTCCCCTAAAAATATCACTCATTTTTGGGACAACATTTGAACTATTTTGGTCCTATAGACCAAAATTATCTCTTCCCTTTTCAAAATTTGTCTTAGGCATTCAAATTCCTCATTTTTCAAGCTTCTCAAAAATCTATGGACTCTGCAAGCTTGAATCTATGGACTCTACAGGATTGAATCTACGGACTCTGCAGGAAGAGAAAATCTACAGAGTCTGCAAGCCAAGTTCAAATGACTTCATAGGTTGATTTCTATAGACTTGGTTTCTATAGACTCTGCAATGCCTTGGTCAATCAAAAATATCCATCGGTAAGCATCTAAGCAAAGAAGGCTTGAACCGTTGAACCATTGAACCACTTTGGTTCAAAGGCTCAACAAGTTCAAATTTTAAAAGGTTCAACACTTTGTTTCACTCGAGTGGTTCATCTACTTTGTTTTAATGCTTTGGTTCATCCTTTGGTTTAATCAAATGGTTCATCAGTCAGTTTAAGGCTTCATTTAAACCATTGAACCAAAGTTTGGTTCAACAGTTGGTTCAAATAAATGGTTCAAAAGTGGGTTCAATCAAGTGGGTCAATGCTCAGTTCATCTGCTTGGTTCAAAGGCTTGGTTCATTCAATTGGTTCATTGGTTTGAACCATCGGCTTGAACCATTTTAGTTCAAAGCTTAGTTCATCGGCTTGGTTTAACATTTGGTTCAACCAAGCGGTTTATTGCCTTGGTTCAATGAAGTGGTTCAACGGAGTGGTTCATCGACTTGGTTCAATGAAGCGGTTCAATGTTTAGTGCAATCAAATGGTTCAATAGCTTGGTTCAACCAAGCGATTCACTAAGATGGTTCAAAAGAGCAATTCAAATTCAAAAGTTCAAAGAGCCTCTCGAAGGACAAAGTGCCCTTACGGAGGGCACTTGGATGACAAAATTACCCTTCAGAAGGGTCATTTTCAAAGAAGCCTCAAAAGGTAAATTCTTTTAGATTTCTATTTAAGTCAGCCAAAAAAGTCTAAGGCATAATTCCTTCAGACAAAAAGTTTGAAAGAATTCAGAGAAGCTGTGGGCAGAAAGCTCAAAGAAATAATCAAGGTAAACAGATGGAACAATTCTGTGGACTTTTTGTCTATGGGAAATTTCCATGGACTTTTTGTCCACAAGAATTTGTCCACGGAGAAAGCCTGCGAAAGACTTCTAAGGAAAAGGCCGCAGAAGGACCCCGAAGGGCAGGTGCCCTTGTGGGGGACTCTCATTTGCCAAATTGAAGGACATTTCCCTAAATCCAAAGGGTCACCTTCCCTTCAGGAAGATATAAAATGATAAATCTGAAGGAAGAATCTAGTGACCTACCAGAATAAAAAACCCTGAAGGCCATCTGAAGACCGCCCAAAAGATAGATACCTTTGTGGGGGGCTCTTCTTGACCCAAGGCAAATCATTTATTAAGGCCTAAAAGGGTAGGTTCTTTCTAGGAAAGTGCAAAACAAAAAAGTTGAAGAAGGACCAAGGGATGATGTGCCTGAAGATGTCAAATTCAAGATAGCAAACTAGCCATTGAAAACATAGTGACGGGCACACGAATGTCAATTTTAAAGCTCATGAAATAGCCATTGATCCTTTGAATCTACATACCTAAATGCATTCATAGGCTTTAAGGCCAAGGCTAGCAAAAATCGATTAAAGAATAGAATAGCAAATTGAATCCAAGACCTGATTCAATTAACCAAAAAAGGAGGAACAATGAAGGAAGGATTAGATCGCCAAGTGGACATTGAAAGTTGAAAACTTTCAATAGCATGACTTGTTTCTCTACATTGAGAAAAATAAATGGGTAGATGCCCCTAAATTCCAACCTGTCTTCTTAACAGATTCCAATGCAACATGATGTGTTATTGTTCCTGAGTCCTTCTTGAAGTGGCTATATAAGGGACTCTCTTGTTATTGTAAATGGATCTCTTTGACAATCAGAACAAAACTCTGCCCAAATTGAAAGGCATTACCGAGACTTTGAGCTTATTTTTTTTTATCATATTTTGTTATTGGAATAAGAAATCAAGTGATTTTTTAGACTTTGTGTTGTGATATCTTTATTGTTGAGGAAACTGTTCTTATGTCTTTTTCCTTGATATATCTTATGTTCTTTTAATTCAACAAGCAAAATTAGTGACAGCAGTCAGGAAGGTGTCCTGAAGAGTCAAGTGTGGAGATACTTTGTGCCCCCATAATTGCCTTTAGTGTGTTTTCTTTTAATTTTATTGTAAAGGACTTTGGAACAACTTTGTGCCCTCATTGTCCTTCGTATCTTACTCTTGAGCAATTCAGGTGTAGATTTTGTGCTACATCTCGATTTGTTGGTTACTACATCTTTGGTTACATTTCACTGTTACTACCAGGAGTATTCTTGTGGTTTGTTGAATAGTACTTTTGAAAGAAAAGGAGTGTTGTCTGTCATTTCCCTTGAGTTTTTCCTTTCATTTACATGCATCATCTCTGAAGAAAGAGAGATGGATGGTTTGTCCTACCCTTGAGTATTATTTTCTATTTATATACATATATAGCATATCTATAGGGAACCTCCCCTTGATGAGAGGAGGGATCAGTCTCCTTTTGATGTGGTAAACCTACACATTTGGACAACGAATCTTCTTACTTTGGTTGATCAGACCTATTTTGTTTATCAGTATGTTGATCAACAAAATATTCAACCAACAAGAGTGTAAGGCAACCTAGTTCATGATAATTCTACTTTCTCATGCCCATACCTAGTATAGGATGTTTGACCCTAACTAGGCTATGGTTGACTATGACACCTTGAAGGAAACATTCTTGAAGGAATTTGATATATCAAAGTTTGAATAACAAAACATCACTACACTTAAGGAGATTAACCAAAGACTCCTAGAAAGTGTGCATCTGTATGATGCAAGGTTCAAAACTCTCATTTACAAGCTTCTTTATGACATTCACCCCTCTTAGAATGTGTAATGTTTCATTACAGGATTGCTAATACCATTCAAAAGAGTGCTTTCCATAAATACATTCACAAACCCTCATGAAGTGCCTGAAGCCATGCTTAGAGTCAAAGCAATCAGAAGCACTGACATTGGGATCAACCCATTCATAGAGGTGAAAATTATATTCATGTATAGCTTAATCTAAAATCTTAACACTATTTTATCTCAAGATGCTCAAAGCGGGTTATGGTACATTGATTGTGAAATAGAAGGCCATAATAAGAATAAATGCCCTTGAAGGAATTTTTGTACATTCCTTCTAAGATGCGAGGTCTATCACAAGGCACATGATGTTCACAATTACCATTCATTACAACACACTAGTCAATTAACATAACCATATATTATCGATTGTGTGACACATACACTCATACCATAGTTGAATGTCAAGTGATTGATGAGATGCATGAGAATATGGAAAGAGGTGAATGATAGGCCATTGTAGCAATTAGAGGGAAAGCTAATCAAGTAAATGAAGGCTAAAACCATCATAATGTGAGATATAGAATGCAATAAGGTGTTAGAGGGAAAGGTGGAGGACATAAGGGTGGAAGTTTCCCATCTCATTCATGTTATAAGTGTGTTTCCATAAAACACTATCAACATGACTACCTTATACATCAAACATGTGGGTATTGTCAATAAACTTGTAAGGTTGAGGAATACCCTCAGTTGTATAAAAATTTGACCCAAGAAAATCCTAGTGTAGAAAGGAGTGCATGAATGATCAAGCGTGAACCAAAAGTAGAGAAGTGGATTTTGAAGGAAAAACCAACTAGTGCAAAAATAGTTAAGGTGTAGGTGACTATTTTTAGTGGATTCACCACTAAGCTACCAGTTGTGCCAACACCTGAGTTTTTCTTAGAATATGTGGAATAGTCACACTAAGTACATCATGTGGCTTGAACCCAAAATTTCACCTTAACTAGACCTTGTGTCTCAGGAAGATGTATTACATCAGGCCATGAGCATCATTAAAAACTTGCACGGGGATCTCCAACTAGTGTGAGACCTTGAAGCACAAGTTGTCACCTCTCAAAAGAAGCAATATAGCCAAGAGGTTGAGATACAAGATCTAATAGAGATCCTACACCTCCTAAATATAGAAGGAATGATGCCCCTATTAGATAATTTAATCTTGGATCATACAAGGAAAAACTAAATAAAAATAATTGTGCCAAACATGGAATGGTAATAAGGCATATATATAATGAAAATTATGATCAAGAACTCCTTATGAATTCCACCATTGATGGATGGTCTGTATGTGAGATCCTTGTTGACACAGGCACTGAGTTTAATACTTTAACCAAGAATGCATAGGAGAAGATGGGTAGGTCAGGCTTAAGGCCTTCTACCCATGTGCTTTTTATGGCCAACAAAACCTAAGTGTAACTAATCAAAATTCTAAAGACCATCATTATAGATATCATGGGTGTCAAATTTTGCATTGACTTTGAGGTGATTGAGTTGGTAGAATAAGACAATTATCTAGTTATCATGGGAAGGCCATGGTGCTATGTAAATAATGAAAATATGAACTTCAAGAGGTTCTATATGACCTTTGAAAATGGAAAGGAGAGGGTAGTGATCCCCTCTTAAGTGACAAAGAACCCCTATATATAAAGTGTTTATCTTGAGGATTAGATCAACCATATATAACATCATGATGTAATGTACTAACACTCCCAACCCCCATGATCAAGGAGTGATTTATTAGAAATATGGATAGTCAACCTCGAACACCACTGATGTTACGTACAATCAATGGGTCAAATAATATTATGAAACCACTTGTCAGAGGTGCTGCTTAGTGCGCATAAAGGTGCCAAAACCTATGAGGACTGGCTAGGTCCAGATTGATCACACTTAAAAAATATGGATCCCTTTTGCCAAGAAGAAGGGAAAGAGAGTGTTTTTCTTGAGAAAAGGTAAACTTGTGGTGCTCCTAATATATGAGGGGATAAATCTTATGGAAGAGTATGTCTGTGACCTCAAATCATGCATCCCAAAGGAGATATACAAAATGGGTGCACTAGTGTATACTTTAAGGAGAACTATTGCTCATTTGTGGGTAGTGCAAAGGCCTATCTTACCAACTTGGAAAGATGTGAAAGCATCCATATGTACTATATTTGATAGCATTAATTAGTACCTAAACATCTTTGCTTACTATAGTGATTTTGACCCTATAGTTCATGTGTACTTATGCTAAGAAACATAGACTATCTGTAGTGATAATACCCCAAAAAACATTTGGGTACATGCCTTATAGAGAACCTTGAATCCATGGGCATGAGCATGGTACATTATCAATGAGATACACTATGAGATATAAAATTGGGTTGTAATTAAAGAGTGGTTCATGCACACCTCCTTTTCTTCATATAACCTAGAATTGATTGAGCCACTGCAAGTAATTTGAAGGGTAGTGTTTGAGGACACTGCAATTCTAGAGGAGCACCTAAAAGATATGTTTAGGGAGAAATGTTTGGAACTCCCAAATTTATTTGAATATTAAATGCTTAATATCAACTTGAATCATGAAGATAATGATATTTGGAAGGCACACAACTGGATAACCTTGATAGGCAAGAAGAAGCTAGTGAGCCAAGCCGATGATAGTGCCCTCGATGAAGAAGACCCAAATAATCTTCACATGGAAAAAACTAAGGGAAGTAGGCAAGTTGAGTATTTTTATTAGCTTAAGAATAAGACCTACCTCACATGCTCAAAACTACTAAGGTAGACATTAACTCAGAAGGGGAATAAAAATGGCTACTTTGGGTGCATATTAGTCTGACACAAAGTGGCATGAATTATGGATATCCTAAAAGAGTTTCAAGACTTGTTCCCTCATAATTATCAAGACATAAAGGGAACCCAACCATCCCTTATGAATATGATTATAAAATTAGTTGATGGTGTAAGACCCATCAACAAGCACCCTTAAAGAAAGAACCCCAATCTCCACACCATAGTGAAAATAGAGATTGATGGAATATTGACTACAAGTGTCATATACATTATGCAAGAATATAAATGGGTGATCCCCATGGTTATTATAATTAATAAGGATTGGGACATATAAATTTTCATTGATTATAGATTGTTGAATTTTACTTGTGTTACTAACCCCTTCTTGACTCCATTCACCAATGAAGTCTTGGATGGCATCATAGGCTGTGAAATATATACTTTCACTAATGGGTTCTCAGGATACCCTCAAATCTATATTAAGGAGGATAAGCCTAAAATAACTATTGATCATTTTGGTCCTATAGGCCAAAATTGGTCTCCTTCTTTCCCTGTTGTTTTGAGCCAGTTTCAAATTTCATTGCACAAGTCTTTCAGCAAGAGGATAAACCAATTCAACAATATGAACTTTGAACTTGAAAATTGAGTCGTCGCTTGGTTCAATCACCTAGTTTAATTTCTTGGTTCAATCGCTTGGTTCAATCACTTGGTTTAATCACTTGGTTCAATCGCTTGGTTCAATCACTTGGTTTAATCACTTGGTTCAAGCGATTGGTTCAAGCACTTGGTTCAATCACTTTGAACTTGGAAATATTGAACTGTTGAACCATTGAATTGTTGAACCATTGTTGGTTCAAGCGGTTGGTTCAAGTAGTTGGTTCAAGTGATTGGTTTAATTGCTTTAAACTTAGAAATATTGAACCATTAAATCATTGAACCATTGAACCAATTATTGGTTCAATCAGTCAGCTCAATCAGAAGGTTCAAGGGAGTCTCCCAAAGCCTGAAGGACAAGTTCCCTTGCGGAGGGCAGGGAACACTTGCAAAGGGATCAAAGAAAAGGCTGAAGGAATCGACCAAATGGTGATGGGTGCATGAATGTCAACTTTAAGACAATGAAATAGCTGTTGATATTTAAATAAAAGGCATGAACCCAAAGGAATTCAAAAGATTAAAGCCAGAAGGAAGAAATAGTCAAAGAGAGAGTCCAAAGAGCCAAAGAATTAGTAGAAGATAGCCCTCAAAGGATGAAGGAACTAGAAAATACAAAGCCAGGAAGAGGCAAAAGAGCCAAGTGTGGAAATGGACAAAATAGTCCAAGTGGCAAAGGAAGGTGTCAACTCAAGGAGTTACCCCAGTAGTTGACACAATATCTGGCAAGTGTTCATCAAGGGGCACAAATAGTGAACAGCACGACCCATTTTTCTTCACTTTGCATTGATGAGCAGACAAACCACATGAATGCCTTGAAGGAGCGGTCTTGTTTGTAGACAAACGGCATGGCCCATAATTTCAAATATGACATTTAATATATCTTAAATGCATAAAATCAAAATAAGAACTGACAAAACATTATCTATCAAGTGGCTTCCTCTTCCCAATGCTCAAAACGCACATGGGCCATTGGTAGAAGGGCACCAAAAGGCCTTTTTTCTTCTTATATATATATTGTAACTTCTAATTTTAGAAGAGATCTCTTAGCTTGTAAGGTGGAGCTCTACCAGATTTTACCTTGAATCAAGATAGCATTTTTACCTCCATTTCAGCTTACACTTTTTCATGTCTATGGATTTCTTTTGTGTGAAGTCATTTTTCTTTTATCGTTTCATAAAATGATTCCAGCATGTCTAGTGTATTGTAAAGTTTCTTCTTTTGTAGGTCTACCAAAAGTGTCTGCAACAGAGTATAGGTGTATGTGAACAGGATGCCATAGTTTGTCTCAGAACACCTATGATAGTTCTTCCTCGCTGTATCTACAGAAGACCCTTACCTCACTGATGTAGAAGATTTTCTCATATCAAATGAAGTGTATATCATCTTGTTTTTGGTGAAAAGTGTATGCTCAAGCTAAGTATATCAACATTTTTGGTGTATCACCATTTAGTTTAGGTTTTACTTTCAGCATCCTTCTCTCTTTCCAACCCCTACCCCCATTGTTAGCAGTAGAAAATCTAGGACCATAGAGATACATCAAAGGGAGCTAGCCCTTATCTAGAGACTCTCCCCTTAGTTTTGCCAAACCCACAGGCAAGAGAGGAGTTTCCATTATGATGCATGGAAGATAGGAGCTAAGCCTCCTATCAAGGGTGTAATCCATAGCATCAACAATTTTTGGCATGCCTAGTGGGACCATGTTTTAACACTCAAAAAATTTCTAGGATTGGTGTTGGTCCTGTTATAGCAAAATGAACCATTAATACAACATCTGACCTTTAATCAGGCAATTATGGGACTAGTTTTTATCCAAAGAGTTAAAGAATTTTGGTGTGTTCTTTAACTAGCCAGCCTTTGGAGGCTTTTCATCAACACTAATGGTGACTCTGAGTTAAATCAGCTGGTTAAGCAGTCTTGGTGCCATCAAGAAATCACAGTTTGGTATGTATAATTCCATTGCTCAAAACCATGGGTCTTGTGTTCCTCCATATATTTTTGATCAAGCTCAGGTTGTTAATGGAATCACCTCAAGCAATAAAGATGCATACGGTTATGAATTTTGCCCTTTGTAAGTCCAATATGACCAGTCTCAGCCCTGTCATGAGCTATATCAGTCTTATGCCCAGTCTTCTCAATGTGTCACTTCTCCTACTCAACCTAATCTCTTTGCCAATTAACCCATTTCCACCTTCAAACAAGCACTACTGGGATATGAAAACTATGTAGTGGAACTTGACACTAGAAGGGGATGTGGCCAAGAAATCCCTGATCATGTCATCAATCAAGTAAGAAATGCACTAGATCTGGTTAAGAGTGAATGGACTCCCATTGAAAGAGCCAATTAGCAAAGGCTTACAAATGAGATGTTAGATGTGAGTGGTTTGATTGCATCTTTGGAAGGGAGGTTGAGTATTCATGAGAGGTAGCCTTACCAATTCTATCAACTTGCATACCCGTTGCCCCAAGTTTCATATCATCCATACGCAGTTCCTGCTAATGAGCCAAGTCAAGCCTATTTAAGTCCTTTCCCCAATCATGTTGAGGAGAGTTCTAAAATAGTAAATCTTGTGTTTAAGGCCAATCTTGATAAGTAGATTGAAATGGAAAATATTCAAATGCAGTAGTCTATGTTGGTAGCAAGGGAAGTGGAATCCAAACCCTCACTACCCTCTCACATCGCAACCCCATCACCCCAAAAGGAGATGTCTAGTCCTAATATCATGAGCTGGAGTAAAGTAGTTGAGTCATGGAACAACAAGGAGGAGAAAGACGTTGTCCAAGAGTGTGAGGTAAAAAATGAGGCTAGTCCCTTTCAAGTCCCTCCCACCCTTCCTCAAGAAGCTTCTTATAATTCATGGTAGCCTTCATGAAGTCCCCATCTCTATGATGATTCCTATGAGCTCCAAGAAAGACTCTTTCAAGAAAATCTAGCCAAGTGAATTACAGAGTTGGAGTCCAAAACAAGATTCCTCAACCAATGTGTGATGGATGGTTTAGACCAAATAGTAGATTCCATGTCTGAACACACCCTATCTACACACCTCCAAGAGAGCTATCAGGACACATTTGATATAGATGAAGTTCTAGCCAAATGGAAGGAGGAAAATCATTTGACTCTAGCTCAAAGACTGCCTCCTCTTCCACATGAGTTTATTTGTCAAAGAGGAACCTATTTTGAAAGGGGAAAGTGAAGAGGAGTATACTTAGTTCACAACTGATCAGGGAGACTCTATGAGTGTAGATGAGAAGGAGATCACCATAGACATCATAAAGGAGCATGGACAGTCTCTTGTTCATGTTTTGAATGATTCATTTGAAGTCATTGGGGGCAAGTTGCACCCTTCTTCAAGGAGGCTATGAGCTGACTAAGGGTGAAGAAGGTAGCATTGGGACTCCAATAAGTATGCAAAGGGGATGCAAGCTTTTAGATTTATACTTTCAAGAGGTTGGTGAATCTGAAGATGATATTTTTGAAGTCATCAAGGAGGAACCTATTTTAAAAGAGGTAAGTTAAGAAGAAAGGATCCAATTTGTAGCTGATCAAGAAGTTCTCATGGATGTGAATGAGGAAGAAATCATCATGGATTCTCCTTTTGAGTACATCATCAACAATAGAGAAGATAGGTCATGCATACATGCAGATGTTCCAGTAATATGAAGAGGAAAGTAAGCATGGTGAGCTCTCTCCTCCCTTGTTTGATGAACTTCCTTGTTACTTTGATGAGGAGGATTACCATGCCATGGAGCCTGAGTTAGAGGAGGATCAGGTGGATGTTTTTGAACAACTAGAGACTCTGATCCTTGATCAGGAAAAGGAGAAGCCTGTTTATCTTGAGAACGGCTTTGAAGAAGAGAACCTTGAACAAGAAGGTGATGTTATGTGGGATGAACAATCACTTTGTGATTCCATTTCAGACATCACAATAGTCACCCTTCTTCAAGAAATCCATGAATGAGTAGAAGGTGAGTTTGACAGGGTCTTCAATAAATCAAAAGGGAATGGGTCAAACCATGATGCATGTCAAATGAGCTATGCATATCAAAGAGCTTACGGTGATGAGCCAACAGCCATTGATTTCTTGGTAAAACACACCAACATGAAGAGCCAACATTCAAAAAGATTCCATGAATAAGAAGAGTACATATATGTTGGGAGCATGTTTGACTCTAATCCACTCGGATGCAAGCCAATCGAGGTGGTAGGCAAGAGGAGCAGATCACCAAGTCTCCATTCCATTTAGCCACTTGTCTGGCACCATAAGTTTCCTTGCCATGAAGGAGACTTAAGAAGTTTTCCCTTTGATCTAGGAGGGAGTTAAATATACCTAGTTAGCTTTACATAGTAGTTTGCTTTCAGTTTTCTTTCCCTATTTTCCCTAAGTGTTGTTTGCACAAGTAGTGTTTTTATCCTTGTGTGTCTTTTCCTTTGTGTTAGGGGTAAAAGCTTCATGATTGATTCGTGGATCTATCAAGGATGTTGCTAACTTTTTTCAAGTTGCATTCTGACTTCGTACCCAATGGAATTTAAGGCAACTAGCTTCTAAGCATAGCAGGCATACTTCCCCTGGGAATCACCAAATTGTTGACCATTTTGGTCTTGTAGGCCAAAATTGGTCTCCTTCTTTCCCTATTGTTCTGAGCCAGTTTCAAATTTGGTTGCACAAGCCTTTTAGCAAGAGGATGAACCAGTTCAACAATATGAACTTTGAAATTGAATTTTGAGTCATCGCTTGGTTCAATCACTTGGTTCAATTGCTTGGTTTAATCTCTTTGTTCAATCGCTTGGTTTAATCACTTGGTTCAAGCAGTTAGTTCAAGCGATTGGTTCAAGCATTTGGTTTAATCACTTTGAACTTGGAAATATTGAACCATTGAACTATTGAACCATTGTTGGTTCAAGTGGTTGGTTCAAGTGGTTGGTTTAAGTGATTGGTTCAATCTCTTTGAACTTGGAAATATTGAACTGTTGAACCATTAAACTGTTGAACCATTGTTGGTTTAAGCAATTAGTTCAAGCGGTTGGTTCAAGAAATTGGTTTAAACACTTGGTTCAATCACTTTAAACTTTGAAATATTGAACCATTGAACTATTGAACCAATTGTTGGTTTAATCAGTTGGTTTAATCGAAAGGTTCAAGGGAGTCTCCCAAAGCCCAAAGGATAAGTGCCCTTGTAGAGGGTAGGGAACACTTGCAAAGGGATCAAAGAAAAGGTTGAAGGAATCAACCAAATGGTGATGGATACAAGGAATTCAAAGGCTTAAAGCTAGAAGGAAGAAATCATCGAGGAAGGAGTCCAAAGAGCTAAATAATTAGTAGAAGATAGCCCCTGAAGGAACTAGAAAAGACAAAGCCAAGAAGAGGCAAAAGAGCCAAGTGCAAAAATGGACAAAATAGTCCAAGTGGCAAAGGAAGGTGTTGACTGAAGGAGTTACTCTAATGGTTGATATAGTATCTTCCAAGTGGTCATCAAGGGGCACAAACAATGAATGGCACAACCCATTTTTCTTCACTTTGCATTGATGAACAAACAAACCATGTGAATGCCTTGAAGGAGCGGTCTTGTTTGTAAACAAATAGCGTAGCCCATAATTTCACATATGATGTTTAATATATCTTAAATGTCAAAAATCAAGATAGGATTTGACACAACATTATCTATCAAGTGGCTTCCTCTTCCTAATGCTTGGAATGCACATGGGCCATTGGTAGAAGGGCACCAAAAGGCCTTTTTTCTTCCTATATATATTGTAACTTCTAATTTTAGAAGGGATCTCTTGGCTTGTAAGGTGAAGCTCTGCCAAATTTTACCTTGAATCAAGACAACATTTTTACCTCCATTTGAGCTTACACTTATGCATATGTCTATGGCTTTGTTTTGTGTTAAGTCATTTTTCTTTTATGATTTCATAGAATGATTCCAGCTCGCCTAGTATATTGTGAAGTTTCTTCTTTTGCAAGTCTACCAGAAGTGTCTACAACAAAGTATAGGTGTATGTCAACAGCCTACCATAATGTGTCTTAGAACACCTCTAATAGTTCTTCCTCCCTATATCTCTAGAGGAACCCTAGATCACTGATGTAGAAGAGTTTCTCATATCAAATGAAGTGTATATCAGCTTTTTCTTGGTGAAAAGTGTATGCTCAACCTAAGTAGATCAACTTTTTTGGTGTATCACCATTTAGTTTAGGTTTTATTTTTAGCTTCCTTCTCTCTTTTCACCCCCCCATTATTAGAAGTATAAAATCTAGGACCATAGAGATACATCAAAGGGAGCTAGACCTTATCTAGAGACTCTCCCCTCAGTTTTGCCAGACCCACAAGTAAGAGAGGAGTTTTTATTGTGATGTGTGGAAGATAGGAGCTCAGCCTCCTATCAAGGGTGCAATCCATAGTGTCAATAGTTTTTGGCATGCCTAGTGGGACCATGTTTTAACACTCAAAAAAGTTCTAGGATTGGTGATGGTCCTGTTACAGTAGAATGAACCATTAATACAGCATCTGACCTTTAATCAGGCGATTGCGGGACTAGTTTTTATCCAAAGAGTTAAATAATTTTGGTGTGTTCTTCAACTAACTAGCCTTTGGAGGATTTTAATCAACACCAATGATGACTCTAAGTTAAATTAGCTAGTTAAGCAGTCCTTGTGCCATCAAGAAATCACAGTTTGGTATGTATAATTCCATTGCTCAGAACCTTGGGTCTTGTGTTCCTCCATATATTTTTGATCAAGCTCAGATTGTTCATGGAATCACCTCAAGCAACAAGGATGCATATGGTTATGAGTTTTTCCCTTTATAGGTCCAATATGACTAGTCTCAGCCCTGTCACAAGTTATATCAAACTTATGCCCAGTCTTCTCAATGTGTCACTTCTCTTACTCAACCTAATCTCTTTGTCAATCAACCCATTTCCACCTTCAAACAAGCACTACTAGGATATGAAAAGCATGTCATGGAGCTTGACACTAGAAGAGGATGTGGCCAAGAAATCCCTGATCATGTTGTCAATCAAGTGAGAAATGCACTAGATCTGGTTAAGAGTGAATGGACTCCCATTGAAAGAGCCAATTGGTAAAGGCTTACAAATGAGATGCTGGATGTGAGTGGTTTGATTGCATCTTTGGAAGGGAGGCTGAGTATTCATGAGAGGCAGCCTTACCAAGTCTATCAACCTACATACCCACTACCCCAAGTTTCATATCAGCCATACACAGTTCCTGCTCATGAGCCAAGTCAAGCCTATCAAATTCCTTTCCCCAATCATGTTGAGGAGAGTTTTGAAACAATAAATCTTATGTTTCAGTTCAATCTTGATAAGCAGATTGAATTGGAAAATCTTAAAATGTAGCAGTCTATGTTTGCAACAAGGGAAGTGGAATCTAAACCCTCACTACCCTCTCACATTGCAACCCCATCACCCCAAAAGGAGATGTCCAGTCCTAATATCATGAGCTAGAGTAACATAGTTGAGTCATGGAACAACAAAGAGGAGAAAGACATTGTCTAAGAGTGTGAGGTAAAAAATGAGGCTAGTCCCTTTCAATTCCCTCCCACCCTTCCTCAAGAAGCTTCTTGTAATTCATGGCAGCCTTCATGCACTCCCCATCTCTATGATGATTCCTATGAGCTCCAAGAAAGACTCTTTCAAGAAAATCTAGCTAGGTGAATTACAAAGTTGGAGTCTAGAATGAGATTCCTCAGCCAATGTGTGATGGACTGTTCAGACCAAATAGCAGATTCCATGTCTGAACACACCCCATCTACACACCTCCAAAAGAGCTATTAGGCCACATTTGATATAGATGAAGTGCTGGCCAAATGGAAGGAGAAAAATCATTCGATTCTAGCTCAAGGACTGCCTCCTCTTCCACATGAGTTCATCTGTCAGCCTTCCACTTCACCCCTTCTCAAGGAGGAACCTATTTTGAAAGGGGAAAGTGAAGAGGAGTATACTCATTCCATGACTAATCAAGGAGACTCTATGAGTGCAGATGAGAAGGAGATCACCATAAACGTCATAGAGGAGCATGGACAGTCTCTTGTTCATGTTTTGAATGATTCATTTGAAGTCATTGGGGCAGGTTACACCCTTCTTCAAGGAGGCTATGAGCTGACTAAGGGTGAAGAAGCTTGCATTAGGAATCCAATAAGTATGCAAAGGGGATGAAAGATTTTAGATTTATACTTTCAAGAGGTTGGTGAATCTGAAGATGATATTTTCGAAGTCATCAAGGAGGAACCTGTTTTGAAAGAGGAAAGTGAAGAAGAAAGGATCTAATTTGCAGCTGATCAAGAAGCTCTCATGGATGTCAATGAGGAAGATATCATCATGGATTCTCCTTTTGAATACATCATCAACAATAGAGAAGATAGGTCATGCATACATGCAGATGTTCCAGCAATATGAAGAGGAAAGTAAGCATGGTGAGCTCTCTCCTCCTTTGTTTGATGAACTTCCTTGTTACTTTGATGAGGAAGATGACCATGCCATGGAGCCTGAGTTGGAGGAGGATCAGGTGGATGTTTTTAAACAAATAGAGACTCTGATCCTTGATCAAGAAAAGGAGAAGCCTGTCTATCTTGAGAATAGCTTTGAAGAAGAGAGCCTTGAACAAGAAGGTGATGTTCTGTGGGATGAGCAATCACTCTGTGATTCCATTTCAGACATCACAACAGTTACCCTTATTGAAGAAATCCATGAATGAGTAGAAGGTGAGTTTGATAGGGTCTTTAAAAAATTAGAAGGGAACGGGTCAAACCATGATGCATGTCAAAGGAGCTATGCATATCAAAGGGCTTACGGTGATGAGCCAATAGCCATCAATTTCTTGGTAAAACATGCCAACATGAAGAGCCAGCATTTGACAAGATTTCAAGAACAAGAAGAGTACATATATTTTGGGAGAATATTTGACTCTAATCCACTCGAATGCAATCTAATTGAGGTGGCAAGCAAGAGGAGCAGATCACCAAGTCTCCATTCCATTTAGCCACTTGTCTGGCACCATAAGTTTCCTTGCCATGAAGGAGATTTAAGAAGTTTTCCCTTTGATCCAGGTGGGAGGCAAATATTCTTTGTTAGCTATACATAGTAGTTTGCTTTTAGTTTTCTTTCCCTCTTTTCCCTAATTGTTGTTTGTATAAGTAGTGTTTTTAGCCTTGTGTGTGTTTTCCTTTGTTTTTGGGGTAAAAGCTTCATGATTGATTCTTGGATCTATCAGGGTTGTTTCTAACTTTTTTCAAGTTGTGTTCTGACTCTGTGCCTAATGGAATTTAAGGCAACTAGCTTCTAAGCATAGCAGGCATGCTTCCCCTGGGAATCACCAAATTGTTGACCATTTTGGTCCTATAAGCCAAAATCCATCTCCTTCTTTCCCTACTATTCTGAGCTAGTTTCAAATTTGGTTGCACAAGTCTTTTAGCAAGAGGATGAACTAGTTCAACAATATGAACTTTGAACTTGAACTTTGAGTCGTCGCTTGGTTCAATTGCTTGGTTCAATCACTTGGTTCAATCATTTGGTTCAATCACTTGGTTCAAGCGGTTAGTTCAATTGATTGGTTCAAGTGCTTGGTTCAATCACTTTGAACTTGGAAATATTGAACTATTGAACCATTGTTGGTTCAAGTGGTTGGTTCAAGCCATTGGTTCAAGTGATTGGTTCAATCACTTGGTTCAATTACTTTAAACTTGGAAATATTTAACCATTGAACTGTTGAAATGTTGAACCATTGTTGGTTCAAGTGGTTGGTTCAAGAATTTGGTTCAAGATTGGTTCAAGCACTTGGTTCAATCACTTTGAACTTGGAAATATTGAACCATTGAACTATTGAATTGTTGAACCAATTGTTGGTTTAATCGATTGGTTTAATCAGAAAGTTCAAGGGACTCTCCCAAAGCCTAAAGGACCAGTGCCCTCATGGAGATCAGGGAACACTTGCAAAGGGATCAAAGAAAAGGCTGAAGGAATCGACCAAATGGCTATGGGCATGTGAATGTCAACTTTATTGCAATGAAATAGCTGTTGATCTTTAAATAAAAGGCATGAAACTGAAGGATTTCAAAGGCTTAAAGCCAAAAGGAAGAAATCATCAAGGACGGAGTCCAAAGAGATGAAGAATTAGCAAAAGATAGCCCCCAAAGGATGAAAGAACTAGAAAAGATAAAGCTAGGAAGAGGCAAAAGAGCCAAGTGTAGAAATGGACAAAATAGTCCAAGTGGAAAAGGAAGGTGTCAACTCAAGGAGTTACTCGAGTGGTTGACATAGTATCTACCAAGTGGTCATCAAGGGGCGCAAATAGTGAACATCAAAACTCATTTTTCTTCACTTTGCATTGATGAGTAGACAAACCACGTGAATGCCTTGAAGGAGTGGTCTTTTTTGCATACAAATGGCATAGCCCATAATTTCACATATGATGTTTAATATATCTTAAATGCATAAAATCAAAATAGGAGCTGACACAACATTATCTATCAAGCGGCTTCCTCCTCCCAATGCTCAGAACGCACATGGACCATTGGTAGAAGGGTGCCAAAAGGCCTTTTTTATTCCAATATATATTGTAACTTCTGATTTTATAAGGGATCTCTTAGCTTGTAAGGTGGAGCTCTGTTGGATTTTACCTTAAATCAAGACATAGCATTTTTACCTCCATTTGATCTTACACATTTGCATATGTCTATGGATATGTTTTATGTTAGGTCGTTTTTCTTTTATGCTTTCATAGAATGATTCTAGCATGTCTAGTGTATTGTGAAGCTTCTTCTTTTGCAGGTCTGCCAGAAGTGTCTACAATAAAGTATAGGTGTATGTGAATAGGCTGCCATAGTGTGTCTCAGAACACCTATGATAGTTCTTCCTCCCTGTATCTCCAGAGGACCCCTAGCTCACTGATGTAGAAGAGTTTCTCATATCAAATGAAGTGTATATCAGCTTATTCTTGGTGAAAAGTGTATGCTCAACCTAAGTAGATCAACTTTTTTGGTTTATCACCGTTTAGTTTAGGTTCTATTTTCAGCATCCTTCTCTCTTTTCACCCCCCCATTGTTAGCAGTAGACAATCCAGGACCATAGAGATACATCAAAGGGAGCTAGCCCTTATCTAGAGACTCTCACCTCAATTTTTCTAGACCCACAGGCAAGAGAGGAGTTTCCATTGTGATGTGTGGAAGACAGGAGCTCAGCCTCCTGTCAAGGGTACAATCCACAGCGTCAATAGTTTTTGGCACACCCAGTGGGACCATGTTTTAACACTCAAAAAAGTTCCAGGATTGGTGTTGGTCCTGTTATAGCAGAATGAACCATTAATATAGCATCTAACCTTTAATCAGGCAATTGTGGGACTAGTTTTTATCCAAAGAGTTGAAGAATTTTGGTGTGTTCTTCAACCAACCAACATTTGGAGGTTTTCCATCAACACCAATGATGAATTTGAGTTAAATCAGTTGGTTAAGCAGTCCTAGTGCCATCAAGAAATCATAGTTTGGTATGTATAATTCCATTGCTTAGAACCATGGGTCTTGTATTCCTCCATATATTTTTTATCAAGCTCAGGTTGTTCATGGAATCACCTCAAAAAACAAAGATGCATATAGTTATGAGTTTTGCCCTTTACAAGTCCAATATGACCAGTCTCAGCCCTGTCATGAGCTATATCAGTCTTATTCCTAGTCTTCTCAATGTGTCACTTCTCCTACTCATCCTAATCACTTTGCCAATCAACCCATTTCCACCTTCAAATAAGCATTACTGGGATATGAAAAGTATGTAGTGGAGATTGACACCAGAAGGGGATGTGGCCAAGAAATCCCTGATCATGTCATCAATCAAGTGAGAAATCCACTAAATCTGGTTAAGAGTGAATGGACTCCCATTGAAAGAGCCAATTGGCAAAGGCTTACAAATGAGATGCTAGATATGAGTGGTTTGATTGCATATTTGGAAGGGAGGCTGAGTATTCATGAGAGGCAACCTTACCAAGTATATCAAACTGCATAGCCATTGCCCCAAGTTTCATATCAGCCATACACAGTTCCTGCTCATAAGCCAAGTCAAGCCTGTCAAAGTCCTTTACCCAATCATGTTAAGGAGAGTTTTGAAATAGTAAATATTGTGTTTAAGGCCAATCTTGATAAGTAGATTGAATTGGCAAATCTTCAAATGCAACATTCTATGTTGGCAGCAAGGGAAGTGGAATCTAAACCCTCACTACCCTCTCACATTACAACCCCATCACCCCAAAAGGAGATGTCCAGTCCTAATATCATGAGCTGGAGTAAAGTAGTTGAGTCATGGAACAACAAGGAGGAGAAAGACATTGTCCAAGAGTGTGAAGTATAAAATGAGGCTAGTCCCTTTCAAGTCCCTCCCACCCTTCCTCAAGAAGCTTCTTGCACTTCATGGCAGCCTTCATGCACTCCCCATCTCTATGATTATTCCTATGAGCTCTAAGAAAGACTCTTTCAAGAAAATATAGCTAGGTAAATTACAGAGTTGGAGTCCAAAATGAGATTCCTCAGCCGATGTGTGATGGATGGTTCAGACCAAACAATAGATTCCACATCTGAACACACCCCATCTACACACCTCCAAGAGAGCTATTAGGCCACATCTGATATAGATGAAGTGATGTGCAAATGGAAGGAGGAAAATCATTTGATTCTAGCTCAAGGACTACCTCTTCTTCCACATGAGTTCATCTGTCAGCCTTCCACTTCACCCCTTCTCAAGGAGGAACCTATTTTGAAAGGGGTGAGTGAATATGAGTATACTCATTTCATGACCAATTAGGGAGACTCCATGAGTGCAAATGAGAAGGAGACCACCATATACATCATGGAGGAGCATGGACAGTCTCTTGTTCATGTTTTAAATGATTCATTTGAAGTCATTAGGGCAGGTTGTACCCTTCTTCAAGGAGGATATGAGCTGACTAAGGGTGAAGAAGGTAGCATTGGGACTCAAATAAGTATGCAAAGGGGCTACAATCTTTCATATTTATTCTTTCAAGAGGTTGGTGAATCTAAAGATGATATTTTCAAAGTCATCAAGGAGGAACCTATTTTGAAAGAGGCAACTGAAGAAGAAAGGATCCAATTTGCAGTTGATCAAGAATATCTCATGGATGTTAATGAGGAATAAATCATCATGGATGCCCCTTTTGAAGACATCTTCAAAAATAGAGAAGACACAAGTCGTGCATACATGCAGATGTTCTAGCAATATGAAGAGGAAAGTAAGCATGGTGAGCTCTCTCCTCCCTTGTTTGATGAGCTTCCTTGTTGCTTTGATGAGGAGGATGACCATGCCATGGAGCCTGAGTTAGAGGAGGATTAGGTGGATGTCTTTGAACAACTAGAGACTCTAATCCTTGATTAGGAAAAGGAGAAGCCTATCTATCTTGAGAACATCTTTGAAGAAGAGAGCCTTGAATAAGAAGTTGATGTTTTGTGGGATGAGCAATCACTCTGTGATTCCATTTCAGACATCACAATAGTCACCATTCTTCAAGAAAGCTATAGAGTAGAAGGTGAGTTTAATAGGGTCTTCAATAAATCAGAAGGGAATGGGTCAAACCATGGTGCATGTCAAAGGAGCTATGCATATCAAAGGGCTTACGGTGAAGAGCCAACAACCATCGATTTCTTGGTAAAACATGCCAGCATGAAGAGATAGAATTCAACAAGCTTCCAAGAACAAGAAGAGTACATATATGTTGGGAGCATGTTTGACTCTGATCCATTCAAATTCAAGCCAATTGAGCTGGCAGGCAAGAGGAGTAGATCACCAAGTCTCCATTCCATTCAGCCACTTGTCTGGCACCATAAGTTTCCTTGCCTTGAAGGAGACTTAAGAAGTTTTCCCTTTGATCTAGGTGGGAGGAAAATATTCTTTGTTAGCTATACATAGTAGTTTGCTTTTAGTTTTCTTATCCTCTTTTCCCTAAGTGTTGTTTGCATAAGTAGTGTTTTTAGCCTTGTGAGTGTTTTCCTTTGTGTTTGGGTTAAAATCTTCATGATTGATTCTTGGATCTATCGGGGATGTTGCTAACTTTTTTCAAGTTGCATTCTGACTCCGTGCCCAATGGACTTTAAGGCAACTAGCTTCTAAGCATAACAGGCATGCTTCCCCTAGGAATCACTAAATTATTGATGATTTTGGTCCTACAGGCTAAAATTTGTCTCCTTTTTTCCCTGATGTTCTGAGCTAGTTTCAAATTTATTTGCACAAGTCTTTCAGTAAGAAGTTGAACTAGTTCAATAATATGAAATTTGAACTTGAACTTTAAGTTGTCACTTGGTTTAATCACTCGGTTCAATTGCTTGGTTCAATCACTTAGTTTAATTGCTTGGTTCAAGCAGTTGGTTCAAGTGATTGGTTCAAGCACTTGTTTTAATTGCTTTGAACTTGGAAATATTGAAATATTAAACCATTATTGGTTCAAGAGGTTAGTTTAATCACTTTTAACTTGGAAATATTAAACCATTGAACCATTGTTGGTTCAAGCGATTGGTTCAAGCGCTTGGGTCAATCACTTTGAACTTGGAAATATTGAACCATTGAACCATTGAACTATTGAAATAATTGTTGGTTCAATTGATTAGTTCAATTAGAGGTTCAAGGGAGTCTCCCAAAGCTTGAAGGACAAGTTCCCTTATGGAGGGCAGGGAACACTTGCAAAGGGATCAAAGAAAAGGCTGAAGGAATTGACCAAATGGTGATGGGCGCATGAACATCAACTTTACGGCAATGAAATAGTCATTGATCTTTAAATAAAAGGTGTGAAATCGAAGGAATTTAAAGGCTTAAATCCATAAGGAATAAATCATCGAGGAGGGAGTCCAAAGAGCTAAAGAATTAGCAGAAGGTAGCCCCCAAAAGATGAAGGAACCAAAAAAGACAAAGCTAGGAAGAGGCAAAAGAGCCAAGTGTAGAAATGAATAAAATAGTCCAAGTGGCAAAGGAAGGTGTCGACTCAAGGAGTTACTCCAGTGGTTGACATAATATCTGCCAAGTGGTCATCAAGGGGTGTGAACATTGAATAGTGTGACCCATTTTTCTTCACTTTGCATTGATGAGTAGACAAACTGTGTGAATGCCTTGAAGGAGCGGTCTTGTTTGTAGACAAATGGCGTGGCCCATAATTTCACATATGATGTTTAATATATCTTAAACACCTAAAATCAAAATAAGAGCTAACACAGCATTATCTATCAAGCAACTTCCTCTTCCCAATGCTCAAAACACACATGGGCCATTGGTAGAAGGGTGCCAAAAGGCTTTTTTTCTTCTTATATATATATATATATATATATATATATATATATATATATATATATATTGTAACTTTTGATTTCATAAGGGATCTCTTAGCTTGTAATACAGAGCTCTGCCAGAATTTACCTTGAATCAAGACATAGCATTTTTACCTCCATTTGAGCTTACACTTTTGCATATGTCTATGGCTTTGTTTTGTGTTAAGTCATTTTTATTTTATGCTTTCACAAAATGATTCTAGCATGTCTAGTGTATTGTGAAGTTTCTTATTTTGCAGGTCTACTAGAAGTGTCTACAACAGAGTATAGGTGTATGTGAACAAGCTGCCATAGTGTGTCTCAGAACACCTCTGATAGTTCTTCCTCCCTATATCTCCAGAGGACCCCTAGCTCACTAATGTAGAAGAGTTTCTCATATCAAATGAAGTGTATATCAGCTTGTTCTTAGTGAAAAGTGTATGCTCAACCTAAGTAGATCAAAAATTTTGGTGTATCACCGTTTAGTTTAGGTTCTATTTTCAGCATCCTTCTCTCTTTTCACCTCCCCCCCCATTATTAGTAGTAGAAAATCTAGGACCATAGAGATACATCAAACGGAGCTAGCCCTTATCTAGAGACTCTCCCCTCAATTTTGCCAGACCCACGAGCAAGAGAGGAGTTTCCATTTTGATGCATGGAAGACAGGAGCTCAACCTCCTATTAAGGGTGCAATCCACAGTGTCAATAATAACCTTTTTGATAGAATGTGTATGCAATTAGAAATGCATCATGTGTATAAATTAATCCTAGCTTGGATAAGATAGAGCATACCTACACTTCTAATTGGGATACACTTATTAAGTGGGATCATGACCAATTTGGGGATCTAATAGACCTGATTATGGAATAACTTGTCATAACATATCATGATAAGAAGGGTTTCAATCACAACATATCATACTAGGAAGGGTTCCAAAACCTACAGTCTAACACAATCATATAACCCTAATGGTGTCCTAATATTTAAAGCATTCACTTATTCTAATAACAAGAAAGTAAATATAATCTAGTGCACACCAAATCTTGTGGCACAAAGTGGGGGTTATAAATAATAAAACAACTAAACTAAACATGTATTAGAATACATATACTCACATCAATGTATATGGATTCCTAATACATGGGAGAATAATACAAATGCATTATCTATTTACTCGAGAAATTAAATATAATCTAGTGCACACCAAATCTTGTGGCACAAAGTGGGGGTTATAAATAATAAAACAACTAAACTAAACATGTATTAGAATACATATACTCACATCAATGTATATGGATTCCTAATACATGGGAGAATAATACAAATGCATTATCTATCTACTCTTACAAAGGAGAAATAAAGTTAGGAATACTTACCTTTGAAGATGAACCCACTAAGCCTCAATCTCTCTCTTGGCCATGTTTTTTCACAAGATATTGTTGTGGTATGTAAGGATAACAAAGATTAATCATCTCTAGGCTACACAGCCTATATAATCATCCAAAATACTTATCCACAAGATAAGATTTGTATCTCCAAAGAAAGTATGAAACCATAAGCTTTATTCCTCAAGTATAATGATTAATAAGTAGATGTTCATTCAAAATTATCACTATTAATTATTCTCTTATGAATTTGTGGGAAATGAACTTGTATATATAGGTAGATATTTCCCTAAATCCTCCTAAAAATTTTAGTTGTATAGGGCCGACCCAGTCAACTTAGGGTGTTTTTGGGGATAATTCACTAGGTCTGAGTTATGTCAGTTGAAAGGATAAGAAGATAAGAAAGTGAGAAATACACCTCAATTGTATTGGGTCAACCCAGTCAACCTAATACAAAAAACTAACCAAAAGGGATTTAAGGCAAGAAAATGATGGATAAGGCATGACAATTGAGAGGAATGGTTAGGACTGAGAAGAATAAGCTTAGGGTAAATGGTTTTAGGAGACAATTATGTAGATGGAAAGTGGTAAAAGGGAAAATAATCTTATGAAGCACCGATGGTCTACCCACCCCTTTTTTGGTGCACCCCTTAAAGCATGCACTCAGAGACATTAAGACTCAATAGGTTCCTACAAAAAACAAAGTGGCAGTAATCAAAAAAAGTTAGAGAATATTGTGTATATAGAATGTGGTTATTTATCATACAACATGATGCCCTTTGGACTCAAAAATGTGCTAGCCATATTATCTAGAGTGGTAATCACCATATTTAAGGACTTCATTCACAAGTTCCTCTAAGTGTACCTAGATGATTGGACTATGTATGGGCTAGTGAAAGACCATTATGACAATTTATGCATTATGTTCAAGAGGTGTAAATAGTTATAGATATCCTTAAACCTGAATAAGTGCAACTTCACAACACCATTTGTCACCTTACTTAGGCACATCATCTGTAAATATGGTCTGCTTATTGATCTTACCAAGATCACAATTATCCTACAACTCCTAACCCCTTCAACATCGAATGACATTCATGAATTTATTAGATATTATGGTTACTATATAAAGTTCATAAGGATATATTCAAGGATTATGATACTTTTAGAGGATCTCTTACGTAAGGATGGCCCATTTTATTAGGGCTCAATGTAAGAAGATGCCTTTAAAACTCTGAAGCTCAAGTTGGCTTACATGTTTATTTTACAATTTCTTGACTAGATGAATCCATTCTATGTACATGTGAACGTATCTAGTTTTTAAATTTGCACCATTATAACACAACCTGATAAAGGCAAAATGGATCATCCCATATCCTTCATAAGCAGGAAACTAACCCAAGCATATTAGAATTATACAACAACCAAGCATGTGGTGATTGCCATAGTCTACACCCTCAAAAAATTTAGGAAATACTTTTTGGTAACCCCATTCATCTTATTCACCAATTATGAGGTGATTAAGTACCTTTTAAATAAGCCCATTCTGCATGGGCACATTTGTAGATAGATAGTTCTATTTCAATAATTCTAATTTTTAGTTGTCATAAATCCTAGAAAATAGAACTTAGGCCTAGACCATTTATCCCACATTTACTTTGGTGATGTGGTAGTGTCTATTGAGGATGAAATTCTAGATGTGAAACTCTATAGGTTTTATCATGTCCTTGAGGACTTAGTAGAGATAGTTTCTTTTTTAACATCTAGATCAATACCCTAGACTATGACAACCAAAGAAAAGAAACAATTCATAGTTTGTGCCACCCCTTTTCAACTCATTAGTAGGGAACTATATAAATTGATCTGAGATGAAGTCCTATAGTGATGTGTCTTATAACATGAAAGGGATTTTATCTTACAAGAGGTGTATGAGAGAATACCAGGAGGCCATTATGTTGGAGGTGATACAATATGTAAGGTGTTATAATCAAGCTTATGGTGGCAAAGTCTATTCCAAGATGTAAAAAATTACACCAAAGTATGTGACATTTTCTAGTTTATAGGAAATCCCAAATATTAGGATGAGATTCCTCTCATTCCCATTATTGCTCAAGCACCATTAGAAAAATGGGACATTGACTTTGTTGGGATGATCACTCCTATAACAAGGTGCACAAGCAAAATATATATTCTGGTGGCCACCAATTATTTCATCAAGTGAAATGAAGTAGCACTAACAAAAAATTTCATAGCCATCACTGACATGAGTTTCATATGGGAGAATATCATAAGTCACTATGGGTGCCCACTTAGTCTAACTAGAAATAGAGGCATGCACTTCATCAATAAAAATATGCAAATCTTGCTAACTAAATACATGGTGGTGTACCACAAGACAACACCTTATCATTCCCAAGTGAATAACACAACTGAGGTGTTTAATAATATATTGGGGACATGCCTCACAAATATATGTGATGTTTTCAAACATTAGGATGATTGAGTGTTAGCAATACTATGGGCCTACTTAATTACATATAATAGCCTAAACAAGGCCACACCATTTCAACTAGTATTTGGCATAGAGGAAATTTTACCAATGGAATTCTCATTATGCATTGTGCATATTAGTCATTTGGATTACCAAGAATCCTTGAGTACATGACTGTAAGACTTGGAATGTTTGGATGAGGTGCATACCCAAGCAAGATGGAGTTAGCAAATAGAGAAGGCATGTCAAAAGCTATGGCATGACAGTTATATAAAACACAAGGTGATTATTGAATGGGCATTAGTATTAATCTATGAATCCAAGTACCTCAAGCATTTAAGAAAGTTATGAATTAGGTGGATGGGCCCTTATGTCATCCACAACATATTGGAGACAAATGCATGCAAGTTGTACATGTTGTTAGGTGAAATGTTCCCTAGGTATTTCAATGGCAATTGACTAAATCCCTATAGGTAATAGGATGGTGCTTTCACCATTAAACACTGACTTACTAGTCAAAAATTAGTTGTGTTATGCTAACAAAAATAAATTTTGGCATAAGCTAAACATTTCCTTATGTTTTGTATTGTGTTGGCACTGAGTTAATAAGTGAGGCACTTTCAGCCCTACACAAGAACTATTCAGGCACTTCCATGCATAACTCCAGTTGGGTGAGTCAAGAATGGGTACTTTCTAACTGCATAATACCAAACACCTAAGTTTTTGGGCACATGGAGTTTTCCAAACTTGGAAAACTATGAGTACCTAGTAAATAAAGGGAGGTGCATAGAATGCTATTGTGTAAGAAATAAAATGGAGGCACACAATATGCTTGTGCATAAAATATCAAGAGAGGAAATATAAGTGATGGAGGACCAATGCAAGGGATTTTTATGGGGTAGGGAAGGCTAAAGCAAGAGATGAAAGTGTAAGAAATCAACAAAGGAATGAAAATGTGCTTTAAAAGAAGTGCAATAGAAAAAGGAAATGGAACTAAGGAGACTAAATAATATACATGTGAAGCATTGTTCTAAGGTTTCCATAAGAATGGAAAAGGTCATGCCAAGGTGAATGAAGTATAGAAGGAAGATCATCTAGACAAGCTAGCATCCACATAATGATATGTGGGAATTGACAATTTGAAAACACCTATCACTTCATCGATTAAGCCATTAATAGAATTTATTTTAGTGATGATAGAAGCACAAAGATCTATAATAAATGAAAATGTGGTGGTGGATTTTTATAGATTTTATAGGTTTTAACAAATTTCAATAAATATATGCATCACCATGCCATTACTCACCTAAAATAAAGAGGGTAGATGAAGCTAAGATATAAGGAGGTTGATGATGCACTAATTTAGGTTATAAACCTTAAGATAATTTGAACCCAAAATTTAGAGTAAAACTAGAGATAAACTAGAGTCAAAGTGAGAAAACACTACCAAAGTGAAACCCTAAGCACCCATAGCTACCAAATGAGAATGAGTGAATAGGTAATGAGATTGGATTTCATTTAAAATTGAAATAGAGGCTTGTGGAGAAGGAATTACCAAAGAACTAGGTATGAGAAATTTTGAGTAGTGCTAAGGCTACCATTAATGGTGAATGAATCTCAAGAACTGAAGTCATATTCACAAACCCCATGACTATGAAAAATTACCAAGAAACATTACAGGGTTTAGTAAGGTCAACATATCATACTTCAACACTAGCTAATTTTGAATGGGGAAGAAATGAATGTTTTTGGTTTACCATAGGCATAAAAATATGCCAAGAAGGCATAGATCATATACAAGATAGCCACTATGAAGAATAAGGTGCAACTGGTTGAGGGGGTTAGAGTCATTGAGGTTAAACCTAAGGCACTCACCAAAATGTCATATTGGGAAATGTAGTTTCACTTGAAGGTCTTGGTCAAGGATACTTGGGTGTCTTTCATGCACACCTAAAAGTTGAAAGAATATAACCATCACACATCGATGCGACCACCAGTACAACCCAACTCTATGAGTTTCCATGTTTTGGAAAAATAGAGGAACTTGTGTAGTTATTCCTCTCACACATCAATGGATACTTCTTCTACTTTAAAAAGAGGCACATGTAGTTATTAGTGTGCCTAATCAGTAGAATCACTGGGCTCCCAAACTCAGGCACACATATCCACTTGATGATGGTAGATGACATAGAAGTAGAAAGGGTTGTGAAACTCCTTAGTTATTATAAAGGAGGATTTGCACTCCTAATAAAGGACATAAAGGACCCTATCATGAAGAATATATTGCACCTCATGAGTTCTAATATTTTCCCTAGTGTATGATGGATGGATTTTAGCAAGGCCTACTTATGCATCACCTATCACATGATACAAGTGGTCAAATTTAACATTGTAAAATTCATTACAAAGGATATGGTGAAGAATGCACTAGAATGTCATAATGAATGAGATGATTTTAGTTGAGGGTTGATACTAATATTAATTATTATGGAGGAGATCGGCATACTTAATGGTGATGAAGACAATCTTTAGGTCTTCCTGATACACAAAGACTCCCTAATGCTAAAGTAACAAGACTTCACCTACCCACTTTCCTTCTCCCAAAAATATAATACATGAGTAATGGGATGGTAAACTTAGTACATAGAGGCATTCATGATTGAATGGTGCATCCCTCAAGCTCTCCCCTAGCACATGTTTGTCATGATGACCTTTAATATCATGTAACATTTTGGTCTAGTATGGCTAGTGCTCACAGATGATAACCTATCCAAATAGTTTAAACTCCATTACACATTTTTCAAAAAATATTTTAGGGAGGTGATAAGAAGGATTCCTGATGCATAATAGTTGGACATCTTAATAAAGGATGTGGATATGGAAAGGAGTAGGTTAAGGTGCCAATGTGTGCACCCAATAGGGAAAGCCACAAAGGACAAGGAGGATGAATATGATTGAATGGACCTCCATCCCCTCCAAATATAATTCATCATAGGGTGCATCTTAAATTTATATTATGAGATCATGAAAGAAAGCATAGACCCTAGGAAAGATGATGACCTCCCTCTTCAGATCGATGATGATGTGAAGCTAGAATCATCAGTGTAAATGAAGTCTCCATAGAAAAAGTGGGGAGAGACACTTGAAGAAATTTAGGAGAACATTGGTTTAAGGGTCACCTCTATCAAAAAATCACCCCTTAGACTCTAAAAAAGAAGCATGTGACCTTCATGCTAGAGACTACTTCCAATAAGAAGCCAAAAAATAAGAAGTCTAAGGGACTCATGGTGATGCCAACAATAACCCTAGTATAAATAGATGTGAAAGAGGCACATGAACAAGGAAGGGAGGAAGAGATAGAATAACCAAAGTCTAAATTATACAAAAAGTGAGAGAGGAGTCCAGCACTAAAGAATTTTACAAGGCCCTCCAAGTTGGCACTGCCACCACACTTGAAGAGACAAGGAAGTACCCAACACCTAATCTAAAGATCCCTCCACATATTCTCCAAAATTTGAGGAAAAGAAAAGGTTTTGGAATAAAATGAGGCACAATGAGGAAGAAGTTGAGATGGTACTAGAACTACAGAACAATAGGAAGGATATGAAGGACACCAACATCACTCAGGAAAACATTAAGAGAATTGACGATGAGGAGGAGAAGGCCAAGGAAGAGAAGTCAAAGAAAAGGAAGGTGAATAAAGAATCAAAGGAAAACAAAGAAAATAAATAAGGGAGGTTTCTACAAGTGCAGAACCAACTATGGAAGTAGTAGAGAAGGCACCCAACACCCCCACCAACAAAGTAGATAAAGCTTCACAATAGGAATTCCCAAGTAGTGAAGGGGTACCTAAAAAAAGGAAGGTGATTTTGGTGCCTTTGAAAATAATAAATAGAGAGCATCGAGGAACCCTAGTATAAATAGAATGAATTAGAATCTAGTGCCGAGGGAATACACTTGGAAGTTAGCACTGAGAAACCCTAGGAAGAATAAGTAGACAAAGGGGATAAGTCCAAAGAAAAACCCCTTTATGAATGGGAAGAATACACCTCTGAATAAAGTATAGAAGAAATTGGTAGCAGTGATGAAGAGGAAGAAGAGAAAATGGAGCTAGCCATCACTAATAAATAAGGCACGAAGTTAAACATAAGGGGAAAAGTGTAGAAGAGTGGATGGAAGATGATTTTTATATGTTTGAATTCATGTCCCCCAAATCTACTAAAGACATGATGTGCAAACAAATTATGTTTGCATTTGATAACTATATGGATAAGCCTCACTTTGAGGTGCCTCAAAGGGGCATATTGGGCACAGATAAACCTAAATAAGGGCACGAATCCCTTATCATAAATCCCTATTCCATGAACCCAATCAGGTCTATGAATGCACTCATCTAAATGGCCACTGAAGTCATGTGAAATAACATCATCAATAATGGTAGAGCAAAGAAATGGAATTTTTTTATAAAGATGCCAAAGATGAAGTGCATGCCATGAAGTTAAAGCTATAATAACTATGTGAATGCATAGAGATAGTTGAACCATCCCTTTTGGTTGACTTTGATACATCAAACCTCTTAGAGGTTGAAAAATTATGTGTGTTAGTGGAGTAGGTGCTCCCAAAGATGAAACCAAAGCTAATACAAGAAGAAGAAGAAGACTCATGTGTTGCACTGCAAAAAGAGCTAGTTGCCAAGATCGAAGGGGTAGATTACCTCTTTTCAAAGATAAAATAAGGTGTAAATGTATCCTATGCCATCTTTATGTCATTTTCCAACCAAGAGTCAATCATATATGCATACCTCAAGAAGGCAAAGGGGGAAAAGAAGCACTGATCACTCAGGTGTACTCTATGAGTAGGATGAAGTGCACATAGATAATAGGTAGGGTTAATGAACTGAGCACATAGATAAAGGACTAGGAACATAACTTGGAAACTCTCTTATATGCCTTATAAATGAAGGATTATGAATAAGGAACAATCCTTGATGGAAGAGTGATAAAAGCTAAGGAAAATCTTGTAGCCTTTAGAAAAGAGCTATGGAAGATAGATTTACTTCCACTTAGCACCACCTCTATGGAGATGAACATCACCACTAAGGAAATCAAGCTCACTATCAAGGGATTTGAGGACTTTAGTGTCTAACTTAAGGAGAACACACTTGAGCTTTTCACATTGAAGGGTTTGACAATCTAATTCAAGGATAGACTAGCAGTTTTGTATGGGGTAATGTTGGGCCACTATTTTAATTATGGGATCTACACCAACTCGATAGACAGCTCAACATGAGGTAATCATTTGGGATGATTGATATTTTTGTATCCTTTGTGCTAGATGGAGGAATTGATGCACACCTTGAGATATCTAGTAGGTGGATAACCAATTCAATGATTACTTGGCCTTCTTCAAGGAGTGGATAGATGTGGCAATTAAAACACAAAGAGCACAAGGTAATGAATCCAATAGAATGATTACTAAAACTCTAGCTCATCACCTAACATGCACAGCTCCACCCTATAAGAAGGTGCTTTTATAACCTATAAAAGATAGCTTGAACTAGTGAGCAAGGAGGATGGAACTTTGATGGAACAAAGATCTAAAGAAATAGAATTGAATCTACATGTTTTTACCACCATTAGTGTTAGGATTATCTTAGATGCCTTTTAGGCTTCTCTTGTATATGCTCAAGCTTGCATGTGAGCCTTTGGGTAGTTAATTAGCTGTAGAAAATCATACTCTTGATTTTAATATAATATACTCTATTATGTTAAATTTTAGTTAATGACATAGAAGGGTTAAAATAAGACATGGACTCTAGTTTATATGACAGAGTTATTAATCCTTGAATGTACAATGGCTATACTGTTGTAGTTTATAATCATGTATGTTAAGAATGTATATTTAAGCTTTTAGTTTATGATGTTAATGAAATCTCTATAATTTATGATGATGTCTATACATTATGTAATAATGGCCTAAGTCTAGATAAGAGCCCATGCTAAGCAATGATATCCTTGCATGAAGTGTGAACCTAGTATGAAATTGATCTAAAGCATCTCCTTGACTCCTCAAAGTGCCTAAATGATGCTAAACTTAATGAAAATAAAATCTTTCACCCTTGAGACTATAGAAACAACTTGGTATAAAATTGTGCCCTTTTGGCTAGAACTATTTCCTCAAAATAGGCATGCACCTATAGATCATCTAGCTTAGCCCAAAAAAGGCTACACCAATGGATCTACCACAAGCCTTCTCTGAATAACCAAGTCCCTCAATGAAAAATTGCACCATGGCATAACTAGCCCAATACAGGCCCCAGTTCTTTCTCTATTATGCTTTAGGTGAGTTCATAAGGTTTGCACCTTATGTGAATTGATGTTAGCATAGACGATTGATAAATGTTGAGCACTACAAGAATACATAATGTTTTTTCCTAGTTTTAATGAGTCTAGGGATAACTTAGACAATTGGATAAGCACCTAAATCCTTAATTGATGGACTAAAGACCCAATTTTATACAACATATGTGGAAGTTTTGAAACATATCCTACTTAGCGTAAGTCAAATGTTCAATCAAGGACACAAAGTAACCTTTTATAATAGAGGGTGTGAGATAAAGAGAGCCAAATCAAGAAGGCTAATTTAAAATGCCAAGAGGACTGAGAGTAATTTATATGTATTAAATGAGATCAAGAAAAAGAGATGTTTTATGAGAAAAATAGATGAAAGTTGGATATGGTACAGAAGGTTACGTCACATAAACTTAGACAACCTATTCAAGATTATCACTAAGATTTTTTTGAAGAACATGTCTAAGATCATCAAACTTATAAACATACTTTGCAAGGCATGTCAACATGGTAAGAAGAATAGAAGAAGGTTTAAGTCCAAGGAGTACTCTACTACAAGACCTTTAGAGTTGATACACACTGATCTATGGACCTACAATAATTCAAATAATTCAAAGATATAACTTATTCATGTTAATCATTGATAATTACACAATAATGAATTGGGTTGCATTCTTGAAATAAAAATCATAAGATCTTGACAAGATCAAGGTATTCAAGGCTCTTGTTGAGAATGAGAAGAATGGGAAGATCAAGTGCTTAAGATATAATAGAGGATGAGAGTTTTGGTCTAATGAATTTGATGACTTATATGAGGTTCATGGAATAAACAAATAATTCTCAGTAGTTAGGACACCTTAGCAGAATGGGGTAGTGAAAAGGAATAATATGATAGTTCAATAGATGGCTAGAACTATGCTAAATGAGTCTATATTATCTGATGGATATTAAAGAGAGGTAGTAATAAATGTTGTCTACATTTAAAATAGAGAATAGATAAAGACTAATGGAAACAAGACTCTTTATGAACTATGTAAGGGTGTACCTACCAATGTTGAATGATTTAGAGTGTTTGGGAGAAAATGTTTCATCAAAAGATATGATGAAGGCTTGGAAAATTTTGATTCTAGATCTGATGAAGGCATATTATTAGGATACTCATCAATGAGCTCAACCTATAGATATTATAATAAGAGACTAAAAAATATATTGGAAAGCACTAATGTGAAGATTTATGAGACAATGAAATCTCACTCATAGTCAAATAACACTTTAGAGAATTTGGAAGACACTTTGGCATTCTTAGAAAATCTAAAAAGTGTTTAAAAATTCTTCAAAATCAATTTTTAGCACAATTTTCCCCATGTTTTTGACATTTTTTATTGATACTTAGGTCACACAGTGACAAACATCAATTTTATGTAACCAACATTGGTCCTAGATAACCAACATCAGTTAGGTTATAGCAAAAAACATAGAGAAAAATTGCATTTTTACATCTTTCTTCAAAATTACAAGTTATTATTTTAAGTTTTAAGTCTCTATCTAAACAAATATTTGCATGATCCAGAGATTTTCTAGATATTTTATTCTAACTTGGGATAATAAGATTTTTTTATGAAATATCTTTTTTTCCTAAATGTTCACAAGGGATAGTTATCGGTATTGATTCTTTTATGACCAGCATCAGTCTTGTTGTAACTGACATTGGTCACTGTTAATCAACATCAATCTATATGTTTTAAAAATAGATACCCTAAGAGAAATATTTCAAAACTTTCATGATTCATTATCAATTGTGATTCAAATTAGGGGGAAACTCTCTAACCTTTACAAGACCTATGTGTAAAAGTGACTAAATTTGAGCATGATTTAAATCTTGAACCTTCCCTTTGGTGTTTAAAAGGAACTTAGATGGTTTGTTTAATTGTTTTGTGAACTTTTTTAAAGTTTTTGAAAATTAAGGCCAAGGGGCCAAGAAATTCATTAAACACTTCATTTGGTGCTTAAAACTAACACTCACTTAAATTGCAAATTTTCAAGTGTGTTGTTTTATGTTAGATCAATTATAGATTTTTTTTTGTGCAAAATGAAGATTGTGTGTATGCTTTCCCTCCATCCCATTTAAGGAACTTGGGTGACCGAAAGCACCTTTTCATTGAGATTATGTCTTTGTCTAAGGCATGAAAATAAAGTTATCTACGTTGTCCCCAAAACCTATATGGTTTGAGTGATCTAAAAATAATCTCTAAAGTCTTTTCACTTAGTTTTATTTTATTCAATTTGGCTTGTGGAGGGGAGTTCATAACTTATTCATGAGTTATTTAGGGAAGCTTTGACTTGGGGTTTCATCTCACGACATTGTTTCAACCCCACTCCATAGTGGGGTATATAAATTAGAGTATATATACTATGAGAGCTGGGGGGTTGATCAGCTAACCTCTCCTTTCATGATGAAAACCTGATTTAGGTTTGGCTAACTAGGGGATTCCACTAAGAATTACATAGATGGAATCACTATGCAAAATAGTAGACCCTTGAATAGTAATTTAATTGGTATGAACTTAATTGACATGAGGCATCTCTAGTATTAGCCATGATTTAAACCATCTAGATGGATGAAAATTTAAGTTTTAGAACAACCCCACTTGCCATGGATAAATTGTTGATGCAAGGAAAGTAGCCTAAAGGTCCATGTCACCATACAATAATTTGGAATAAGGGGGGTGTAAAAACCCTACTAATTCATGCACTTTTATTTTTAGATTAACACTTAAAATCCTCCCAAGAGCACTATATAGATGGATTTCAAAAATACAATGCAACCTTGTCAATTTAGGGCTTAGGATGATTTAATTAGTTATATTTGTCTTTTCATTTACTTTCTTGGTCATTATTTGAATCTATAACTTATTTGTGAATAAAACATGTCATAACCAAACACATTTTTTATCAACCATTTATTGAACAAGGAGGCATTATATTGGTCAAATATAAATTATCTTTGCTTTATTCAAATCCTGATCTTACACATTGTATTTGTATTGATTTAAATAACACATTTATGCTAAAAATTTGATTCTAAACCATTTTTTGAAAATCTCCAAGTCCTTCACTTTTTAATTCAACTTCGTAATCTCACCTTTCTAAGTTTTGGGGTAATGTGTTAAATTGGTTTACCATTTGTACTTGCTCTTTGGTAACTTGGGTATGATTTCCCATTTGGATTGAAGGTCATTTGATGGGTGTTGTCATTCCCTTCATTTAATCAACTTCTTATTGATGTCATATTTAACCAGGGCTATGTCTAAAGCTATATGCAACAAGAAGAATCATAGTGATTTAGTAATTGATTGTAGGTATATGTATTTTTTCTTTTTGTTTTTGGTGTTTTTTAATGTCTTGAAGACTTCTTGGTTAAAACCTTATTGGAATCAATCTATGCAAATTTGTCGGAAGTAGACACACATTGTATAAATGAAATAGATCACTGAAAATAAACATACTTTTGCATAATAAAATAGATTGTTGGAAATAAACACACTTTTGCAGAATAAAATAGATTGCTGGAAATAAACACACTTTTGCAGAATAAAATAGATTGCTAGAAAATGATTACAAAGAAATGAGAATTTAATCTAAAATGCCTACAGGAACAAATTTACAACAAATTTTAAATTTAAGAAGTCATAAGCATTTATAAATTTAACAGAGTTACCTATTTGCTTTTACGAATAAAATATAAATACCGACCAAAAATGAAGATCCTAGTTCTTTGGAGGAGTGGACCCTTGCTCTGCCTAGAAACAAGATTGAACAATTTAATTTGTTTTCAAAATAGAAATGGCTTATTTCATTGATAAAATGTTATGTATTAAAAAAATGTACTAGTCTATCCTTTTCTCTATATTCTTCAATGATCTTCTTTTATCTCTTCCTAAATTCCCAAGTCTGTATATATAGATGCTTTGATAGCTGTAACTTTTTCATAGATATGATGGAACTGAATCGTACGCAGAATAGATGCTAAATCAAGATGTGGCTGGATGTCTAGCTGTGTGATAAATGTCTTGGATCTACAAATATAGAAATTAGGAATCTGCTCCTGATTTAATGGGATCATCGACCTAACAGATCATCGGCCATTTTGGAATAGATCCTTATCAGTTCCAGTTCCATATCTAGCCATGAAAGTTTTGGAGTTTATCTATAGGAGTACTAGAGCTAATTCAGATAATTCTAAAGCTTAAATATAGAGTTCCAGAGCTAAGTTCAAAAATGTGACAACTTGAAATAGTATGGTGGAGTTCCAGAACTAAGTTGAATTGATTCCAATGCTTCCAAAAACATGCAATACACTTCATATTTGTTCTTTAGCCTGATGATGACCTATTTTATTACAAAACTTGAATTTTTCAACACACTTGTTAGGAATTACAAGTTTTTAAATGTTAGAATCACAATAAAAAAAGATGGATAATTACATCCTAACTCATCTCAGATCAAAATAAAATTTACAAAATGTAATCAAACTTAATATAAAGAAAAAGTAAGATGAGGTCATTTATTATACATTTATCGGGCATATCCTAGCCTCATCATTTCCCCCATACTTACTTGTTTGTAAGTCCCTTTACAAACTTCACTCTTCAAATTTGGGATTGTATATCCTGCATTCCATTTGATTGCTTAGATCAAATGGCTGGAACTAAATATCCCAATGCTTTGATCTAGAGGTACTCTACCCAACTTTTGCTTCTACTTTTCTTTTCCATTCCATAAATTGAGTGGGATTTTGAAGTTTTCTATTTTGCCAAGGAGATATGGGAGTGAGAAGTAGAGGTGGCCTTGTCCACATGCCTATCCATATGCACCAGAGAGTTTCACTAACCTGAGGAATTATTGTGCATAAAGCTTTTTCCCTTTCTAGACTCTAGATCAAATTTGAAGGGGATATTACTTCCCTTCTTTTCAATGCCATCAGAAGAAATTCCCATCTTTTTAAACATGCATCATAGATATTATCAAAATTAGCCTTCTCATAAGAGGTGAAGACATCCATGCTTTGCTATAAATTGAAAAGATAAGGTCCCCTAAATTTGTCATTAAATGCATGGGATTGGAAATGTGTATCAAAGGTGAGCGGGTTACCATAATGAATTTTCATACAGAGACTAGATGAACTAGCCTTTGACCAATGCTCTGACTCCCTTTCCTACCATGCAATCTAATTTTGAAGAACAGAGACAAATGTGTTAAGCTAGCTTTCTCCTACATATAAATTGATCATAAAACTTGTATTTATTTCTAGCATAAAATTATAGAGGTAAAATTCACAAAGAAGGTTTTTTTGTTCTGTATTGGCTAAGGAATAGGCAATCGAGAAATCAGCTTTGTCTTTTATTTCATATGGAAGGCCACATGCTATCCTTGCCAACTACCAACAAATGAATTGTTCCTCTAAAAACATGTTATAAATAGGGGAAGGTCTTCTGCACGTAAGCAGTTTCTCACTCATCATACAAACTATTTGTATTTTCACAAGACATTTATACTTATCATTTTCCTCCTTGTAAAATTTGTCTTCCCATTCCTTTCTTGCTTTTTCTTCTTCTACCAATTTGCATTTCAAGTCTATTTTGGATGCCTTGATTATACTGAGTTCTCTGCATGTATCATCCCATAATTTCTTGAGTGGTAGATAAGTCAATTCAGTCTGTGCAAAGACTGTTGACACAGAGGTCTGTATTGTACATTTTTCCTCATTCTCCATCAGATGCTTTTTAATCTCTGCTAATTCCTCATTCTTAGCTATGAACTGGTTTATTAATTCTTCAAGGAGCATTTCTTTATGTTCTAATTTGATTTTGAGGAAGTTCAATTCCTCATCCTTTTCCTTGATAATGAGTTCTACTCTAGACAAAAATAGAGCCTGTTTAATCTGTTAGTTTTGTTCTTTTTTTGAAATTTCTTGGGGAGTTAAGCATTCTTTTTCCAGATTTTCTTATTTTTGATATTTCCTCTTCCCCTAATTTTTTATTTTCCTCAGCAATGGTATCAATTTTCAAATGAACTGAAGGAGTAGGAGGAGTTGTTATTGTTCTTATGGAAATACCAGGGTTTTGCCTAAATTTGCCAAGAAATTTGTCTCACATTTCTTCCCCATTTTTATTTGAAAGGAAATGGTGTTGGCATACTAGATGCACTAACCCATGGTGTATGATTGTTCCTACACCCCAAGAATACATTTGGGCCATGGTATGGATGGATTCAAAAATAAACCCTAGAAGATTTACTATATATTCTAGTTTTTTGGCTCCATATCTAAGGTGTATAAGGATTTTTAGGACTTCTTTTCCTATTGTCCCAAATTGTCCATCACAAGTTAAATATTTAACTATCCAAAATGCTACTCTATCAAAGGATTTGGGAAAGCTATCCCTTTTGACTCCTTTGATGATTTTCTTTGTATTATAAATATACTAGGATTCAGCTTCCCCTTCTTTCAATAGGGTTTCAGCCAGGTCTTTTAATTTCCCTTTGACAGGGTTTGGGACATGCACTATTGGTATTCTATACATCTCACTTATTACTTTCACAGAAAAAGGAATAAAAACATTCTGAATTTTTTTTCTTATTTTTTCTAAATTGATAACAAATTCTCTTACCAGTTCATCGTTATATTTGGTAAATTTCCTCAGAAACTCTAGCCATCCTGCCTGTTGAAAGATAGTTGCTACTTCTTCATCTGCAAGGAGTTAGGTATCATTTTCTAGTTCTAACTTCTTTTTGATTTCCATGATTCATTCTTATTGAATCTTACATAGGTTAGCTGAAGATTGCTTTTCTTATCAGTGAAACTAATGATTTTGGCTGTGGAACTAGTGGATTTAGTTGTTGATCTGGCGAATTCGGTAGCGAAACTACTATACTCAGCTATGGAACTAAAGGAGGTAATTTGTTGTATCTCTTTTGAAATTTTTTTGTAGCTATTTTTTACTTTGTTGATGCAATAATAAGAATGATTCTTTATGACTATCCATCAACTCATTCCATCATCAATATCTTTCTCATGATTTTGCACATTTAACCATGATGTACAATAGATGACTCATCATATTAATCTTTTAAATTAAGTCTAATCACACATGCAAAATTTCAATTTAACCTTTAACAAGTTAAAAACATAATTACCTTCCTTGATGATGTAATCCCTCCATCATGATGACTCATCATTCCTGAAAAATGGTTAGAAAGAAAATAGCTAGAATAAAAAAAAGTTTTATTTGAATTAGCCATTTATTTGAGAAGATCAACCGCCATCACCGGTTTTCAATTGATCCTTTTTTTTTAAGAAGAGAATGCCATTTACTAGTTTTAATTCTCTTCCCTTTATTTTGGATCTTTTCATCTAATTATTTGATCATTCTAGAAGAACTAGGTTCTTCCATATGATCAAATTCTTTGTTTGATTCAATCTACTTCAAGAATTCATCCTTAGTAGGAGGCTTCCTATAAAGTTTTATCCTGTGTCCATTGACCAAGAGTATTCTTCTGCTACCATCAATGGGAAGTAACTGGATAGAACCATTGTCAAATATTTTTTTGATCTGATAAGGTCCCAACCATCTGGTTCTTAATTTGCCTTTGAATTGTTGGTACTTAGAATCAAACAACAATGCCCAGTCTCCTACTTTGAATTGTCTTTCCTTGATATGTGAATCATGCCATTACTTCCTTTAACCTTGTATTATCTTTATCTGGTGAAGTGTTTCCATTATAAATTCATCCAATTCATTGAGTTGAAGGATTCACTCCTTTTGAGCTACATCCAATTCAATTCCCACCTTAGCTGTTGTCCTCAATGTCTGTAGTTCAAACTCAATAGGCAACAAGGGTTTTTTCCCATAGACTAACTCATATGGTGAAAACCCTGTTGTGGTTTTCCAAGTTGTATTGTAAGCCCAAATAGCTTTATGTAGTCTTTTTACCCAATCTCTTCTTTCAGCTTCAACTATTTTAGTGAGGATATTTTCTAATTCTCTATTTGTTACTTCAGCTTGTCCATTTGCTTGCGGGTGATAGGGAGATGACTTCCTATGATTGATCTAATAATACATTGTGAAGGCTTGGATCATATTGGACATAAATTGTGGTCCCTAGTTTGAAAGTAAGCTTCTTGGTGCTCCAAACTTTACCATAATTCTGTGCCAAAGGAAAGCAGCAACTGCTTCTTTAGTGGCATTTGTTAAAGCCTGCACTTCTACCCATTTTGTTACATAATTAGTACACACAAGAATGTGCTTTTTTTCTTGTGAAAGAGGATTAAAGGGTCCAACAAAATCCAATCCCCATCTCTCAAATGGTTCAATCACTACTTGTGGTTATAGAGGCATTTCACTGGTAATGGTTGGTTGTCCCATCCTTTGACAAGGATCACACCGCCTGATATATCTCTTCACATCTTTGTATAGAGATGGCCAATAGTAACCAGTGCTAAGTATCTTGTGAGCTATTCTTTTCACTAAATAGTGTCCTCCACTTGGTTCATCATGACATGCCCAGAGGATGTCAAATATTTTATCTTCTCTCACACACCTGCGTAAAACCAAATCAGCACCACATTTAAATAGCATTCCTTTTAACCATTTGAACTATCCATTGGTTTTGATTAATTTTTTAATTTGATTTTTAGTGAAAAGAGGAAACTTCCCTATTGCAAGATAATTTTCCATGTCAACAAACCATGGTGTATTAGCTGAAATAACAAATAATTGTTTATCTGAAAAGTAATCCTTGACTAGATTCTGCTCCCCTATAGTGGTCAATCTTGACAAGAAATCAGCTACCAGATTAGATTTGCCTGGATTGTCCACAATGGTAATATCAAACTCTTGTAGAAGTAATAACCATCTAATTATTCTACCTCCAACCACTAGTTTGTTCATTAAATATTTAATTACTGAGTGATCTGTTTGTACAAATATTTTGTACCATGTAATGTAATGTCTAAATTCATTGATTGCATAGATCATAGCCAGAAATTCTTTTTCAGTAGTAGTGTATTTTTTTTCATTGGGAGTAATATTTTTAATAAAATAGTAAATAGCATACATTCTTCCTTATTCATCTCTCTGTCCCAAAACTACACCAATTGAGGTATTTGAGGCATCAGTTTGGATGTGAAAAGGTTTCTCCCAATTAGGTCCTTACAATATTGGGGTAGTTACTAATTTCTCTTTAATTTCTTCAAAATCATGTTGACACTATTCATCCTAAATAAATTCACAGTCCTTGGTAAGCAATTTAAACATGGGGGTAGAAATTTTACTAAAATCCTTGATAAAGCACCTATATTATCCAGCATGTCCTAAAAAAGATATGGTATCTATGGGAGTTTGAGGAATAGGCAAGTCTGAAATAATCTTGATTTTGTTTTGGTCAACTTGAATTCCTCTTTTTGAAATATGATGCCCTGATACAATCCCTTCATCAACCATCATCAAACATTTCTCATGACTAAGAGACAAGTGATGTTTTTCACATCTTGTTAATACTCTATCCAAAAAATTTAAGGCATCATCAAATGTATCTCTATACATAGTAAAGTCATCCATGTATACCTCCACATAGTCATTTGTTAGGTCTACAAAAATTGCTAATACAGTTCTTTGAAAGGTTGCTAGAGCATTACATAGTCCAAATGGCAATACCATGTAAGCAAAGGTACCCCATGGACAAGTAAATGTATTTTTATCTTAATCCTCAACAACAACTCTGATTTGATTGTACCCACTAAATCCATCCAAGAAGGAAAAGTACTGTTTACCTTAAAGGTTGTCTAAGACTTGATCTATGAATGGTAAAGGAAAATAATCTCTTAGGGTGTCTTTGTTCAATTCCCTATAGTCAACACAAATTCTCTATTTTCCATTCTTTTTAGGGACAATTACAATAGGAGACACCCATTGGCTATCTGAGATAGGGTAGATAAAACCTACTTATAATAATTTTTCAATTTCTTATTTGACTATATCCCTTAAGTCTAGATTAATCCTTCTCTGAGGTTGCCTAGCTGGTATAATGTTTTTAGTATAAATTTGATGGGTGTAGATACTTGGATGAATTCCCTTCATATCTCTATAGTCCCAAGAAAAATCTTTAGTATGATCCTTCAGAACATCAAATAGTTTGACTTCTTCATTGTTCTTTAACCAGCTATTAATATTCAAAAAAATTCCTGGTTGAATATCAACATGTTTGGTTCCAAGATATGATGGACTGATTTGTTGAAAGGGTTCCATTAAGGTATTTAGTGGATAGGCATGTGGTAACAACATATAATATGTAACAACATCTTCTAAAGTTCCTAGAGGCAGAATGCTAGACAAGGGATAGCAGGAAGAGTTATGATACTTATCTGTTATAGGTTAAACTCCTCATTACTGTTGTTTTCCAAAAAATCTTCATCAACTCTTGATATCTGTAAAGCTGAAGCTACAGATCCTTCCTCTCACCAAGAGAAATCACATTCCTCCAGAGTGAAATTATCTTCATTTGCAGAGAATTGGTGTGGTTCTAGAACTAACTGTGATGGTTCAGGAACATATTCTGCATGTTTCAGAACTAACCCTGACTGCTCCAATAACGATTGATGTTCATTTAATGAAGGATTAACCATATCATCTATTTCTCATACATGATCCTACAATGTTATCATAGCCAAAGAAAATAGATTTTTCTCATTAATATCAGGATTATCAACCCATAATTTCACTTGATTATTAATAAAAGGTCGTGTAGATGGATATAAAGAAATTTGCTTAGAATTCTTACCATTTGAAATAGTCATATCACCTGACCTACAATCAATTAAGGTAGAAATTGTAGCTAACCATGGTCTCCCCAAAATAATGGGATAACTAAGTGGTTTACCTTTTGGTTTTAAGATAAGGGAGTCGACTGGATATTCCCATGATTCTACCATTACTGCCACATCTTCAATAACTCCTAGTTTTGCTACAGACTGATCTGCCATCTGCAATATGGTATTAGTAGGTTGTATGCCTATTAATAGTAATGTTTTCAAAGTTTCCACTACCATTACATTGATAGTTGCACCCAAATCAATTAAAACATTATGTATATCCTTATTCCCTATAGAAAGAGAAATAATAGGGCTTCCAGGATCTCCATATTTGGGTAGTAGGAGTTTTTCTGCTAATAAATCAACAAGTTTCCCATCTACTTGAATAGTCCTGGGGTACTGCTTCTTTCTTCCAAGTTTTTTAAAACATAATAGTTTGATTAACTTGTTCAAATCTAGAATATTCTTAATTACTTGTAACAACGGTATTTCAATATTCAATCTTCTTAGTTCCTACACCAATTCAGATTCCTTAAGTTATATGATTTCTTTAAGTCTTTCTAGAAATGGAATCTCAGTAGAAGTTCTTTCTAGTTCCTTATCTTTTTCTTTGTCAGCTTCCTTAAGTGTAACTGTGCTAGGGGTTTTAGCTTCTTCTGTCATCTTAGTGATTATAACAGGTGGACTACTAACTATTTTTCCAAATTTGGTTTGAATGTTTTTACAATCCATTATATTTAAATCAACTGATTTTTCTAGTTTTATTTTGTATATAGGAGTTATTTGTTTGCTTCTTGGGTTTGCTACTAGTTATGCTAGAATTTGTGTTTGTATTATGTTTTCAACCTATGGATTTTGTCCTAGAGGTCCCATTATGGCTTTTTGGTTCTGATTTGGATATGTCTTCCCTTACACATAATTATTAGGGCCCCATCTAGGTTGTGGCCAAGCATAAGGATTTCCTTGACCAGCCTAAGGTTATTGATGTCCTTGAGTATACCAAGATTGACTTGCCCAATCTTTAGGATGTCATGTGGGTTGAGGTGCCCAAGGTGGCTGCCCCCAACTTTGTGGTAATGTTTGAGCTGCCCATGGCATCATCTAGGGATTAGGTGCTAGTCTTGGCATAAACTATCCTTGGTTAGGTTATCTATAAACAAAATTTAATTCTTTTATGGTGAATGATGTATTGGTTTGTTTGAGCTGATTTTTTATGAGTGGAAGAAGAGAAAAAGTGTGAGTATCATGTTCTTTAGATTCACAGACAAGACATACTTCTATGTTATCCAAAGGGCATTCCCTTATTGCATGCTTCTTCTTGCATCTAGGACAATACATGGATAATGGTTCAAGTTGGGAATTTGCTTTAGCTTGAAATCAATTCATGGTGGAGGTTAATTGAACTAATATGTCTGTTTTAAAGTTTGCCAATTCATCCATCAATTTTTTCATATCTGGATTCAAATTTTTAACCGTTTTCCCCTTTCTAGGTCCACCCCTTGTCCTTGAATAGTTTCTACAAATTTCTATGATTTTGTCCATTCTTAATTGAGAAATGTTTCCTCCACCAATTAAATCAAGGGTTTCCCTAGATTCATCATCTAGACCTTTGAGAAAAATGGTTTTATTTAAATCTTCTTGAAGTAAAAATCCACATCTTTTATTCACAGAAAGGAATCTATCCAAATAATCTTCCATATTTTCATCTTCTTCCTATTTGATTTTGAAAAATTCTTCCTTTCAATTTGTTCCTCTACAATAATCTTGATATTTTTCTAGGAAGATAGTTTCCATTTATTCCTAATTGGTAATAAAATTAGATGCTAATCCCATAAACCACCTCATTGCTACATCCTTTAGAGTAGATGGAAACAATTTCAGTTTTTGATTATCTATCTTGTAATCATAAGTCTGTGATAGTACTTTAAACTCAAATAGAAATTGGTCAGGATCCTCAAATGACATTCCTATAAATGTGGGAAAGTGTGCAAGTGAGATGTTTTTCATAGTGTTTTCATCATCCTCGATCTGAATGGGATAGGTAAAGGTTCTCTTCCAACTTCTCATGCCATCTCTCTAGTATTTTCTAGTCCCTTCTCCCAGTCAATGTGGTATGTGGTTTGTTTTGGGGATGGTGAAAAGTCAGGAGTAGGAGGTTGACTACTCAATTGAGAATCAAAACTTTCCCTTAATGGATCTTGAGAAATAATCTTCCTCCCTAAGGTTCTACTTGGTTTTGGTGAGTGATCCAAAAAAATTTAAAATGGCAATTTTGCTTCTTGTCTTGTAGGAGATAATGGTGCCTCCAATTCTTGCTCAGTGTCCTTTCTTAAACTAGAGGATGATGGAAATTCTTGTTCAGATATTTTGGGTAGAAATCTACCCTTGGATTCTCATCGTCTACTCATAAATTATGGAAATTTTCTTTAATTAATAAATGAATGATTGTTGCTCTTGTTGACACGTAATTGGAAAATTATAACTAGTGAGTCCCTAGCAACGGCACCAAAAATGATGGGTGTCATCATTCCCTTCATTTAATCAACTTCTTGTTGATGTCATATTTAACCAAGGCTGTGTCTAAAGCTATATGAAATAAGAAGAATCGTAGTGATTTAGTAATTGATTGTAGGTATCTGTATTTTTTATTTTTATTTTGGGGTCTTTTTAATGTCTTAAGGACTTCTTGGTTAAAACCTTATTGGAATCAATCTATGTAAATTTGCCAAAAGTAGACACATGTTGCAGAAATGAAATAGATCATTGGAAATAAACACACTTTTGTAGAATAAAATAGATTGTTGGAAATAAACACACTTTTACAAAATAAAATAGATTGCTAGAAATAAACACACTTTTGCAGAATAAAATAGATTACTAGAAAATGATTACAAAGAAATGAGAATTTAATCTAAAATGCCTGTAGGAACAAATTTACAACAAATTTTTACTTTAATAAGTTGGAAGCATTTATAAATTTAAAAGAGTTACCTATTTTCTTTTACGAATAAAATATAAATACCGACCAAAAATGAAGATCTTGGTTCTTTGGAGGAGTGGGCCCTTGCTCTACCTAGAAACAGGATTGAACAATTTAATTTGCTTTCAAAATAGAAATGGATTATTTCATTGATAAAATGTTATGTATTACAAAAATGTACTATTCTATCCTTTTCTCTATATTCTTCAATGATCTTCTTCTATCTCTTCCTAAATTCCCAAGTCTGTATATATAAATGCTTTGATAGTTGTAACTGTTTCACAAATATGATGGAATTGAATCATACCCAAAATAGATGTTGAATCAAGATGTGGTTAGATGTCCAACTGTGTGATAAATTCTTGGATCTACAAATATAGAAATCATGAATTTGCTCCTAATTTAATGGGATCATCGACTTGACAGATTGTTGCCTATTTTGGAATAGATCCTTATCAGTTTCAGTTCCATATCTAGCCACAAAAGTTTTAGAGCTTATCTATAGGAGTACCAGAGCTAATTCAGATAATTTTGGAGCTTAAATATAGAGTTCCAGAGCTAATTCTAAAAATGTGACAACTTGAAATAGTATGGTGGAGTTCCAAAACTAAGCTGAATTGATTCTAATGCTTCCAAAAACATGCAATCCACTTCATATTTGTTCTTTAGCCTGATGATGACCTGTTTTATTGTAAAACTTAAATTTTACAACACACTTGTTAGGAATTATAGGTTTTTAAACGTTAGAATCACAATCAACAAAAGATGGATAATTACATCCTAACTCATCTCAGATCAAAATAAAATTTATAAAATGCAATCAAACTTAATAGAAAGAAAGAAAGAGTAAGATGAGGTCATTTATTATACATTTATCGGGCATATCCTGGCCTCATCATCATTTATAGACTCATCATCATTTTATCATTATGAACATAGGCTATCTAGCATGTCACTTACACTCTAAGTTCTAGATCACATTTTATTCTACCTCCTATTACCATGTGGTGGTATTGTGTTTCCCATTTGATTCTAGTTTTATACTCAGGAATTATTGCATGTTTTCACATCTTGAGTTTCTTAGTTTGCATTATCACCTTCCTAATTTTAAGGGATTTATTTTAATTTTATAATAACAACTCATTGAATTTGAACTAGATTTTACAGTATTGATGTATCTCTACACCTACGTTTGGTATACTAGTTATCACACCCTCTTCTAATTTAATGATTTCAACCCACAAAGTTGAGTAAATTTATGAACCATTTTTTCTAATTTCTTGGTACTATGCCACCTTCTTTGTTATAGTCTCTTTTACTTTTCCACTATTTTGGAGAAAATCAAAACACACCTTGTTAATGTTTTCAAAACATCCCAAATCTTAGCAAATATATAGAATAATATTTTAGACATGAAATAAATGTACACTCATAGTGGGGTCCTTTATGGCCCTACCTATGAGGAGGAGCACTTTTATGATGGACAAGACAATTTTGTGGTCTTTGAGGACATTCCCACGACTATAGGATATGAGGAATATTATCTTGAATATCAACCCCAAGAGGGCAAAGATGAAAGACTCCTAAGGTTGATTGAATCAGGCACTAGATTTCCATCAGACTTTCCTATAGAACAATTACATACCTTGGTTAGGGTAGAAGAATAATTTCTCTCTAATATTTCAAAAAATAATGTTCCTTCTTCTAACAAAGGAAAGAAAGTGATTATATAGTCAAAACCTAATGATCAAGATCTTATCATCAAGATCAAAAAGATAAGTCAATGATATACATAACAACTTAGTGTAGACTTGATGGACTCTTTAGTTTCCATTTATATACACAATGATGCTTCCAAAGAACAAGGGAATATGGTTGAACCAATATAAAATTTAGCTGATAACACACCTATGATGGATCGAGATGTCTCAATTGAACAACCTAAGTCCCAAGAGGTTCTACAACATGCTTCACTAAACATAAAGCATATATTTTATAACCATCAAGAACATCTTGTTCCTTTACAAAGACAAAGACCAAAACATTCAGTGCATATTGAAGAAATTATCTAAAATAACTTGGCTAGTTCATCTTAACCAACACGTACTTTGGTGAATAGACTAAGAACTCCCCAAAATCAATAGAAAATTTAGAATTCGATATGGTTGACTTTAGGGACTATTAATCAACCCAAAAATCAATGGCTTTCTTACATGACTCAAAGAGCAAACAAAAATAAAGTCACAAATTGAAGGGTGTATATACTTAACAAATCCATGCAATAAGAACACATACCACCCCAATAAAATTATATTCTACCCACAAATGCACCAAATATGCAAGAGTGGAATTCCATGAAGGAAATTATGTCACGATTGGAGATAGGAAATAAAATTAAGAATTATAAATTTCATGAGATATGTCCATATCCATTCAATTTGAGTATTCTCCCATTCCCCTTTCCTCCTCATTTTGAGAAACCCAAATTTGAGAAATATAAAGGAAAGGGTGACCCTTGTGAAAACATTTAGGCATTTTTTGTATTATACCAAGAGGTAGCTTATAGTAGAATTTAATTGCTTCGATTGTTTTCATGAAGTTTATCAGGACAAGCTTTATATTGGCTTCTTAAGTTACCTAAGGGATTGGTTTTGGATTGGAATGACCTATCTAAAAAAAAATTCAACAATTTCTTGTACAATATTAAAAATGAATTGAATGTTGTTGACTTGTGCAAAGATAAACAATGAGATGTAGAAATCTTTGTAGCATATCTATAGTGATGGAGAGCATTAGCTGGACACTTTCAACAAAATGTTTTAGACAAATAGTTGGATGACATATTTACACATAACCTACACCTTGAGGTGGTACACAATCTATGGCTTGCTTGTGTAAACACATTTAAATAAATTATGGACAATGGTGTGAAAATTGAAAAGGAACTTATTACAAAAGGCCTTGTTAATATTTATTCATAGGGTCAAACATCAAATCATACCCAATCTCCTAGTCAAAATATTATAACTAAGAAACCTAAGGGTTTTAATAAGAACAAGAACATGGTTGGAAATGGCATGACCAAATCAATACATGTATAAATGGTGCAAGCTTTTCAAGATCCAAATGTGTAATTAGCTCCTCCTAATCCACAAACCAATTTTTAAAGAGTTCCTCCTTGAAATACATTCCACAATCAATTCAAAGTCTTTACCAAATTGGGAGAGCCTATTGAGACAGTGTTTCAAAATCTCATAGCAACTAATTTGAATATATGGCCTATACCAAGGCCATTTCCTATAGATCAACCCAAACTTTATTGTTATTGGGAAAATGAATTTTTCAACTTTCATCATGTTATTAGCCATGGTGTGTATCATTGCATCCAATTGCAGCACCTTATTGAATATTTGATTGAGAGTGGTGAATTTGAAATAAAACTTGCTCCACAAGACACTAATCAATATATGGGAATCTAAAAAGATCTATTTCTTCAACATAATCAACAACTGCTAAAGAATAATTAGAACCAAGGATAGAACCAATGATAAAAATAGAATCAAGGCCAGAATTTTAATCAACATGATCATAATATAATAATTAGGATCATAATACCCATGCTAACAACCTGGGTTACAACAACATGCCTTAAAATTATAAAAATATCATAAGATGCATTTATACAAACCACAATACTAATGTTACTATTAAATCCCGTGAACCATCTCATACTTCTAAAAGTAATAGACCCATTGTTATAGAGTCAACACCATCTCCCTCTAGTAATGCCACATCAAGTTCATGTAATTCTATTACACCTCTATTTGTATGAGTTACTATTTTTGAACCCCATCATTCTTCTAATTATAATGGCTCCTCTTCAACTCAAAATTGCTTCAATACAACTAGACGCCCATGAATCACCCTCCAAGGCCCTTTGATTTTATCTTTTAATTATAATGGCTCCCTACCACCTCTAGATTGTATAATCAAAACTAGACCCTCATGAGTTACCCTTCAGGGCCTTTTTCCCTCTTTTTCTAACATTGAACCCAATGTGAACATTGTGCCTTTAGATCCAAATCCAAACACTAAGCCAACCAAGGCTAAACTGTCTCATCCTAATGTTGAAAAACCTTATAGTCTATTAGACCAAATGAGTAAAACCCTTATACAGATTTCTATTTTGGGTCTCTTATGTACACATGAAGTCCATAGAACTATTTTGAACAACCTTTTACAATATTTGATTGTTCCTAATGATATAAATCTTGAACAATTCTAAACACTATTAGGACATTTGTCTTCATTTTTATAACTCGTTTGATCAAAAAGACATGTCCACTCTAGGTCTGAGCCATAATAACCCACTATATATTGAGGTAATCATTGAAAACCATAAGATCAAATGGGTTATTATAGATAATATTTTGGGATAAATACAGTGTCCCTTAAGCTGGTATAGAGATTGGGCTACATTGTGAAGGACATTTAACTAGAGACAATCACTGTAAAGGCTTACAATAATGCTGAGAGGGAATCTTCTAATACAATTTTTTTGCTAATCATTGTTGGGTCTATTTCCCATCACACATTTTTACATATTATGGATATTGAATTAGCTTATAACATACTTATTGGTCATCCTAAGATCCATGAAGTACAGGTCATTCCATCCACCTTGCATTAGTACCTTAAGTTTCCCGTGATGGGATTGAGTTTACTATTCCTATTGATCTACAACCTTATTAGTATTTTAAACATATAGAGGCTAAGTTATGTAATTATAACTATTATCTCAGTTTTGAATTATTTGTAAAGAAGAATAAGGAAATAGTTTCACATCCACAAAACTAAATTTAATCGACCCTAGTGACCTTGTGTCCACTTTGGCTGATCCATTTCCCACAAATCTTGAAAAATAGGTTGTTATATAATATGTGGGAATTTCCATGTACTATCTTAAGGATGCCTTCCATATTTCTAAGTTTCCAAAGTCTCCTAAAAAAATTGGTAAACCCAAACCTCCTAAAATCCCTAATATACCCAACTTGATCTAGAAATAGAAGAAAGAAACAAAGAAACCACGAATGGTATTCATACATGTTGTTTTGCCAAAAAAGGGTCAAGAGGCTATCACTGAAGGAGACTAGTTATATTCTAAAGACATTGATGATTATTTTTACAATTAAAAATATCTTATCCCTAGTCAGATCATGGAAAATTTTGATTATATAGGAAAAGGCCTTGGCCCACGAGCACAAGGAATATTGTAACCTTTATCAACTAGTGTACCAAATTTCAATAATGGTCTCAAATTTATACCACCTAGGGTGACTTCATGACTTTTGATAATGATTCTTCTTAATCTACTAGTGACAAGACTCCTGTAAATGATGTAGCATCATATTCTAGCCTTTTTAATGGGTTTGTTAACATGGATTTATCTGATTCCAATGCCATTATGACCATAACACCCCATTTTTACCTATGCCTTTGCCATCCTAAACTCATTGGTTAGGTCTAGTAAAATTTGATCATACACCTTGATGAATTCTAGAATAAAAAATCAATTGCAAATTATATGGGCATAAGAGATGGATTGCATATTGGTGATCATAAACAAGGCTTAGATTTTCATTGGATCCTTATATCTACTTTGGAGAGTAGGCAAAATTTCTTGGTCATGAAGAACATAAAACATCAAGATCCTCAAGTGAAAAAATCTTTGAGGCACTCATTGATTAGGGTAAAATTAAAGATAAAGACAAGACCTTGAGTGAAAACCTATTTTAGGCACTCTTGGATGGGAAAGTTTACTCATCCCCAAAGGACACACAAAGTCCATCAAGTCCTAGCTCTATATCTAGTACCATCATCATGTCAAAATAATAACAATACTTTTAACATATTTTTTGAGTTTCATGAGATATTTTTTACTTAGTTGTTACTTGAGATGGCATATTTAGATTTGTCACATTATCTAGAGCTTTGGGAAGAACAATAAGAAATTGTAGTAGAAAAAGATGATCATGATCATGATCACACATTGCCTACTATTCTTGAATATGGTTCTGCACTTATTTTAGAAAACACTATTGAAGTGAACCTGGGAACATATGAGGATCCCAAAAAAATTCACCTTGGAGATTCCCTTATTGAAGCAGAATGAGAACACATTATGTCCATTTTGATGGATTTTATTGATATTTTTGCATGGGAATATTTAGACATGCCAGGTTTAGATCCTCACTTGGTTGTGCATCAAATTGTTGTTCATTCAGATTATAATCCATTTAAACAAAAATTGAGGAAGATGCATCTACACATTGCTATTTTGGTAAAAGTCAAATTGGAGAAGTTAATAGGATTAGGCTTCATTAGATCACTAGACTATTCTGAATGGATATCAAATATAGTTCTAGTCAGTAAAATGGCACAGGGTATACATCTTTGTATTGATTTTAGAGATATCAAAAAATCATGCCCCAAATATGATTTTACTCTACCCAACATTGACATGATCATCAATTCTACTACTAGGTATGAGATGTTGTCCCTTATGGATGGATTTTATAGATACAATCAAATCAAGATAGCCCAAGAAGCTCAACACAAGACTATGTTCACCACTCTATGGGGTACATTATGTTATTAATTCATGTCATTTAGATTGAAGAATGTTGGATCCACTTATCAGTGTGCCATGATTGTCATATTATATGACATGATGCATGATATTTTTGATTATTATGTTGATGAAATCTTAGCGAGATCATGAAAATGTGTTAGATATTTTGAATTTCTATGAAGAATCTTTGAGAGACTTTGTGTATATAAATTCTACCTAAATCCTAAGAAATGTTTCATTGGCATCAATTTAAGAAAATTTCTAGGGTTTATTATATCACAAAGAGGGATCAAAGTCACCCTTGCTAAGGTCAAGTCCATTGTTGAAATGCCTCCACCTTTAAATATTAAATAGCTCCGAAGCCTGCAAGGAAAGATTCAATCTATATACATGTTCATTTCACAACTAGAAAATAAGTGCCACCCATTAACACATCTCTTGCAAAAAGAGGTCACATTTCAATGGGATTAAGAATATCAACTAACATTTACAAAGCTCATAACATATTTTTCTAACCCACTAGTTTTGAGACTTCCAACACCTATACAACCACTCATTTACATTTCAATGACTGAGCATACACTGGGGGCACTTTTGGCCCAACATGATGATCAAGGTAGAAAACATGAAATTTATAATTTAAGCTACACACTAGTGGATTATGAATATAATTTTATGCCTATTAATAAGGCATGTTTAGATATGATGTTTGCATTCTAAAAGTTACAACATTATATGTTGAACAATAAAATAATTGTTATTGCTAAGGTAGATCCTCTCAGATTTTTATTATCCAAACTATATCTCACAAGACATATGGCCAAGTGGGTCATGCTCTTAAGTGATTTTGATGTTGAGTATTAGAAATAAAAATATATCAAAGGACAAGTTAGTATTGATCAACTTGCAAAGGCCCATATTATAGACACTCAACCACTTAGATTCAACTTTCCTGATGCTTTTATTATGATAGTGGAAGAAATGTAGAATGAACCTGAATAATGGAAGCTATATTTTGATGGTTCCTTCACTTCTCATAGATATGGAGTCATCATATTATTGATTACACCATAAGGGGATATGATTTCTAAAGCGTTCTATATCAATTTTCATTGTACCAACAATATGGTTGAGTATGAGGCACTTGTTGTAGGTCTATGTCTTATAGTGTAATGGAATATCCATCACTTAATGGTCTATGGTGATTCTCAATTGATTATCAATCAAACCACTGATTAGTATCAAACTAGAGATGACAATCTTTTTCCTTATATGCAAATTATTGATAATCTCAAAGTTCATTTTAAATCCTTGTAGTTTGAACTTGCACTAAGGGACAATAATAGATCTACCGATACAATGGAAATGATTAGTTCCATGATACAGATTCATAGCAACTCTAAAAATTATCATTTTCTCATTTAAAATATTCTATAGTCTACTTATGTCTTGTTAGATTAAAAAAGGCTATGCACCATTGTTAATCCCAATCACCCACCTAAACTGCCTTGGTATCAATATTTTTATAATTATTTCCATGATCACATTTTTCTACCTAGCCTTTATATTGATAGTTAGAAAAATTTTCTTCATCATATATCATGTTATACCCTCCTTGGAAACACACTTTATTGTAAAAGCTATGATGGAACACTACTTTGTTGTTTATCTTTGGTAAAATCCAAGCTAGCACTTAAGGAGGTTCATTAAGGAATGTGTGGGGCCCACACCAATGGTTTAGTCTTAGCTAAAAAGCTCCTCAAAATAATTTATTATTGGCTTAAAATAGATATATATGCTTGTAATTATGTGATGAAGTGTGTTCATTGTCAACAACATGGAAATTTGATACATGCACCTTCCTTACCACTACATCCGATCACAACACCATGACCATTTTCTACTTGGGACCTCAATATATTTGATAAAATCAACCCAAAATATTTATATGGCCATAAACATATTTTGATTATTGCTGAATATTTTAATAAGTGGATTAAGACCATTCATCTCACTTATGTTACCAGTAGATAGATTGCCAAATTTATTCATTACCATATCATCTGTCGATATGGCATCCCAGATCGTGTTACATTTGATAATGGTGGATCCTTTGTAAATAGAGATGTGAAAGACCTTTATACAAAATTCAAAATCAAGCACAAGAAATCCACACCATATAAACTTCAAGGTAATGGACAAGTCGAGGCATCAAATAAGACCATTATAGCCATATTAAAGAAGATTGTCAATAATTCTGGCCATCATTGACACTTGTAAATTTTTTATTCCCTTTGGGATTATCAAACCAATCATCAAACCCCAATAGGATCCACTCCATACTCCCTTGTTTATGTCACTAATTTCTATTATCTCAATTATATTAAGCTCCCTTTATTGTGAGTATTTTTTGGAGAATATTATAGAGTCTCAAGTTTGTAAGAACTAGAAATTTTTGATGGTAAGCATTTAGAAGCCATATAAAACTTTCAATCCTATCAAAATATATTATGGATAAGCTAAAACAATCACATTCTCCCTTGAGAATTTGAGATTGGTGATTTGATCTTAAAAGAGAACCAAAAGAACACATGTTAAATGCAAGAAGAAGGGAAAGTTTCAACCCAATCGGCTTGGACCCTATGTTATCATAGTGAATTATGGATTAGGGGCATACCAACTAGCTACCCCAAATTTCAAATAACTTTTAAAGACCATGAACATTGTGCATCTCAAGAGGTTCTACACTTGATAACCATTCAAACCATTGTATACAAGACCCCTTACTTGGGGGCAGATTATGATGAAGTAATTGTATCTTACCATTATATCATGGACCATCCCATGATGGATAATATTCATTTTGTTTTAACCTTCCCTATACCATCCCATGTTGGAACATATTCATTTTTACCTACCCTGGACCATTATTTCAAGAACCATATTCTTTTCATGACTCTAGATAGTTGAAACTTTGGATCATTGGCACTCTCGACTTATTTTATACTACCCTAGACCATCCTCTTTTGGACCATATTCATTTTAGACTGTTCTTTCAAAAACCACATTATTTTCATACCCTAATCCATTATAATCTAGACATATTTTCTCCCTTAACGTTTTATGGTCCTAATTATGAATCATAAGCATTATGAACACCTTCAATGCCAGTTCTATAAATTAGATCAGCATGGATAATATTCTATAGCTTCTTCTAAAAACAAGTGAACATGAATACCTTCATTTAGGATTTTTACCTATTAGATGGTTCTTCATAGTTATCTCATGTTGCATTTTGTTTTATATTGTTGTTGTTTGATAGACATTGTTATCTTATCAGGACATTGCTCTTGTCGATTTGCAAGCATGAAACATTTCAGCAATTTTAGCTATTGTTTAAACTTTTACCTATGGATGTGCACCCATGCACTTGCCATTTTGCAATACCATTTTAATTTTTATGCTCCAACCATTTTATAATCCCATTTTTCTTTATTTTCCCTACAACATTAATAATGTTTCCTTATCATCCATTTTTCTTCTATCCCATTTCCTAGGAGAACTACATCTAGCCTAAGGTTTATGTTGGATTTAGCATCTATGGAACTATGTAGGCAACATCCACTTATCTTGTATATCTAGAGTTAGCTCGACCACCCCATTCCTTTTATTCTTTTTCCCCCATTTTCTTCTTGGTGTTCCCTTGTTATTTTGGGGGGAACTTTGTGTCCTTATTCTTGTTATGTTGTTGTATAAAATAACGCCTCTACTACATGTACATGAATAATTATTTTCAAACTGCACTAACATTATGACTAACTTTTATTTGTGTGTTAATTTGATATTTATTGGTGTTTATTTGTGATTTCTTGTCTCTTCTTTTATTCCTTTTTCTTCCTTTGTTTTCTTCTTGGTTTTTTATTTTACCATTTGGTCTTCTTGTTTCTTTTGTTTTTTAAGTACATCTTGATAGTACACATAGAGATATATTATTCATATCTTGCTTTCATATTTTTTATTAAGTTGTTCTTACTTTTTTTTTGTACATTCTTATTCTTACTTAAGTCTTGGTTACTCATATATTGATTTTAAGTTGGTTTCATTTATATATTATTGTTATTTGTTTTTTGTTTCAATGTAAATAGTTGTAACTCTGGTATTGGTAGTTATTATCATTATCCTTAGTTATAAATATTCACATTTGAATCAGCTCAGAACAAATAAAATCCAATGTCATTATAAGTTCCTCATACTTATGATGCATAATTTAATTTTGATATACCAATCATTATATTATTTGGATCTAAGTCTCAAAGTCAATGTAGCTCTGATGATCAACTCTCTTATGCACTAATGAAACTAGGTACCAATGGCTTATATCACACCGAAATATATGCAAGATGTGCATCTCTTAGCATACATTATGAGTCTAATTAAATTTGGTTAGTTTTCTTCTTCATTCCTCATTCCATTCTCTCCTACTTCTGGGTAAACTACATTGGCTTGAGGTCTATTTGGAATATATAGGTAGCACTTGGATACATGATGTATCTTGAGTTAGCTCAGCTCAGCTATCTTCATTCTTCTTTTCATCTCTTTGTGCATCCTTGTATGCTTGGTTTCTTGTGGATTTTTTAGTCATTAGACTATCATATCTATGTTTATTACCATTCATATTTAATCTATGCCTTAGTTTATTTCCTTAAGCTATGCTTTCCAATTTTCCCTACAGGGGCACAATATTTGAACTAGTCATAAATCTAAATCAACCCTCTTAAGGCACAATTAATTATAGTGATTAAAATCAGTGCTACTGGGGCAAAATTATATTAGAAAATTTATCAAATCTATTTTATTAGAACCCATTATTATCTCTTTTCTTTAAAGTAACATTCTCCTTTTTATTCTAACTCTAAGCTCTATGAATGTTTGCCCTTGTTATGGCAATATTTTAATGTGAAACTTGTCTCAGGATCAATAATTCTATAAGAATGCAGCTTGCACCCTAGCTTTTGGTCTGGTCAAAGTGTGTCACTTATATTTTTGGATTCTATCCTTCCCCTTCCCCCCATATCTATGGAACATTATATTCTAATTATATTTTGATCATTGATGGAATCAATGCATACAAGTATTAGCTCATATGAATTTAATCTGTCCCATGGGTTAATTTCATTTTGTTTCTCTTTTCAAGAGTCCATCCTTCTCTTTTCATCCTTGTATGTCCTCTCAAGGGGGCATCATGGGTCATTTAATTCTAATTTCTTCTTGAAAACTCTTTTTTTTTTAAATATTTTTCTTTGTTGAATGTCTTGCCACCCTTCTCAAATAGGGGAAAAATGTAGACATCTAATTCCTAACACCATTATATTGACATTATCAATCTTACTCAAAATTTGTGAAAATACACAAATTAGGCTAAAATCACTTAAACACATTAAACACTTTGAGCTTGTCATATACAAAGGTTTATTTAGGCTAATGTAACTCTAAATAGGGAAATGTATTTTATGTGATTATTAACTTTTCTCAAATCATTTTGATTTAAAATAATGAAAATGCATTTTGGTGCTCTAGATCACTCTTTTCTTCTAATTTGGAAGCACATGACATGTACATGTGTTATTTTGTGTTGATAATGTCCTAAACATGGTATTTATATGTATGTAACTAATATCACTCTCTAATTCTTATATAGTTAAATTATGATGCAATAATATAACATTCTTACAAGTTTGATTAATGAAGTACAACCAATTTCTAAATAATTACATAAAATTGATTAATCTCACTTAAACTAATTAATTCAAATCAAGAGATTAAGTGGAAAATCCATGAAATTTATTGAATATCTTTTAATTATAAATTGATTCCTATTATCTTCATCATTAAATGACATCATTTTTTGGGTGGCATCCATAAGCCATAAATGCAACAAATATCAAGCTTGAGGCCTCTCTTACTTCTTTAGTGCCCCTTTATTCCAAATATTTATGAGGTTATTTATGGATTAATTATACAAAATTATATTAATTCATGGCCACACATCTTGATCTCAAGATGGATGGTCATGGTTGATCATGATCAAATTAAAAAATCTATAAATAAGAGGGCCAAGACCACTATTTTAAAGCTTCATTTATGTAAACTTATTATGCATAATTCTCTCCATAATTCATTTGTGTGTGGTTTTTATTATGTTTAATTTGCAATAGGATAGCTTCATTGATAGACACAACATTGATTTTTATATCATGAGCCTAGTTTCATTGGTGATCAAGAGATGATGGAGGATATTTTTATTACATCATTATCAAAGACTTGAGAACCAAATCAAGGGGAAAATCCTATTTTGAGCTGTATTTTGATGGTTGGATGCTCTTTGGAAGGTATTATATGTGATTTCTTTCATTTTCTCTTTATTGTCATTTTCCAAACCCCATCAAATATGTTGGCTTAGATAGTCATATTCTTATGAATTTTTCTTGAGTTTTCTTGAATAATGCTTAATATAACCATCTTTTTCATCCATCTCTACACCTAAATCTCAAATCATTAGCAACAATAATGTAGGTATGAAAATAAGCATAAGACTGGTAAGTAATCTAAATCAAGAGAATGTTGTTTTATTATCCAATATTGAACCTAAGAGTCTTATATAAGAAATAAAAAATAAATTTTAGATAGGTGATATGAATGAATATTTAGACCAAAAAAATAAGAATGAGACTTAGGAACTAGTTCCTAGGCTGAAAGACAAGAATGTCATTGAAACAAAATGGGTGTTTAAAAATAAGTTGATTGAAGATGGAGAAGTCACTAGGAACAAGGCTAGATTGGTATGCAAAGGATATGTACAAGTTGAAGGGATAGACTTTGAGGACACATTTTCACCAATATTAAGATTGGAGGAAATCAAATTATTTATAACATATGTAGGATTCAAAGGATTCAAGGTATACCATATGGATGTCAAATATACCTTTTTGAATGGGAATTTGGAAGAGGAAGTGTACATTGAGAAACCTAAAGGGTTCTCACTATTAGATGACAAAGACTAAGTTTGGATATTAAAAAAGTCTCTCTATGGTATAAAGTAATCTCCTAAAACTTGTTATGCTAGGTTGGACAAGTATATGTTGGATCAAAGATTCAAAAGAGGAGTTGTAAATAGTAATCTATACATCAAGATAGAAGATGACCATCAACTAATAATAGTTGTCTATGTGGATGAAATCATATTTGGTGGAAAAAATGAGAACACAACTAAGATCTTTATATAAGTGATTAAGAAAGAGTTTGAGATGTCCATGTTAGGATAACTATCATTATTTATTGGGTTATAAATCACTCAATTTGAAAAAGGTATATTCATCTCACAAGTCAAGTACATAATAGAGATGTTAAAGAATTTTGAGATGGAAGATTGAAAGGAAGTTAGTACACCCATGATCATAGGATATAAGTTAAGCAATTAATATAAGTCTTGATTTTGTAATCAGACATTATATAGGTCAATGATTGGAAGTTTTGTGTACACCACTACCTCTAGACCTAACATCATGCAAGCAATAGGTCTTGTGGGAAGGTTTCAAGTAGATCCAAAGGAGAATCATATGAAAGTAGTTAAAAGGATACTTAGGTATCTTAAGGGGATTATGGAGTATGTATTATGGTATCTAAAAATAAAGGATTTCAATTTGATAACCTACATGCATTCATATTAGCTAGGAAGTATAGATGATATGAAGAGTACAAGTGGAGGAGCCTTCTTCCTAGGTGGGTGCCTAGTTTCATGGATAAGTAAGAAGAAACCATCAGTAGAATTATCCACTTATGAGGTTGATTACATTGTAGTATCTTCATGTTTCACTCAATTCATATGGATGAGATAGACCCTAAAAGACTACAAGGTGGAGTATGATGGTCATAGTCATATCTATTATGACAATACAAGTTTTATAAGTGTCTCAAAGAACCCTATCATGCACATTCCTATTAGGTATCATTTTATAAGAGAGTAGGTAAGTGAATAAAGTGTAAAACTTGAATATGTTTCTATACAAGATCAAATTTTAGACATCTTGACCAAACTACTTCCAAAGGTAACTTTTGAACACCTAAGATATGAATTGGGTGTAATTCCTACCCCTAGCAATCATTGAAAAAGTCAAGTACTTATGGGGAGATAATCATGCTCATTAGCTCCAATAATAGGTGACTTATTCCAAGTATTTATGAATAGAGATAAGTGGAAAATATTTTTATTATGTCTCATAAACTAATAAGTCTTGTGTGTTGAGTATTTTGGTTACGAGTATGATCCAAGGAGTTGTAAACATCACTTTGTCACTTATGTCAAAGGGGGAGAAAGACTAGAATGAGGAGATAAGAATGATCAGTATATAATATGTTTTTCCATTAATGACAAATGGGGATATTATTGAGCATTGTTCATATTGTTAAAGTTTGGAATTGATGTTGTCATTAATGTCAAAGGTTCTTAAGAAAGGTTTTCATGAGGTCATTGAATAATGTTCCTATTTGAGATCACCATTGAGAGGTTATGAAATTATCTAAGGATCATGTAAGACATGTGATCAAGGTATAATATCATCAATAACTGTTTCAAGTTTAGTCGTCAAGTTTCAAGAGCTTGAGAACCCTAGTCATGACACTGGTCATTACATGAAGAGATCTTATGAGAAGGTATGAGCTTGGTAGATAGGTTAGATGGATGCACAGAGGCATAAGAGTTTGTATGAAGTTGTTTGATAATTACATATGAGGAATTGGAGTACTCATGAGAGTATCAATGTGATTCGTACAAGGGTAGGACCTATAGATCTAGTATGTAACTAGACCACCTCTAGACCTTGCTTGGCCTAATGAGGCATCATTATCTATTGTCAAGGCATATGAAGGACGTTTAAAACAAATTTATGATGTTATATGTTTGTTTTCATGTAAGTGAGGTGGAGAATGCATGAAAAGAGGCTTGAAGGTCAGTTTCAAGGCCTAATATAGTTTGTAAGTTGAGGACTAAGCAAGCAAAGAGAGAAATGGTGGCCAAATGAGGTATGAGATTTATATTTCAAGATAAGAATGAGCATGTGAGCATTTTCAGTGGTGTGATATATTTTCTTAGGTGTGTTGACCAAATTTTGAGGTCAAAGTTTGCAATAAAAGGCATGAAAAGTGGTTTTGAGGTCTTTTAAGTTCATAAAATGAAGGGTTCTTAACCCAAGAAGGTTTTTCAAGTGTTCATTGGAAAGTGTATCCTCTACATGGGAACTTGAGATATTGAGGAGATATGGGGAAAGGTCCTAGATAAGATCTTTAGGCATTAGTTTTAGAAATGAGGGGTATTCCTTTATGAATAATCCTTAACACCAGAAATAATGTTAACCCTCTCTAAAACCTTAACACTAATATAATGTCAAATATTTTGTTCAAAACTATTGAATAATGTTTCTAACTCTCCCAGGCACTTCTAAGTGTGATTTATTTGTCAAGTGAGTGAGTGGACCCTACAAGAAAGACCTTATTTCTTGGATATTTATTGTAGTTGTCAAAGTTGACCAAGTCAAAGTTGATAAATGGATGAATATTGAAGCCTAAGAATTTTTTTTGATGTCCATGGTGGTTTATGAGTATGTTATATTCCTTCAAGGTGATAAACTAGCCATACAAGTTGACCATTCACTAACAGGCCTAATGGTGTAAATAGTGAGAAACCTAGGTAGAAGTGAGAAGTTGATTAGGGATGTGTTATCATGGATTAAGGATGAATCCAAGTGCATGGATAATTTTTTCAATACCTTTAATATATTTTCATGTTGGATATAATATTTGGAGATCATTTTATATATTAAAAAGTTGTTCTCAAGTTGACTTGTCTAGCTCAGTAAGGTCGTGTATAGTGAGGTCATGAGATTGGTTTGTAAGACCAACATTTCCATTAGATATTATGATATTTTTATTGGAGTTTGTTATAAATATTTTTTAGGATATTTTTCATTAATTATAATTCCTTTATTTTTTTCTTTTAGGTGTCATAAGTTTAAACCTTCATGACTGTGTTTTGAGGCTAGTTGGCAATTCTAAGTGGGCTACTTGCAAAGAAGGGTTTGAGTAATTTTCCATGAGTTGTGAAGAATTAATCATGTGGTGATGACCATAAGGAATGTAAATTATGTATATGTGATTTTTTCCATGCTTTTTTGGTAAAATTTTGATGATGCTTCAGTTATTCAAGATAGACTTTTTGGGTATGCATAGGCCTAATTATGAACAGTACTAATGGTGTGCTTCAAGTGGTGATTGGAAATAAAAGGTGTCATGGACCTAATATGATATTATTAGGGTTATATTTTAGTTATATATCATATGTTCCTTCCATGTGATAATTTTGAGAGTGTTCCAAGGAGTTAGAAGGGTAGCATGTGCTAATGAAGGCCTAATTGAATTAGGTCTCTTTAAGGCCTAAAAAGAGTTTTGGTCCTATATTATATGACCAACCTATTGTAATTTTTTAGTCATGTTTTTGGAATTTCCTAAGGTATATTTTATTTAAAATATAAATGGGCAAGTTTGTATGGTCAAGTAAGGGGTGTATGAACAACATCCTAGTGTTAGGTCGAATTAGCTAGTTAGTGAATGTGTGTGTTAAAATGAAAGATATATCCCTTTAAATAGCTAAAAAAGATATTGTATTCCATCATCAGGGTGTATAAAAAATAAAATTAATATCTAACATGGGTACTATAGATAACTATCAAGGTCAAATGACCTAATCTATCTTGAAGAAACCTAGTTGAGTGAAGGAGCCTAGAAGGTAGTTTGAGAGGGATAAGAGTGTGAACAACTGAAGAGGTGGTCATAATTAATTGGTTGAGAAATAATACATCCTTAATTTGATCAAGGATATTATGTTTTTCAGGTTGTGTTGATTTATCTATGGCTTGGGTGCCTCCTTGCAAGTAGGTGATTACTAAAGCCTAATCAAGTGGGTGTTTGGCTAGTTGGGGTTGGCACTCCAAGTGAAGTCCATGCTTAAATAAATCTTAGTGTTTGTATTTTAGGAATATGGTACATTTTCATATCAGTGGGTTTTCTTCCCCTTGATGGTTTCCCAATCAAATAAGTGTTATATGCATTATGTTCTTGTCTCATGCTCATGGCTCTTAATGTGTTGCTAGTTCACTATATTGTTTTGATAGTTCATGAATGATAAAGTAAAGTTGTAAAAGTTTTTGAAGAATAATTCACCCCCCCTCTATCATTATGATTCCAACATCATGTGTGGGTTCAATTTCTTTGGTACCACTATTCATTATCTCTCCCCTCTCTCTTTTTTATGTAAAATGCATAAATATGCACTATCTCTCTCATTATAATTTATCCAATTAGTAGATACATTTAAGCTTTGGGCTTGAATGCTTGGAGGTTAGATATTATAGGCTAGTTTAGCTTGGTTCACAACCTAAATGCTTTAGGTGGAAGCATTGAGTGATTATATGTTAGCACTGAAGGAGTTGTTGAAGGAGATGTTGTAGAAGAGAGGTTGATGTTGTGTATTAATGAAGTCTAAAATCTATCATTTTTATCTATGGTTTTTTTATTGCACATTAAAAGGTTTCCATTTAATCTCTATGTAATGTGTCCTCTTTCTTGTCTATTCTTTTTATAGCTTGTTTTTTTGAATATATTTACTTGTACTATAGGATATAGCTCGTTGATCTTAAATGTAGTATCATGGATTCATTCCTAACATTTGGTATCAGATCCATGGTGAAAAACTCCATGTGTGTGAGTGTTTTCTATTATTGGATGGTTGTGTGCAAGGTGAATTTACTTTGATAGGAGGAGAGACCAAGTGCAGATTAAATAAGAGAAAAAAGAGGTGTTTTGTTTTAGTAGTTATATCTCTATGGAGTCAAGGTGGTAGTATCTCTTGGTGAAGATCTTGATCTCTTCATGTTGATGATGAGAAGCCTATAGGAGAGTTGAAGAGAAAGCTTTAAAAGTTTTACTAGACAAGTCAATAGCCCATAAATTATTATTGTTAAATATGGATTAATTCTAGAGCTTGAGGAGAAAGCTAGACTCCTTTGGAGGAAGTGGTAGAGAAGACATGACCTTGTTATGGTTCTTGGAAATAAACAAAATGAGAGTTAATGTGGTATCCTATTGACCACATGTTGTTGTCCAAGATGCAGAAGAAGAAGAAGAATAAGAAGAATCCATGCAAAGGAATGAGGTAAAAATAAATATGAAGTTGTACCTAATTTGAAGTAGATGAGGAAAAGGGAGATAAATATGTAGATGAACAAGTGAGACCTAGTGTTCCTAAAAGGAGAAGGCTAGTGTTGACCATTTAACTTAGGGTGATAGAGTGTTGTGTTTATATTAATGGCATTGGCTAGGTAGACCAATGCATGGACTAATACTAGAGGCACATGAATTGGTGTTTTGGTAACATTTGCTAGATTAGGGTGCATTTAGGATGTTGGCTCAAAAACTTGGTAGGTGTAGTGATGCACTGAGCAGTATGATAACTTCCCTAGATTTATGATTAGTACACTTGTATCATGTTGATAGCTTGGAGGCTAGGTGGGGAAGTTTGGTTTTGAATTTTATGAGATCTTCTCTCCTAACTAATATAAAGAGTTATATGTGCACTAGTTGTTGTTCAAGGAGTTGGAGTAGCATCATTCCTACATGGTGATCTTGTTAGGAATAAATTAAAAATTAATGTGGAACAATTTCATAGGATCACAATAACAAGAACTATGAAAAGAGATACATAAAGAATATAAATTAAAATACACAACTAGAAGACAAGATTTAACGTGGTTTATCCAATGTGGGTTACATCCACCAAAAAACACTTGATCAGATCTTATTATAAGATAATAAGAGTACAATCCACTCTCAAATTAGTCTTCTCATAATTATAATGCATAAATATTGTTTGGAGATGTGCTCAACAAACTCTCCTAAATTTGTACCTAAATTCACACACTCTATTAACCTTTACAAAATTTTATTCATATGATGCATTACCTATTGTAGGATGAAATTTGAGCTCACTATGGATTTATCAATGCAAATACCAAACTCGAATATCAACTATTAAGTAAGATGATAAAACAATTAGAATCTAAATGCATTTAGATGAATGAAAAATTCAATCCTATATTTAAACTCTAAATCCTAAGTGTTTCACATCATGATCAAACAAAATAGAAAAGACAAGAGTATTACAATAGATACCTTATACTTTGATTGACAAAGTGATATTGCTTGATGTTGGATTATTGATGAAGATTCAAGGATTGATTTTGGCATGGATTTGGTATGAGATCTTTCTAGTTGGTTTGAGGGTGGAGGGAGAGGTTGCTTATATATATTTTAGGAGGGAAAATCAAGGGTTATAATTTAAATTTGGAGAAATGAGATCAATGGCTCTAGATTATCCAAGTAATACTAAATTCCTTGGGAAACCTCTAGAATTAGAGGTTTATAGAGACTTGGAGGGAAGTCTCCAATTATAGAGACTTCTACATTATCTTAGAGATAATGGAGGATTAGGTGGGGATTAGATGGGGGGATTAGGTGAGGATTAGAGATATAGGGATGTAGGAAAGGCTAGGGTGTAGGTTAGTAGGTGGGTAGGTGGGGTTATGAGAATTTTAAATTTACATATAATACATAAATAGGATTAAAATAGGATAATGAGATATTTAGAATAATTAATGAGGGAATGGGATGAAATAAGGTTAGTGAATGAAGGAATATTGAAGGGTGATATTAGATTTATGGCTAGAAATAAGATAAATTAGTGGAATAAAATAGGTTAAGAAAAATTAGTGTCAACTAATAAGAATATTAATTGACTATAATGGAGTGAGAAATTTTAAGTGTATACACCTATGTCCATATATAATACATTAATAAGTAACTGACATAATGGGTTTGCAAAATAATGGGTACCAAAACCATGGGCCAAGTCAACCCATAATGGTTCCCCATTAATCATAGGTGATGACACTACACATATACAAGTATAAATAAACCACATATCTATACTCTCAAAAAAAGGGGGTCTAAAATATATTAATATTGTATGGTACATTTTAATCTACAATATTTTAAATACATTGTAATGAGGAAATAGGTTCCATAAAATAACAATCTCCCACTTGGATACTGATTTCCTCTGAGCAAATTTCTAAACCCTTCACTATCATTTATGAAGGCCAAAAAAAGTTGAATATAGCTTCAGTTTCTCCCTTGTGACCACCTTAGTCATTATGTATACAATACTCTAACTAGTATGAATCTTCTCTAGCTTCAAATTCTCTTCCTCTAAAGCTATCTTGATGAAATGGTTCCTCAACTTAATGTTTTATCCTAGAGTGGAAAGTAGAGTTCTTTGCTAGGTGTATAACACTCTGAATATCACTTTATAGCTTCCCTTATTTATGCTTATGCCCTAACTCTTTAATAAAATTCTATAACCAAATCATATCTTTGCTTTCCTTTGTGGTAGAAACATATTCATCCTTTGTGGTTGACAAAGCCACAATCTTCTGTAGTCATGAAATTTAGTTCACTATTGTGTCACCTATAGTTAATACATATCGTATCATATTCCTCCTACTATCTAAATATCCATCCATGTCCAAATATACATAACCACACAAAATGGTGTCTAATCCACCATAGATTAAAACTATCCCCATTGTCCCTCTCAAGTATCAAAGGATCCACTTCATGACCTACCAATACTCTCTGCCTAGATCACTTATGTACCTACTTACTGCTCCCACTGCAAGATAAATATTTGTCTTGGTGCACACCATGACATACATCAAGCTTCTAATTTTTGATGAGTAAGGTACAGAGGAGATATATATTCTCTCCTTCTCTATCATGGGACACTGCTCCTTTAGTGACTTGAAATGTCCTACCAAAGGAGTCCCAACCGATTTAGCATCCTACATATTAAAATCTCTAAGACTTTTTTAATGTACTCTTCCTAAGATAAATTCATCTTTCATTCCTTCCTATCCTAAGTTATTCTTATACTAAGGATTTGTTTTTCTATCCCCAAATCTTTCATAATAAAGGAATTAATAAGATGTTCCTTAAGTACCTTTATTTATTGCATGTTTTTACCTGCAACCAACATGTTATCTACATACAAACATTGAATAATGTAACTACCATCATCAAACTTATTGATATATATGCAATGGTCTAAATGACACTTGGATTATTCTTTCTCCATCATAAAATTGTCATATTTATTGTACCACTATTGTGGATATTATTTTAGGCCATACAAGCTCTTATTCAATTTGCATACCATGTTCTTTTTCCCTATGACCTCATATCACTGTGGCAACTCCATGTATAAGTCCTCCTCCAAATCTCCATGAAAGAACTTAGTCTTCACATCCAGTTTCTCTAAGTGTAATTCTTCTACTACCACTATCCCAAAAATAGTCCTAATAGAAGTCATCTTCAATAATGGAGAAAAAATATCATCAAATTCAATTCCCTTATTTTTTACAAACCCCTTTACCACTAATCAAGCCTTATACCTTTTCCTTCCTCCATTATCCTCTTTAATTCTACACACCCACTTGTTCTAAAATGCTTTCTTACCTTTAGGTGGATTTACCAAATCCCAAGTCTAATTTTTCATGAGAGACTGATGCTCCTCATCCATTGATTGTTCCTACTTCTTCTTGACATCTACTTACATTACTTCTTCAAATCAATCTGGCTCTCCATTATCAGTGAGTAATAAATAATTAAGAGATGGAGAAAAACATTCAAGTTCCATTCTTACCCTAGAAGACCTTCTCACCTTAGGAGTTTGGGATTCATATGGATTAGGTTCCTAAACTAGTTTCTTGGACACTTTACCATCTGTAACACCCTCCAACACTATGTACTCTTTTCTAAAATCCTCTTTTTAATCGTATAATTGCTACTTATACATGAATTATTCATTAAAGACTACACCCCTAGACCAAAATATTTTCTTATCCTTAAGACTCCAAATTTAAAAACCAAAGTCATCCTTACCATAATTAATAAAGGTGCATTTTTTAGACGTAGCCTCTAATTTGGTCCTATCATCTTTATCAATATGAGAAAAAATATTCATATCCAAATTCTCTAAGAAATTAATAATCAACCTTATTACCAGACCAAACTTCCTTAGGTATGCCTCCATTTAAGGAAGATGAAGGTCCTTTATTGATTAGATATACAGTCACGTTTACTGCTTCTACCTAAAACTAAAGGGGAAGTCTTGCATGAAACCTCATGATCTTAACATGCTCCATGATATTCTTGTTCATCCTTTCTAACACTCCATTCTACTAGGGATTTCTTGTAACTATCCTCTATCTACAAATTCCATTCTTAGAATAGTAATCAAAAAAATCATTACTACAATATTCCCCACCTAAATCTAAGCTAAGACATTTTGGCTTAAGATCTATTTCATTCTCAACCAAGGATTTCCATCTTTTAAATGTATTAAACACATCATATTTTCTCTTAATACCATACACCTAAACTTTCTTAGTTGCATCATCAATAAAAATGACATCATAAGATGAACCACCAATAGAAGATACCTGAGCCAACCCTCATACATTTGAATGAACCATCCCCAACTTATTCTCCTTCCTTTTAGGTCCAACCTTGAGAAACTTTACCTTTTTCTAATTTTTCATACACATAGTATTCACATAAATCTAAAACAAAACCTTCTCAATTAAGGCCCTATCCTTCAAAATTTTCATGACATTTTAGCTCATGTGACTGAGCCTATTTTTCCATAAAGTTGCATCTACATTTATAGCAACTAAATTACAACAGTCAACACTACTTGATAAATACAAAGTACCAACCTTCTTACCTCTTGCTATCACAAGAGCATCCTTGTTCACCTTCCAAGAATCTATTGTAAAATTCACCATATAACCTTCACTGTCTAACTACCCCACATATACCAAATTCTATCTTAACTTGGGCATATGCCTGACATCTTTTAGTAACCAAGTGTTCCCACTTTGAATCTTGAACTAAACACATCCTTTTCCTTCTATACTGCAAGGCTTATCATCACCAAGATAAACATGTCTACAATGCAACTTGAATATAATCAATAAAATAATTCCAATGTGGTATAGCATGAAAAGAAGCCCCTGAAATCTAAAACCCAATACTCAACAATATTATCTATGGAGAGAATTAATGCATCCTAACAAGCATTACATACTTCCACATTCACCTCATTGGTGTCTTCCTGATTTTTATTCTTTTTATGAAGAGCCCAATAATCGTTCTTCACATGCCCAATCTTTCCATAGTGATAGCAGTGCCATCCTGCTCTTTGATTTTGACCTTCTTTGACCATTTGACTTTCCACACTTTCCTTTTCCTCTATAATTTTGTCTCCTTTTACTCTCCACCACCAAAGCATCACCTAAATTAAAAGTTTCCCTAGAGTTTATCTGTCACATTTCTTCACTAAGGATTACTCTTATGACATCCTCAAACTTCAAATTGGCATTATTAGAGACCAAGTTATTGATAGCCATTACTAGGCTATTCCAACTCTCTAGTAATAAGCACAAAATAAGTAGGGCCCTAACTTCATCATCAAATTCAATTTTTATAGAGTTCAACATACTCACAACCATATTAAATTCATTCAAATGATCAACAACTAAACCATTTTTAGACATATTTATATTAAATAACTTTTTAATTAAAATTATTTTATTAGAAATAGAGGGTTTCTCATATAACTTCCCTAACACATTCATAAGACCTTCTGTGGTCTTCTCCTATGATATATTAAATGTAGACCAAAGATGCAAGGCATAACTCAAATGGATCTAAGTTCTTTCCTTTCAAGTAGCTCCCAAGCCTCATCTGTCGTACACACTAGTTGATTTACTTTTCCTCCCAGTGGAGCATAGAGGTCCTTCTAATAGAGGTAATCCTTCATCTACATCTTCCATAGACCAAAGTTATGCCTATGCTAAACTTTTCAACCTTTGATCTATTATCATCAACCATATCTCCCACTTAAACTAATAACCCTTCCTATGATTTAACACTTAAACAAATACAAATTGAATCTCTAATACTAGTTGTTAAGAATAAATCAAAAATTAATGTGGAATAATTTCACATAATCAAAATAACAAGAGCTTTGAAAAGAGATACATAAAGAATAAAAATTAAAATACACAACAAGAAGACATGAGTTAATTTGGTTCTCATCCAATATGGGATACATCCACCAAGAAATACTAGCTCATATCTTATTACAATCCAAAAAGAGTACAATCTACTCTCAGATTAGTCTTCTCACAATTACAATGCACAAATATTATTTGGAGTTGCACTCAATAAAATCTCCTGAATTCAACTCCTAAATTCACACATTGTGTTCACATTTACAAAACTCTATTCATATGATGTATTACCTCTTTCCATTTATAATACATTAATAGGTAACTGAAAATAGTGGTTTTACAAAATAATGGGTACCAAAACCATAAGACAAGTCAACCCATAATGGTTCCCCATTAATCATGGGTGATGACACTACACATATACAAGTGATAGATAAACCACATATCTATACTCCCAAAAAAGGGGTCCAGAATACATTAAGAGTGTACAATAAATTTTAATGTATAATATTTGAAATATATTATAATGTGAAAATAGGCTCCACAACATAACAAATCTCTCTTAGGGAGAGAAAAATAAAAATATGAGGCAAATTTATTTCTAGTTTTCATGTTAATAAAATCACTATATAGCTTGGTGTTGGTACCACACATGTAGTACAAGAATTTTATTACCTTCATAGAGAGTTAAGTGTTCAACAAAAGTTATTGCTATGAGTTGTGACATGTTGAGTGCAGGCCCCAACATGATCACTATTTTGATGGCTCAGTGACAAGGACATGATGAAGGTGGTATGTGAATCAAATCAAGGAAGGAGATGCAAAAGGATGGGAAATCAAGTAAGTACCCCACTTCTTGCATTATTGATTTATCTTCCCAAGAGCATCCTATAAAAGTGGAAAAGACATGTTATTGTGTCTTGTGTATTGGATTCATTAGGAGTAGGAAGCCTCACGTTGCCATGGTGAGAACTAAACCATATATTCCCAAGTAGTGGGATTTTTGAGTGGTTCATGGTAGAATCTTGATTAGAGGATTGGTCTATATGAGGAAAAGTAATTTATCACTTTAGTGTTGTAATCTACTATGGAGGAGTAGATGTTGACAAGGCTAGTCAAGATAGATAAGTTTTAATAATTCAAGAAAACTTATATTAGGTTTGTGTTAGGGTAGTAGAGGGCATTGATGAGTATCTAGTTTCATAATACTTAGGTATGGTAAAATCCTAGGTATATTGACTTCAAGTGGGAGAATGTTAGGATGTGAAGTCACTATTCATAGTTACTATTCACAAGCACTATTTAGGCTCACTATTTATGATGATGTGTTCTAATGGTGATGTGGATGGTTAGTGATGTGGCTTGTGATTGATGTGGTAGGGTACCATGGAGTGTATCCATGAGTGATCAGGTTGATGTGATAAGAGTGGGGCATAACACTCCACCAAGGCACATGGGTGGTGTCACATGGTGCAAAAGACAAAAAGGTTGGTGTGGGTTAAATTTATAAGGGACCCCATGATTCCCATGTGTGGAGATAGTTAAAATATGATTTCAAGCATATTTTGGACTCATGTGGTCACATGGAAAATGAAGACAAGAAAGCTACTATAGTATATTTACCTCACATGTGTGTCGAAGATAATGGTTTTTGAACCACATGGTGGTGGCACATATTCTTGTCTAAAGTAAAGATGCCTTGAATACTTTTGCACCTGGTGACAAACATTATGGAGATCACATGACACCGTACTCATGTTTGGGTCAAATTTCTTTGGTTCCACTATTCATTCTCTTCCCCCCTCTCTCTTTCATGTTATAAAATGCATTAATATGCATTTTCTCTCATTATAATTTATCTAATTACTAGATCTATGCAAGCCTTAGGCTTGCATGCTTGGAGGTTGGATCTTGTAGGCTAGTTTAGATTGATTCATAACCTAAATGATTTAGGTGGAAGTATTGAGTTCTTATATGTTAGCACTAAAGGGGTTGATGGAGGAGTTGTAGAAGAGAGGTTGATTTTGTGTATTAATGAAGTCTAAAAGTTACCATTTTGTCCATGGTTTTTCCTTGCACATTGCAAGGTTTCCATATAATCTCTATGTAATGTGTCTTCTTTCTTGTATATTCTTTTTATAATTTATTTGCCACATTTATTTACTTGCATTGTACAATATAGCTCATTGATCTAACATGTAGTATCAAGGCTTTATTCCTAACACACATCTCAATTAGAAGATAAATGTCATCCCTTCACTCATCTTGTAAATAAAGCAGATCAGTTTGAATGGAACTTTAAATTTTAAAAGGCATTTGATAATGTAAAGTGGTATCTAGTGAATCCTTCAGTCCTATCATGACTTATCTTAGGAAGACCATTGATATTATATATCTCTACTACACCATGTGTTATAAGGGCTCTCTTAGCTCAACATAATGAGGAAGGAAAAGAAATGGATATTTATTTTTTAAGAACACTAATTTCATATGAGCTCAATTAAACCCTTGTAGAGAAAGCTTGTTTGGTTGTGGTATTCACTTCAAAAAACATCAGCATTAAATGTTAAACAACCAAATTAAGCTAATAGCAAAAGTTGATCCACTCAAATACATTTTATCTAAGTCAACCCTAACTAGAAGAATGGGCAAATGAATCATGTTTTTAAGTGAGTTTTATATTGATTATGTAAATAACAAGGCCATTAAATGGCAAGTTATCATGGATCAACTAGTAGTAGCACCCGTGGTAAACACAAAACCATTAATCATGGCCTTTCCTGATGAATCTATACTAACAAATTAGGAATCACCCAACTAAAAATTATATTTTTATGGATCATTTACCATGCATGGGTTTGGAATGGGAATACTTTTGGTAACACCACAAGGAGACCTAATTCCTAAAGTCTTCCACATATCTTTCCATGCACCAATAACATTGCTAAATATGAGGCCTTAATTACTGGTTTACAATTTGCCACCTAGTGGAATATTCACCATCTTCAAGTCTTTGGAGATTATCAATTGATAATTAACCATGTGAATGGAGATTTATATACTAAGGATGAGAATTAACTTCCCTGTAATTAAATGGTTGATCAATTGAAACAAAAAATTTAGTCTATAAATTTTGAACAAGTGCCTAGAGGAAGTAACAAAGTTATCAATGCAATGGCCACTATTGTGTTTTTAATAGATAATCCATAATATATACTTGAAGGAAATTTTATAGTTGAACAATTATTTTTACCTACTCATCAAGCATTGGCTCATTATCAAATTTATGTAATCCATAATCTCAGTCAACCATGGTATCATGACATCCACACCTACCTCCATAATAATACTGTAGAGTAAATTTTTACTCTACATTGCATTTCAAATTTTTAGTCGCGCACTGCAATTTTGGTTCTCACATACCTTGGTCGTGGCAGTAGAGTTTGGAGTAGGCACAGGTTTGTTTCTTTCAATTCTTTCTCATCTAAGTGTCGAAGTATAGTGGAGGCTGCTAAGTGTCACTGTCTAAGCATGGGTTCTATTTCCCTTTTTTATCCTTTGTTTCATTTTTACCTAAGTGTTGAAATCGAGTGGAAGCCACCAACTGTCACTTTTTAAAACATAGAGCTGGCCAACTGGTGCCATTTGAGACACTTTTCATAACTTTTAAGAGATTCACAGATCATGCCACATATCCAATAGCAGCTAGGTAGAATGCACCATGTATCGGCATTCGTGTCTTGTATCAGCACCCACGTTCATTCTATTTCTTGGCAAAGGTTTTCAACAAGCTAAGTAGTAGGAAGAAGTGAAAAGTGCCAGGTGGAAGTCATGGAAGGCCCTGAACTACTTTTTCAAAAGAAAGTGGAATTCACCACATGTCAGCATCTGAAAGATAGTCAGTTGAATGCCTGGGTTCAATGCCTTGGTTCAACATTTTTGGTTCAATACCTCAATTAATGTGTAACGGTGCGCAGTGTTAAACCATTGAACCATTGAACTATTTTGGTTCATCGAGTAGTTCAAGGGAGTGTCCCAAAAAAATAAAGGGGTCAAGTACCTGTTTGGAGGGCAAGAAAGTGTCATTTCATTTTGTTTAAGTGCCAAAGAACAGTGGAGGCCACCAAGTGTCACTTTTTGAGCCCCTTTCTACTCCATTCTCGAAATAAGTGGAAGATGCCATGTATCTTCCTAAGAATGGTGGAGGCTGCCATGTGTCAACTCCTAAGAGATCATCTTCAAGATTCATTGCTAAATAAAGATTGTGGTGGGTCCTAAGTGTTATTTCAGAGGTCTACGAAAGTTGCCAAATGTCACCATCCATAGGAGCCTAATATGTGCCCTGAATAATTCTATAGCATAGCTACAGACAAGCGGAGAGAGCCACATGTCTTTGATAAATCAAGTAGAAAGCACCAAGTGTCATTCTCTGGTGCCTTCTAAGAAATAAGGAGAATTTTATGAAATTGACTAAGTGTCCTCTCCCATTTCAACAAAATAGAGTGTTCGGTGTATCTGTTACAACAAAGCAAGATGGAGGGAAACTTGGTAGGAGTTATTTCTAGTAGATGGAACAATTCACTAGGTAGATTTTTGGAGCCTACAAGCATTAAAAGGGTCGTCTATTTGTCCCCTATAAGCAGAGGTAGAATTTATAGTTGAGCAGCTAAGTAGGTGATTAAATGAGGAAATTCAGGTGTGAAAGGATGTACTAGTCATGAATTGCCATGCCACAGTCAAAGCAGCCACCTCGTTCTAGCATGGCCCTTCTTGATAAGACCAAGATACATCCAAGGCATTGAATGTGCTGAATGCTGTAATATCCCTTCTAAATAGGAAATATAGCAACACAAAAAATCTGAACCAAGATATAATCGCTGTTGAATAAATTCAAAAAGATCACAATAATATAGTCTTTTAATAACAAATTATAGATTGTATCACTTGTCCTTGTAAATTATTACAATTGCAGTCCTCTAATATGCATATAAATACGAAATACAGTCTTGAAAACCCTGGCTTTGAAAAACTGGAAGTGCAAATCGAGTTCTGGAAAGTCTCAGCCCTTCTGTGTCGACACACAGTCGCCGTCGTCGATCGATATATCGCCGACGTCGGTCTCTACCGGTCGGATTTCTGCCGACGTCGGTCTTCAGTCGACCGATGTCAGTCACTGAAACCCTCTGTCTGCCGATGTCGGTTCCTGCACTGATCTGTACGAACCCGTACGGATTCTGTACGGCCGCAAATTAAGCACCACTTCCCTGTCTTCAACCCCTGATCCGAAATATATATGTCTCTAGCACAGTAGATCTCTAGCTGTATAATTTATTGAATCAAAACATAAAGCAATAAATACCTGGAATATCTGTGATAACTTCTGTGTGAAGTTATCTCTCAAACCTGAAATTCTGTGATAACTTCTGGATGAAGCTATCTCTCACTTTGGCAATAGATCAGCTGATATTTCACAGCCTCTTAATTGCACACACTGAAGAGGGAACGTTCTCCAATGCAGATGGAATCCTTGAACCCTAGGCTCAGTCTTCACAGAAGAAATTCTTCAATTTTCAATAATCAATAATCAATAGCATAATGAATAATGGCCTCCATGAGAAACCCTTATACCCTCAAAATATATGCTTGCCCTAATTAGGGTTTCTTAAATTAGAATTAGGGTTTCTAATTAAAAATAGGCTAAATAATTAATATTTGATTAAATCAATCAAATATTAATATCTCCCTCAATACATGTCGGTTCCACGAACCGATCGAAGCTAGTGAATCAGGGAGTGATTCCGCACATAACCATGCCACAATAAAGGCGCTCCGCTGCGTATCAAATGTCCCTAAAAAGTAGGAGCTCAAGCCAAATGTGTCTAAAATACACTGAATGAAAATCAAATGAAGAAATCCTGTGAATCAAAGTCGAGCCAAGCTCCATTATGACCCTCTATCCATCTTATTAGCCTACGAAGGTCGCATAATAGGCTAACCATGAACTAAGAACATGTCAATTGAAAAGGGGACATGACAATCCGCCCCTCCTGAAATTGCTTGCCCTCAAGCAATCACTGAATGACAAATCAATCAATCCACCTGGATCCCAAATGTAGTTAGGATCTCCACCACTGTCAATTATCACGAACCCCATGCCATGTCCATCCCAACATCCAATCCATAAATGAAAATTTGCAAGCAAACTCCGTACCTGAATAATATCTAAAACTGGATTGTGAAGGCTAGACATAGTCATATCATCATCAACCTGTGTCCCGACTGTAACAGAAAGTTGAGTCCTCACCACATGTGACAACTCCTGAACTGAACTCACCTCAAGACCAAGCTCGTCCTCATACCTCTCCTGTGTTGGTGCCAATGTGCTCTCGTCATCACCCTCCATCATGTTATGTGGTATAGGTACCTCCATCCGATGAAAGAACATATATCTGAAGCTGCTGCCCCGTATTGCCTTAAGAATATGTGTCATCCCATCAACATTAAAGAGAACCTCCATGTCCTTGAGACGAAGAGTAACTTCCTCAAATGAATGAAGCCACTTCATACCCAAGACTAAGTCTATATCCCCCATGTTTACCACATAATAATCAGCGTTGAACTCATAGTTGTTCAAGCGCAATGGGAGGTCTCTAATCATACGCTCACACTTAAGAGTGTGACCATCGGCTACCTTAACTCTGATGCCCTCAAAACCTTCTGTAGTGAGTCCACGCTTCTCCACAAATCTAGCATCTATGAAATTGTGAGTGGCTCCTGTATCAAGAAGGGTGATAACCTTCTGCCCTGCCAAAACTCCATGGAGTCTGAATGACTCATCCGATTGAATGCTGGATATGCGTGCCTCCTGTAGGTGAAGCTCTAACTCTGCCTCTGCATTAGACCCTGAAGCCTCTGCCTCTGCCCCCTCAGAACTGTTATGCTGTTCGGAATCCTCAGGATCTAAATCCTCATAATATATCCACATCATACGATTCGCCTTGCCCTTAGGCCTCAAAGGACAATCGTGATGGATATCATATGGTCCTTTGCAGTAGAAGCAAAGCTTCTTCCTGCGTAGATCATTAAGCGCCTCACAATCCAAAGGTGGTGCTGCTGGATTGGCCTTTGAATCATTTTTAACTCCGGATTTATCTATGTTAAAATCCGGTCTCTCCGTATCCCCGTGGGAGTGCTTATGGTCTCTAGAAGAAGAAGTACCTTTGGTGTTAGATTTATTGGATGGGGCTGCCATCTCCATATCACATGCCTTCCTCATAGCTACCTGTAATGAAGGAGGATCAAAGGCTTTGATCCAACCCCTCAATGGCTCTGTCAATCCCTCTATGAAGAGAACTACCAATCTATGCTCTGAAATATTGGGTACCATGACTGCTAATCTCTGAAACTCACCAATGAAGGACTCCAAGCTACCTGTTTGTCTCAACTGTGCCAGATCTCGGAAGTAAACCTCGGGATCTCTCCTGTCAAACCGCTCAACCAACCTATCCACAAAGTCCTGGTACTCTGTCACTTGATTATGCTGAAGTGTTACCATACCATGGTACCACCAATCATGTGCTACTCCATCTAAGTGCAAAGTGGCGTATTTGATGGCATCTATCTCTGACATTGGTCTCAATGCCAAGAAGGTGTCAAGCTTATGAACCCAAGCTTGAGCTGTCATCTTACCGCTGCCGTCAAAAGTAGTCAAAGAAAGCTTACCAGTAGCCTTCTGCAGCTCACTGAATTGGACTCTAGGTCTCCTGTCCTGTCTAGCCAATCTATAGTGATCTCTCCTCAAATTGACAAAACGATCAAAGGTTGTTCTCTCCTGGATATGAGGAGGTAATAAATCCCACTCATCATTTGCAGCCATGTAAACATCTGCAAATGGAGAATTCCCTGCCTCCTCATCTGCTGGTACCTCTGGTTCTTCTTGAATAAATGAAGGGCGTGTAGGTCTATCAGCTGTTCTGGAGTGAGTCTGCTGTGGTCTCTGATCAACCGTAGCACTCCTGTCATCTCTTTGGTCCCTGTTCTGTCCATCAGGGGTGTTCATTCTCTCTAACATGGTCATAAGTCCCTGTAGTGTCTGAGCCATCTGCTGTTGGCTTGTAATCATAACACGCTGAAACTCTCTGGTGGCCTGATCAGCATCATACCTGTGGCCCCTGGGTGGGCTGCCCTCACGTCTGTCACTCATGATGATCGGTCTCTGATCTAACAACTGGATACCTTCAAGAAAGGCTCGGCTGCGTGTGTTATACCTGTGTGGTCCCAACTCTTGTGGCTGCATAAGATCTATAGACCCTCAGGCTGGCAGGATTTAGCTCTGATACCACTGTAATATCCCTTCTAAATAGGAAATATAGCAACACAAAAAATCTGAACCAAGATATAATCGCTGTTGAATAAATTCAAAAAGATCACAATAATATAGTCTTTTAATAACAAATTATAGATTGTATCACTTGTCCTTGTAAATTATTACAATTGCAGTCCTCTAATATGCATATAAATATGAAATATAGTCTTGAAAACCCTGGCTTTGAAAAACTGGAAGTGCAAATCGAGTTCTGGAAAGTCTCGGCCCTTCTGTGTCGACACACAGTCACCGTCGTCGGTTGATATATTGCCGACGTCGGTCTCTGCCGGTCGGATTTCTGCCGACGTCGGTCTTCAGTCGACTGATGTCGGTCATTGAAACCCTCTGTCTGCCGATGTCGGTTCCTGCACTGATCTGTACGAACCCGTACAGATTCTGTACGGCCGCAAATTAAGCACCACTTCCCTGTCTTCAACCCCTGATCCGAAATATATATGTCTCTAGCACAGTAGATCTCTAGCTGTATAATTTATTGAATCAAAACATAAAGCAATAAATACCTGGAATATCTGTGATAACTTCTGTGTGAAGTTATCTCTCAAACCTGAAATTCTGTGATAACTTCTGGATGAAGCTATCTCTCACTTTGGCAATAGATCAGCTGATATTTCACAGCCTCTTAATTGCACACACTGAAGAGGGAACGTTCTCCAATGCAGATGGAATCCTTAAACCCTAGGCTCAGTCTTCACAGAAGAAATTGTTCAATTTTCAATAATCAATAATCAATAGCATAATGAATAATGGCCTCCATGAGAAACCCTTATACCCTCAAAAGATATGCTTGCCCTAATTAGGGTTTCTTAAATTAGAATTAGGGTTTCTAATTAAAAATAGGATAAATAATTAATATTTGATTAAATCAATCAAATATTAATATCTCCCTCAATACATGTCGGTTCCACGAACCGATCGAAGCTAGTGAATCAGGGAGTGATTCCGCACATAACCATGCCACAATAAAGGCGCTCCACTGCGTATCAAATGTCCCTAAAAAGTAGGAGCTCAAGCCAAATGTGTCTGAAATACACTGAATGAAAATCAAATGAAGAAATCCTGTGAATCAAAGTCGAGCCAAGCTCCATTATGACCCTCTATCCATCTTATTAGCCTACGAAGGTCGCATAATAGGCTAACCATGAACTAAGAACATGTCAATTGAAAAGGGGACATGACAAATGCCACACTTTTATCTCTAAATCTGAGGCTATAAAAAGGAGTGGGGATGGTTGTAAAAAAAAGGGGGGGAGATTATATAGTTTTAGATTTTCTAGAGTTGTGACCAAGTAATATCATTTGCTTTTGTCTCATTTTATTGAATTGTAAAGTTGATGTAAATTTGCATGTTTCTGTGCCTTTTATATGGATGAATGAATTAAGAAGATTCAACTCTATGCCTTTGTTGATACTATTTGTGTCATTTGTAAAAGTAGTCTAGACTGTAGATTTTCTAGAGTTGTGACTAGGAATGTCATTTGCTTTTGTCTCATTTTCTTGAGTCAAAATTTCTACATAGTTGTATGTGTTTCTATGCCTCTTATGTGATCAGAAGATTCTTATAAGGAAATTGAACCCTATGCCTTTATTGACATTTTATGTATCTCAACAAAAGAAGCCTCTGTTATGAGCCTCTATTTCTATTATTTCAATCTTTTACATTGATCACGCACTTGTTTGCTCTTAAATGTAAATGAATCCTACATATAGTCTCACTGTGCTTAGGATTAAGATCAAATTACACTCAGGTGCATCACCATAGTTAGGTTTCATTTCCTACATTTGCGTTTCTATTTAATATTCTATCCTTTTTCCCCCACACCTAATACAAAAGAAGAGACTAGCTTCTCTAAAATATGGAGGTTGTTTCAAGCCGCAATATCCCACAACTTGAAACTTCCCATTGTTGCTGATTAGAATCAAGCACAATTTTAAGCATCAACAAATACCATTCCACAAACCTCAATTTTCATCAATGTAAAGCCTTCATCTAATGCATATATCATTACACTATCTTTGATAGCATGCTTTATCAAACCTTATTAAGATGCCTAACATCAGACAAGGCTATTCTCATAATCAAGGAGGTCCATGATGGTATTTTTGGAGGCCATGCTAGTGGGATGACCCTAGCCAAGAAGTTACTCCAAACTAGATATTATTGGCCAAATATGTATCATGACGCTTGTCAATATGTATGCAAGTGTGTAGCCTAACAAAAGCATAGGAATATCATACATACCCCTGTATAAGGGATATAACCTATAATGAGCCTATGGTCATTTTCAGTATGGGGACTAGATCTTATCAGTGAGATTAATCCTACTTCATCAGATGGTCATAATTTCATTATCATAGCCATGGATTATTTCACTAAATGAGTATAATAAATTCCACTTATATACATCATAGGTTTACATATATATAAGTTCATTCTTAATCAAATTATTTTCCAATTTGGAATCCTCGCTAAAATCATATTAGATAACAATAAATCATTCAAAATTTGGAAGTAGAAGACTTGTGCAATAGATATAATATTAAGCAAGATTTCTCTAGCCATATTATCCCTAGGGTAATGGATAAGAAGAAGTCACAAATAAAATAGTTATTAAAATTCTTAATAAAATTGTCAATGATGCTAGACAAAATGGCATGTACAACTATATCAAACACTTTGGTCATATAGAACAAGTGTCTAAACACCTATTTGGGTTATTCCGTACTCTTTTGTATATGGATCAGAAGCAATACTTCTAGTTGAAGTTGAACTTCCCTCATTAAGAATATCTTTACAAGGAATGATAACTAAAAATGAATACATATAGGAGTGGCTACAATAATTAGAGTTATTAGATCATAAGCATAAAATTTCCCTTGATCACATTTGGTAATATAAAAATATGCTTAAGGGATAATATCATAATAAGATTCAATCTAAATAATTTGAATTTAGTGACCTAGTCCTAATAGAAAATTAGAAGAACACTAATCCTAAGCAAGAAAAGAAGGGGAAATTTGAATTAAATTCACTTGGGCCTTATGTCATTATCAACAAATTTGGATCAGGGGCCTACAAATTGGCCACCCTAGATGGTAATAAGCTTGATGAACCCATGAATATTATACATTTAAAATTATTTTATACCTAGAATGATCCAAATATCCTCCATCTATAAAAAACCACACTTGGGGGCACATCCATCCATCACTACCCAATTCCCATCATCCTTCTTCTCCCCTATTTCCATCTTATACACTCACCTCCCATACGACCCTGATCCTAAAAGTTAGTATAAAATATATGCTTTGGAAAATTAGGAGATATGAGTTTCAAAAATGATGTAGAATATTGTTAAAAGTGCAAAATATATACTTGATCCACTTTTAAAAACTAATAGTTCCATTTTTACATCCTAATCCAAATCCTAATCAAATCCTCCTAGATGACTCTTCTTCCTATCAACCTCAATCACACCAAAATTTTCTCATCCTCATTCATTCCCTAAACATAAATCCATGTATACCCACTAAGTTCATAATTAAAGAAGGTTCATACAATATTTCTCCTCCATGATATATAATACATTTTGTATATAACCAAATCTTGAATGTTTAATCTAAATCCTAGGATTGTCAATATATCTAGTTTACTCTTTGTCTCAATTGTCATAAAAATTATTGGGCACTATTAACTTTAGTTAATATTCTAGGGTGCTTTGTCGATGACCCATTTTGCCAACAAACATTGTTAATAACCATTTAGCTATTGTATGATTATCTTTTTGAGCTATTGAATCAAACTACTATAAATAGTAACTTAAACCCAAAATCAAAATAACATCACAACAAGGGAAATAAAGGAACAATCAGTAACTTAAGAGTGAAATATTACCATCACCTTGCCCCTTGTAGCTTCTCTCCAAGATTTTCCAACTGATTCCAAAGCAATTTGATTTATATGTGGATTTATTGCTAGTAGCTTTAAGATAAATCTAATGTCTTTCTTGGATAGTTTAGTGGATTGCAAGTGTATAAGGATACTCTAAGATGGTTGAATATGAGAGTATATGCAAGGATTATGGATTTATTATTAGATTGGCCATGCCCCAAGAATGGATTTTTATAAGATGGTAGAGGGAGTTTTAGGGGAATTTTAAATTATTTATAAGCCTCTAATTTGGGAGAGTTATAGAATCTTAGAGAGACTTCTCTAGATCAAGATACTTCTAGGTTATTTTAGGGGATAATGGGGATTAGATGAGGATTAAATGAGGTTTAAGGTTCATAGGGATGTAGGAGAGGCTAGGGTGGTAGGTTGGTTAGGGGGTAGTTAAATAAATATGAATTTTAAATTTGCAAGTGGGATAGTGGTTAGTTAATAAGGTAGGATTAATGATTAAGTGGGGTTTTTAATAGGATAATGGGGTGATTAATTAGTCTTAGGGGATGTATAAATGTTTGTGGTATGTAGGAAATATTTAATATGAAGTAGGATTTTAATTAGTTGACTAGGATTATGGTTATAGCATAAATTAGTGGGATTAATAGAATAATTGGGGTGAACAGATGTAGGTGCATACATTTTTCCCCTCTTTAAAAGGGAATCGTGGGTGAGAGAAGTGTAAGGAGTATGGTATTTCAAATAAAAACCAATTCATGGATGAGTTAACAAGTTATGTTAGTAGAGATGATGCCCCCTTGAGGGGACATGCAGGGAGGAATGAGCCAGATGGTCACTCAAAAAGAAGTCTGTGGGGTGGAATAAGAGAAAGATAATAAATGGTTGGGATGCCCCAAGTATTAATTGAGCTACGATTTAGATTTCCCAAGTAGGATTAATATAGGGTAAAGTTATTTAGCCTTGTAAAATGAGTCCTAAGCAAGGACCAATGCCTAAGATGAAGGTGATTCGATTGAGAAGATAAGACAAAATTCATGAGACATTGATAAAGGTTCAAGGAATGGACAAATAGGCCAAGAGCTAGTGATAATTTCTAATCAAGGACACATGTAAGGAATATCTATAGGCAAATAAAGGATAGTCAATGAGTGATTATTGGTAGTAGATAACTTTAATATAAATTTTATGGCTCAATATGATTTAATAGATTCAAGTGATGCATAGGGGATGGGATGGGATCAAATGTTAGTAATGGTTGAGCTATCCTTGGGCACTAAAAAGGTGGCCAAGTAATGCCTACATAATCTTAAGAGACCTCAGGCTAATGTAGTTTTGAATTGGGATTTTGGATACATAACAAGGAATAAGAGGCTATGCACTGGAATAGTTGATGTGGAATGTCTTAGGGATGACAATAATGTGATTAAGTGTGATAATAGAATGTATAAGGGGATTCAGGGATCAAAATTAGTGGTCTAGGTTGGATAATGTAGTTATCAAGGGTTAAATGGGATGAAAGGGGTAAAATAGGGGATGAATGAGGGGTAAAATAGGGGAAAAAAAGGGGGTAAAAGGGTCATTTTGACTCTTAGTTATAGTGAATTTTTTTCTCTGGAGACCAAGCCATGGATCACCTTCCTTGCTCATCATACTATAGAGAGAGTCTGGGAGCACTAAAGGGCATTCGAAGTAGGACCATCAATAAGTATTACATCCTTAACTAGTTTATTTTTATCATTTATGTATTTATTGCATGTACATATAGGGATGGAAATACTACCTATAGGGGCATTTCCCTTAGTCACAGTATTTCCATCTTAAGCTATGGTATTACAATCGTAAGATATGATTTTGCAAAACTACAAGGTTGACGTGTGGTTTTGTAATACCATATCAAATGATGCATAAAATTGAAATATCATAGGGGGAATAATGGTTTTTCAAACCACATGATTTGACATGTAGTTTCATAAAATCAAGGGTTTTGAGATGCAATATTATCGAATCACTAGTTAGGGTAAAGAGGAATAAGTGATATTGAAGAAAATGGGTGTTAAGGTTAGTTAAGGGGTTAGGAATAGAATGGGTATGAGGATAAGTTAGTAATAATTTAAATGGATTAGGGGTTAGGTTAGTGTATGAAATAGATAAGGGGATAGGAGAGAGAGGATGTAGGTGAAATTTTAATTGGATAGGTAAGTTAGTAAATTTGATGGGTGAAAAAATTAGCTGGGAGGGGTAATTAGTTATGATAGATTAGTTAGAGGGGAAGGTTTCAATGGGTAGTTGGATTAGTTAAATAGGTAGTGAGATGGTGGATTATATGGGAATGATTAGACTTGGGTGGAATAGTTAATTTTATGGTGGGAAAGTTCATTAAGAAGGGTTTAGTTAGATAGGAGAGATTAGTTAAAGGGGATGGTTGAGTTAGTGATTAGAATAAAAGATAGGTTAGATTATCAAGATGGTGGTTTAGATCAAGTAAATGGGACGGGTAGGATAAATATATTATAATAATGTTGATGAGTTTAAATAATCAAGATGTGATAGATTAAGAGGGGTAATAGATTTGACAGGATGTTTATTAATGTAAGAGGAATTAGGAGTATTGGCATCCAGATTATGCCATCTAGTGGTACTGCATGAGATGCACCAATTAACACCAATAGGCTATTAAGTGATCAATATGGTGGGCTTCTATTACATCACTAATATTCCTATGGTGTAGATCATTTTGGCATTAATTATAGCCCTAGTTGAGAGATGTCATCCAAATACCATCACTTTATACTTTGTGACTGGAAAGATGATAGTGATGTTAGAGAATGTTTTATGGATTTTTTGGCTACTGATATAAGGTGATAAGATATACTAGAGATATCATACCTTGAGTGTGACTATTAAAATACTATGTGGGAAATTATAGATTAGAGTACATGATTCCCAGGTAGATATTAATAGAGCCTTGAGGGAGGTTATGATTGACAAGTTGACACTTGTAGTGATGTATCTTATTACTGGCATACTCCTATCGAACAAGAGTGGTCAATGGTCTCACCTAGGATTTAGGGATGTGGTATTGAATATGGTGTGGGATTACCATGTTTTTGTGTGGGTTCCTATGGTACTGGCTCATATATAAAGAGAGTTACATATGGGTGCCTATAGGGGAGAAACGAGCTTTGGTCCATCCTTATTATTTTAGATATGGAGCTTGGAGTATATCACTATAGAGAGACCACTAGGCACTCAAGTGGATAGGGATCCTAAGTAGAATCTAGTATTCAGATGGTATATTATTCTAGGAGTGCATATATTTCATGTTGGTGATATGAAACTTTATAGAAAGGCATTTAATAGTCTGAGGTCTAATAAGATTACATGGATGATGTATAGATACATCTAGTGGGGATGGGATGAGGATGCATATGTGACTCAGTTTGTGCTCATAGAGTGTTATTTTACTAGTTGGTATGACTACATTATTGAGAGATATAGGCTAGATTAGGTGAATTGGTAGTTCAGGAGGTAGTAGGATGTGCCTAGAGAGGAGCATCTTTTTTTTTATAGTGATAGGGAGAGGCCATAGTGGGTGACTTCAGTAGATAGATCAATATCAAGAGTAGATTATGAGAGAATTACCCTTATGATATGGGATTATTAGACTCCCATACTAGATCCAAGAGTGACCATGACACATATTGGGTGGTGGGATTAGAGATGACCTTATAGATTACTTAGACAAATAACAAGAGTGAGGAGGGGGGATTTATAGAGATTAATATAGGTATGAGCTTAGTTAGGGAGGAGATAAGAATAAAGGCCATAGCCCTAGGCACAAGGTCATCAATATGAATAAGCAAGGATAGATGTTATGGTGATTGATAGTAGGGATTAAGGAGTCCAAGATGGATACCTAGATAGAAGTAGAGGTCAGGTAGGTGGGAGAGTGGGTGCAAATGATGTAGGGTCATCTAAGCCACCTCTAAGTGAGGATGATTATGCATTTTTGGATATGTTGAGGAGAGAGGTATAGACCCAAGTGATAGAGGTTGTAATTATCTCAAAGGAGTAAGATAGAATGGTTGCATATTTATAGATATAAATCATTCATAGGGATAGCCAGATGGTGGTCATACTTAGATAAGTTATAGGCTTGATGGGTTAGGTATCTACCTTGTAAGGGTAACTGAGTGAGAGATAGGATTAAGACATGTAGATATATTTACTTCAAAGGTATATTTAGAGTTGGGACACATAGATAACATCCTTATGGGGGTATATTTCAAATTTTCATTCAAGGTTTAGGGAGGGAGAGGCAAAGTTATAGGTGGATGAGAAGGCCAAGGAGGAGGAGGATGTTTTATTAGAATAATAGTGTATGGTGTTGGTGATAAGAAAGATATGTTGGATGAAATTAAAGGATCATTACTACAAGGATTTATATGAGGGAGCAGTGCTAATAGATAAATGTGACCTAACTTTTAGAGCTAGTTCCTCTTAGTCTACGTATCAACCTTATAGGAGGTCACTTGAACAATAATGATCTATACTTGTATTTATGAGATAAGTTTTATATTATGGAAATTATTTATATATCACATTAATTCACATGGGACCCATTTTTTAGTTATATATTTTGAAATGGATTCTTATGGATATTATGGAATGTTGTTATATGTTATTATGATTATGCATTATGATGTATGGATTGTGTTTATTTATATGTGATTATTGGTTATGGATTTAGATTATGTGATTGGATATTAATTTTAAGATGATTATTATTAGTCATGGATGAGATTATGTGATATGGGAAATAATTTGGGTGACGGTTCTTCCCCAATTGATGACAAAACTTCTGGGAGCCATAACTTTTGCACCATAGCTCCAATTGACTCACCATCTGAACCGTTGGAAAGATAAGAATGAGGAGAATGTGGTGAGATTTAATGGATATTTTTTAAATTAAATTTTACCCTAGAAAACCCAATGGAAGTTCCCCAAATTTCAATTTTATAGTAGTGCAGTCTAAAAATAGTAATTCCTCAAATTCGATATTGTTTTAAACCATGGAAGTTGAACCACTTAATCTCCCTCAAGATTGGTGACCTTCCACATCCTCCTCCTACTTTAAATTTTTTTATAAATTAAGATGTAACTGAAAAGGGAAATTATACATCTCTTCCCAGAGATAAGCATATAGTGGTATTACAATTTTGAGTAATAAAACATCTCTTCTCAGAGAATTCATTGTTACTATGTTATTTTCATGTTCTTGAAATATCTATCAATCAAAACTTCTAAGTTTTGGATCATTATGATAATGATGCATAGGTGTAGATTATTGATTAGTTGATATAGATTATTAATGTGTTATGGTTTAGGTATGGATGATGTTTATTATTTATGTTTATAATTTGATGGTATAATGACATGGAAAATGTGATGATTAATAACATGTGCTATCAAATAGATAAATAATCCTTTTATTGAATCACATGTTTCATAAATTATGTTGGGTATAATCTTTCTTCTCTAAGGAGGTGGGTGTGGGGGTGGGGGGGGGAGGGGGAGGGGGGGTGTTTGGGTAGTAGACTAGGATTGTTAAATTTTTGGGTGGGGGGTTTGAAATGGGGGTCAACTTGAAGTCATTAGAGAAGTAAGAAATCCTTTTTGTTTTTTCACTTATGAGTATAAGTGCACCCACAACACAAGGATAGTCAAGGTCACATTGGACTCAAAGTGTGTGGGGGGACTTAGAATGGGAACTCCATTTTAGTAACATTTCCAATTGCTAGGTTGGGTAGTCACTTAAGACCATTTTCATTCCCTTTTTAAAAAAAGGTCAAAATTTTAACACAAAAAAGACAACACAAGACAACAAAACAAGATTATTAACTATGACTTAAAAATTTATTAAAAAGAGAAAATATTTATAGGACTCAAGATTATTAATAATATATACTAATGACATATATAAAGGATAATGCATCATACTTACAAAGATGATAATATATCAAAACTATAACAAGATTTTGACACAACAATTTAATGAGGACTTATATATACATTAAATATTAATAAAGTATTTAAAATATTTAAATTATTTCAACCAAATCATTATAAATAAAGGGAGGAGGATGGTATTGTGTATATGATGGCATAAATCTTAAAAGGACAAGGAAACTAAGAAATAAAAATGGGAATAATGATAAGTATATACAAGATGACCTTAGTGATATGGTTAAATGGATATTTACAAGGGTAAATTATGCCCAAAAAATTTGGTAAGTGGGACAAGGATCAAAAACCAATTATAATGATAATGCTTAGGGTTTAAAATGAATTATTAGGATTCAATTACAAAGCCTAATATGGATCCTAGAATAGGAATATTATATGACCCTTCTTTAGTGATGAGGTTAGTGGGTTCATGCAAATTAATACTTAAGGGGTAAATGAGGATAGATGTTGTGGATAAGATTGAGGCTGATAGGAACAAGAGTCATCAAGGAGGATACAATTGGGATATGCATTAGGAGGTCAAAATGGAATGAGTAGATGTTTGAAAGTGGATTAGATGTTCCAAATGACTCCTCAATAGTTATCCTCTTCATGCTTTTAGCAATGATTTACCCCATTTTAAAACTCATATCTTATGATTTCTCCCAAGCATATATTGTATACCCATTATTAGGATTAGGGTCATGTGAAAGTGATGGGATGAAATAGAAAGATGGAAGAAGTGGGGTGTTGATGCATAGATGTGCCCCCAAGAGCGGGGACTTATAGACAGAGGTTATTTTAGATCCCTTTCAAGTATAAAATATTTTAGATGCATAATATTCATGGGATCATAAATCTCATCACCATATAATGTGTCCAATTTGTAGGCTCCTAATCCAAATTTTATAATAATAACATAGGGCCAAAGCCAATTTGCTTCAAATTTGCCTTTATTTTCTTTTTATACATTGGTGTTTTTCTGATTCTCTTTGAGAACTAGGTCACCAATTTTAAATTCTTGGGATTGGATCTTTTTATGATATTGGCCCTTAAGTTTATTATGATATGAACTAAGGTTATCTAAGGTATTTTTATGCTTTTTATTTAATAATTTTATCTCTTGTATCCTCTCTTGTCTACAATTATTATCAATAATCATACCCTGCAAAGAGATTCATAAAGAGGGGAGATAAACTTCAATAGGAAAGATTGATTTTATGCCATAGACTAGAGAATATGGAGTGGCCCAAGTAGGTGTTTTAACACTAGTTTTATAAGACAAAAGAGCTAGATACAATTGTAAGTGAGAATTTCTACTAGCATCATCAACAATTTTTAAAAAAAAATTATAAGCATTTTATTAGTTGATTTTTCTTGTCTAATGCCATAAGGATAGTAGGGTGTAGATAAATTATGATCAATGTGATAATGATTACACATGTATTCAACTTCTTTATTTTTGAAAGATTTTCCATTATCTGATAAAATTTTGGTTGGGATTCCAAAGTGGCAAATAATATGATTCAGAATGAATTTTGATATTTGTAGAACTATGGTATAAATTAGGAGTATTAATTCAACCCATTTTTTAAAATATTTTGCATCTATAATTATAAAATTATGTCCATCAGATGATGTAGGATTGATCTTGCCAATTAGGTCTAGTCCCCATATAAAAATGGACATAGACTCATTATAGGATGTAGATCTTGTGTCAAGGAATGGATGAGATTACCATGATTTTAATAAGATAAATATTTATGCACATAATGGTAGGCATCATGATCCATTATGGGCTAATAGTATCCAATTTGGAGTAACTTATTGGCTAGGGCCATCCCACTCACATGATTACTACAAATACCATCATAGACCTCCTTGATTAAAAGAGTAGCCTCCTATAATGTTAGGCATCTTAATAAGGTCCCATCATAAACTCACTGATAGATCATGCTATCAAGGATGTTCTAATAGGATTTGTGATGAATAAAGGATTTTCATTGATGATGATTGAGGTATGGTAGTAGTATGTTATTCTAGAGGTAAGTGTAAATATCATGGTACTAGGGTAGACTAGGATAAGGTATAACACAAATTTGATAATGAGCCATTAATTGATGACTTGGAAATAATAGTTATTTAATTATAAATTTACCTTCAATTACATATTCTATAATATCTATCAAAGAAACAATAGTGGCCATTGAGTTGGCAACTTTATTACTTCCCCTAGGAACCTACTTAGATGTTATTAATTAAAATTTTTGCTTTAATTGGTCCAATAATTATTTATAGGGAAGTAATTTCTCATATTTTGTCTATAACTCCTAATTCACCTATTTTATAATCAACTGGAATCACCAAAAAGATGAAGACATTGGATATTCCATTAGATGGCAAGTTTTAGTCCAAAAACTAATGCATCATATTCAACAATGTTATTTGTGCATGGGAAATCGATTTGAAAGGATTTATGGATTAGGTAACCTTGTTGTGTTACTAAAAATATTATTTATCTTTACCCATACATGGTAAGAGAGACATCAAAATATAACTTATAGATGTTTGACTCTTCAATAACTAGTATAGATTCATCTAGGAAGGCCGTGATTAAAGGTTTGGTATCTGCAACAGGTGTTGCTACAAGTTAGTATTCAATGGCTTATACTTTAATGGCATTTTTATTTATATACTCAATATCAAATTCACCTAGTAACATGATCCATTTGTCCATTCTACTAGTTAAAGATGATTTAGATATCATGTACTTGAGGGGATCAACCTTTGCTATGAGTTTGAATTGGTTATTTAACATATAGTGCTTAAGTTTTTGTGAGGTGAAGACTATGACCAAGCAAGTTTTTTTAATAGGTGTGTAGTTGAGCTCATATGAAATTAAATTTATGCTTAGATAATAAATTTCTCTTTCTTTACCTTCATCATTATGCTGAGCTAGTAAGGCCCCTATAGCACAAGGTGTAGTAGAGATATAGAAAAGTAACAACCTTCCTGAGATAAGTGATGATAAAACTGAAGGATTGACCAGATATTTATTTAAAGCCTTTTGAAATTATAGGTTCCATTTGAAATGATACCCCTTATTTAAGATATGGGTGAAGGGATGAAATTAATCTACCAATTATGAGATAAACTAATGGATGGACTATAGTTTCCCTTGAAGTATTCTTAACTTCTTCAAGTTTTTAAGGGGAGGCATGTCTATAATAGCTTTTACTTTTATAGGATCTAATTAAATGCCTCTCCTAAATACTATGAACCCCAAAATTTTACCTAAGATGACTCCAAATACACATTTCTTAGGGTTTAACATGACCTTGTATTCCTTGAGCCTCTCAAATATTCTTCTTAAGACTTTAGGATGCTTAGATCAGAGTTTAGACTTTCCCACTATATCATCCACATAATATTATACAATATCATGCATCATATCATGAAACATTATGGTCATATCCCTTTGGTAAGTGGATCCTAAATTTTTCAAACTAAAAGGCATCACTTCATAACATAAGGTCCCCCATGTAGTGATAAATGCATTTTTTTGTTGATCTTCAGAAGTAATTTTAATTTGATTATATCCAAATAATTCATCCATGAGGGAGAGCATCTAATACTCTATGGTATATTCCCTGATCATGTCAATATTAAGGGAAAGTCATCTTTAGTACATGCCTTATTTATGCCCTAGAAGTTGGTACAGATTCTAATTCTTCTTTGTGGTTTGACCATAGGGATAATATTAGATATCCACTCAGAATAATCAATCGGTATAATAAATTTGGCTTCCAAGATTTTTTTTAATTCTTCTTTGACCAAGAGGGACACCTTGGGGTGCATTTTGTGAAGTTTATATTTAACTAGTTTGGCATTCCTATGAACCACTAAATGATGTTCTACCAAGGTTCCATATATCCCATGCATGTCATAATAACTCCATGTGAATACATGTATACATATATATATTCCTTGAGAAGATCAATGAGGATTTATTACTCATCAAGCATGAGAATTGCCCCTATTTCAACTATTTTAGTAATTTCATATATTTTGATATTCACTTATATAACCTCCTCAACAAGAGAAGGTGATTAGTCCTATAGATATGTTGGGAGTGATGGTGATTCTTCTCTTGAAGCAAATTCTTCTGAGAGTTCCGTATCTTATTCCAAATAAGACTCTTGTTTGTAAGGATTTAATTGGATTTCTTCTATATTTGGAGATGGGTCATTTTCTTCATATTCCTCTTCCTTGATTTTATTTATAGACACTTGTTGCTCTTCAAAATATGTGGATTCATTTAAACTGATAGATAATCCTTTATTTTGATCTTCTGATAGCATAAAATCTCTAGTTTTGATGCAAAGGATTTTCATATGGTTTGGAAAAATGTGGAAAAGATAAGTGTCATAATGGGAAAGTTGACACATGGCAAAAATATAAAGAGTTTATACAATTAATTTTTATATTTTAATTATTTTATTATGTTGCTAATTGTTTTTTTGTTTCGGATGTGGGACCAAAATGACTTTACCCACATTACCCCATTATCAATTTTATCATCCATATAATTTTGCTAATGCCACTAGTTTATTTATTCCACATCATCCAGTTATTTTCCCTTGTAATTCCTCCATTTTCCCATTTTCAAAATAATCCTAATATCCTATTTTATGGTTATTAATAACCATGGGATATGTTTTAAAATAAATCCAAATACAATTAAATATCTTATTTAATATGGTTTTTAAACTACCATTGGATATTTTTATTTATAAACCTAAATCCCAAAATTAAACTATCCCCACTCCCATGTGGATGGGTATGCATGGTCTTTATTTTACATGGGATATATATATATATATATATATATATATATATATATATTTTTGTCCCATTTTTAATAAAATTTATGCCATACATATTCTAATTATCCCCACTTTCACCTTTCCCCACATGGAATTCCATTTGTCTTTGCATGGGGGGTGAACTTGGTTTAAATGGGAGATGTTTTAATTCTTTTATCTCTTACCTTTCATGTTTATCATGCATGTGGATACCCACTTTAAAAGGGGGATGGTTGGTGTAATATGTTATGGCCTTTGTTTTAATATACTTTGTCCTCACCTTATGTTTGGCATTAAACTTCTTTACATGCACGCTAAAATTCTTTTAACATGCATCCAACCACTTTATTCCTCCCACATGGGTTTACCACTTATCTTTAGTGTGGTTGGTGGTTGGTGGGAAGATCTTGGTTTTTGTGGAAAATGTTATTTATGGAAGATTTTTATTAAAATAAATCATGGAGTTTCAACCTCCCATAAATTATGGGATTTTATTCCGTTTAAATTAGCATGCAAGCTAATTATGGGAGATCATTACACTTTGGGGGTAAAAGAAGTTCGTTATCCATCATTGGATATAAATAATATTATTTAATTTTATATTGTAGATGAGTTCTATTATCCAAAGAATAGGAAATAATGTGAAGAGAATATTACAGAATTTATATATTTTTGATACAGAGGCATACTTTTGTAATAGTCTGATTGAGTCCATTTTTGCCTATTCTTGTAAGCCTATAAAAATTATAGAGAGAGTTATTTTACCATTTTGGAGAAATAAATTACTTGTAGATATTCATATGAATAGGGAGACTTTTTTTATTAGGTTTAGAGTCTTCAATATCTAGTTTTTAGTTCTATTGCAATTGACAGAGTTCATTTATCATTGTTGTGAGTTGTATTATTACTTACAAATCGATTTTTAATGGAACGGATTATTATTTAGCAATCTTGGAGATGTAGCCAATTAGTGAACCCCATAAAAAATCTCTAGTCTTTATTTTTTTTTGTTTTTACATTATATTAATTTAAAATTAATCATTGATATTTTGAAAAATAATTATAGGAAATTAATTAGGAGATTATTTATAGAGATAAAATTTATACATAATGTTTTTAAATGATCAATATATTTATATGAGTTTACAGAATACTCATAATCATAATTGTTGTAGATAATTAACATTATGATGAAAAGTCAATTCCTTTTGATTAAAAAATGGAAAATGACTTATTTTTACAAATCCATTTTAAATAAATAGTAATTATTAATATGAGGGTAATTACTATTCACATATCAGTTTGAAAATAGGAATTTGAATACATAATCATATTTCTAGAGTTATTATACACTCAAGTTTGATTCTTGAATATTTAATCCATTTCCTATTTTATTGAATTGAGAAATTGATAGTTTCACATCCAATTCTATTTCATTTAAGGAATTGAGAAATTGATAGTTTCACATCCAATTCTATTTCATTTAAGGAATTGAGATTTTCAATATCTGATTTCATAAACACTTTTTGATTTATCTAAGGGGGTAAATCCAATTTTTGGATCAATTTTGGTATCAGATTAGTTGATCAATGGAATTTAATAGTGTGGTTTACCTATGGTTAATAATTTTCTATTTGATAATTATTGCAGTTGGTTTAGTTGTGTTTTGAATACAAGAACATATGAACTATGGGCAAGTTGTGAAAATAGGAAAAGCTTAATGAACTTGAATTATATAATCAATAGATTAAAGAAGAAAACTCTCTCTTAAGATGAAAATTTTATTCCTTGGAAGAAGAAGTTGAAAGGTTGAAAACTAAGTTACAATCCAAGGATGAGCTCTTGGAAAGACTATAGAATGGTGAACAAGTGAATGATTTTCCTTATACATCAGATGTAGAAACCATGATGGATGAATGCACTGTAAGTAAATGTGAGTCACCAGTTAATTTTCCTTCCCATGATAAATCTAGTAATAATGATTTTGGTAAATTTGAACAGTATACAAAAGGAATAGGTTCAAAATTTCTTGTTAAAATAGGATTTAATGGAAGAGGCCTTAGAAATGATGGCCAAGGCACTGCTAACCCCATTTAAGTAGAGAGTAGACCTCATTTATACTAGTGTTAAAATGGAAGCTAGTGAAAATTTGGACCTCATTTAAACCAACTAGAAAAGATGGATATACTAGTGTGAAAATGGAAGTTGGTGAAAATTCCAAAACCATTGAAGGAAGATAAGCTTCCAACAACAAATTTTTCAAGTCACTAGTCCTACAGAATGATAGAATGTAGAGAAAAAGAAGTCCATCCTCACAAAAAGATGGTTTTGTGTACAGACATGATTTGAGAAGAGGTAACAACATTCCACCTTCTCATACTTACACTGGTCCTAAAAAACCTAGTAAATATTCCAACATATATTTCAATTATGAAAATAAAGACTTAATATCATAGGATTTTTGGTCTAAATATCCATGTAGTTTTTGTGGATTAAATAATCATTGTGTTGCCTTATGTTGGAAAAGAAAATTGGCTCTTAGAATGCTTATATTTTTTAAAGAGAAACAAATGGGTAATAATCATTGTACTCATTATAATATAAGTGTTAATAGAAATGATAAATGTTGGGTATTGTATCCACAACTATGTTCTAATATTTTAGGAAGACATCCATGAAGAATGATGCATCTGTAAGCAAACAAGAAGTTGTTTTAAATATAACAATTTAAGATATGACCCATAAAACTACTCAGGTATTCACTACAGAAATTAAACCACCTAAATAGGAAAATGTGATAAAGTGGATTGGTAAGAAATTCTTTATTTTCATGTTTGCATAGCTATGATAGTTTATTAGAATGCAAATGTTAAAATTAGTTTTGGGATTTCATCTGAAAGGAATATATTTTATTTTTGAAATATTTTGGAGCTACCAGCTATGAGAAAATCTGAGTGACATGTTTATCATATTTGGATTATTTTTATCATATTTTTTGTTTTGTTAAGCTCTATATTTTTCTCCTAAATAAGTTTTTGAGTTTCTAATGCATTGGTAAAAGGAATTAACTCATGTCTAAAATTGGAGATATTTTCAAATAATTTTAAGATTTGAATATGGGTTATTGGAGTAACCTGTAGAGAAAAGCCAAGGGATAGGTTTATCATACTTGGATTATTTTCTCATATTTGGGTTTTTAGAAAAACTTCATTTTTAAACCTTGACAACAGTATATGCATATTATATGGGGCATGATCAATATGTCTATTTTGGGAAAATTTGCATTTTAGTATATATGTTATCAGATTACATTGTGTAAAAAGAGGATTATAAGACCATTTTTCAGGCACCATTTGTAACTGTAATAATTTTACAAAAAAATTTGTAGCCATGAATGATATTTTCATATTTATAAGTCCTTCAATCATCTTGGGAATTTATTTATAACTATCAAAAGTGGTTACAATTAGCATGTATATTTATTATACTAATAAATTAATTTGTAGTTGCACTTGGTTATCATTTTGTAGTGAATGGTATATTCACCATTTTAGAGATGTGACATTTATACAAACAAGTTTGCTTCTATATGCAATTTGGTATTGGATAGATATTTATTTCACTAGTATTTTAGGGATTTAATTTGATTTTTGAATCGTTATCATGATATTTTATAGTGATGTTTTACAAAGTAAACTATTTACAGATTTAGAGAGTGATTTGACCTTTTGGGGACCAAAAGGGTTTTATTGGAGAGGTTTGATCTAGAGTATTTTCATATGGTTTGGAAAAATGTGGAAAATACAAGTGTCACAATAAGAAAGTCGACATGTGAAAAAAATATAAAGAGTTTATACAATTACTTTTTATATTAGAATTATTTTATTATGTTGTTGATGGGTGTTGTGTTGCAGATGTGGGACCAATCCAACCTTATCAACATTACCCCATTATCAACTTTGCCAGCCATATAATTCCATTAATACCACCAATTTATTTGTTTCACATCATCCAATTATTTTCCCACTATAATTCCTCTATTTTTCCATTTTCAAAATAATCCAATGTCATATTTTATGGTTATTAACAACCATGGGATATGTTTTAAAGTAAATCCAAATCCAATTAAATATCATATTTAATATGGTTTTTAAACTACCATTGAATATTTTTATTTATAAACCTAAATCCCAAAATTAAACTATCCCCACTCCCAGATGGATGGGTATGCATGGTCTTTGTTTTACATGGGATATTATTTTTAAAAAAAACCTTTGTCCCATTTTTAATAAACTTTATGCCATGCACATTTTAAATTATCCCCACTTTCACCTTTCTCGACATGAAATTCCATTTGTCTTTGCATGAGGGTTAAATTTGGTTTAAATGGGAGTTGTTTTAATTCTTTTATCTCTTACCTTTCATGTTTAGCATGCACATAGACACCCACTTTAAAAGGGGAACAACTAGTGGAATGTGTTATGTCCTTTGTTTTAATATACTTTGTCTTTACCTTATGTTTGGTGTTAAACTTATTTACATGCATGCTAAAATTCTTTTAACATGCATCCAACTACTTTATTCCTCCCACATGGGTCTACCACTTGTCTTTAGTGTGGTTGGCAGTTGGTGGGAAGATCTTGGTCTTTGTGGACAATGTTATTTATGAAAGAGTTTTATTAAAATAAAGCATGGAATTTCAACCTCCCATAGATTATGGCATTTTATTCTATTTAAATTAGCATGCAAGCTAATTATGGGAGATCAATACACTTTGAGGCTAAAATAAGTTTGTTAGCCAACATTAGCTATAAACAATCTTATTTCATTGTATATTATAGATTATTTTTATTATCTAGAGAAAAGGAAACAATGTACAAAGAATATTACAAAAGTTGTATATTTTTGGTACAAAGGCAGAATTTTGTAATAGCTCGATTGAGGCCATTTTTGCCTATTATTATAAGCCTGTACAAATTATAGAGAGTTATTTGCCCATTTTGGAGAAAGATAGTACTTGTAAAGCTTTAGATGAATAGGGAGACTTTTTTTTATCAGGTCCAAAGTCTTCAATATATGGTTTTTAGCTCTATTGTAGGTGGCAAGGTTCATTTATCATTATTGTGAGTTGTATTATTACTTAAAATTTGAATTTTAATGGATTTGATTGCTATTTAGCAATCTTGGGAATGTAGCCAACTAGTGAAACTTGTAAACAATATATGATCTTTATTTTATTTTGGTTTTTCCATTATATCAGTTTAAAATTAATTATTGATATTTTAGTAAATAATTATGAGAAATTAATTAAGATATTATTTACAGAGATAAAATTTATATGGAATGTTTTTAAATGATCAATAGATTTATATGAGTTTAAAGAATACTCATAATTAGAATTGTTGTAAAAAATTTACAATCCGATGAAAATTCAATTCCTTTTGATTTAAAAAATTGGAAAATGACTTATTTTTAAAATTCCATTTTAAATAAATAATATTTATTAGTATGAGGCTAATTACTATTCATGGATCAATTTAAAAATAGGGGGTTTAATATAGAATCATATTTTTGGAGTTAATATACACTCAGGTTTGATTCTTGAATATTCAATCCATTTCCTATTTTATTTAATCAAAAAATTGAGAATTTCACATCTAATTCTATTTCATTTAAGGAATTGAGATTTTCAATATCCTATTTCATAAAAACTATTTGATTTATCTAAGGGGGCAAATCCAATTTTCAGATCAAGCTCCTAAATATTCATTGATGGCTTCATCATTTTATAATACATCAAAAGATGGCTCATTCTTCTAATCCTAATATATGAGTGTCAGATAAGGGATGGAAATGTTGATGATGAGATGGTAGTGTTCAAGAAGAGATTGGTGGCAGCCAAGTCTTCATAAAGACTATATACAGAACCTATTTTGACTTATTCATCAGAGGTAGACTCTTTAAGAATCAAAGAAGTATCCATGATGATAGTACTTAAATCAATTCCAATAGGTTTATACCCTAAGCCAATATGTATTGGATGTTTCTAAACCCCTATAGGCTCTATCATGCCTAGTTCATCTCTTCCTAGTCCTTTGCCCTTATAGTTCATATTCTAAAGCATCTTCTAAATTTAGGGGTATTTTTGCTTATGAAATTATGGGTCCCCATCTTCAGGAATGAGCCATGAATCATTAGGTTCTTCAAAATATTCATCTAATAAGATGCTTGTACTAGTGAAGGTTATCAACTTAAAATGGTAAATAATAGGTTTATATTTCCTTATGGTTTGGGATCTATAGCTACGTGGGGAAAGTGATAGGTTTCCAACACAAAGGCTCTTGTATTCATGTTCCCCATAGCCCTTGAAAATGATCTTAAGATGAGTGATGTCTAGGGATTCAAATGAAGTAGGTGATAGATCATTGGGGGGATATATTTCATATCTTTAAGAGTATAGGGGGAACTATGGGTGCTTGGACAATATAACGTATGATTGGACTATTTCATTTGGCAGCTATGAAAGTGTTTTATTTCCCCTAGGATGGTGGTCTCCATTCTAGAACTTTGGTAATTTTAGACACTAATAGAGGGTAGAGGATAATTCTCTCATTTCATGGATCCAAGGGCATCCCAAAAATAAATTATATGGAATTTAAACATCCACTACATGAATTAAGGTTTGGTGGACTATGGGTCTCACTACTATAAGAAGATAAATAGTGCCTACAGACAACCACTCATTATCACCATATTCTTTAATCATTATCAAAGTAAGCCCTAATGAAGATTTATAATACTCTAAATTCTTGAGAAATTTAAGATTGCATAAATTCAATGTTGACCCTATATTTATAAGTACCCATGGGATCTTATGATTGACAATGGAAATTTCAATGAATAGTGGATTATGATGAGGGCCTATAGGTGGTATATCCAAGGCACTGAAAGTAATTTGTTCGGAAGGAGATAAATGACCCACCAAAGCCTGAAATTGACTCGTGTCAATATCCTTAGGGACTTTTAATTCATTTAAGACTTAATTGAGTATTTTTTAATGTACTAATGACATCTTAAGAAGATCCATGAGAGAGATTTGAGTTGGATTCTTCTCAAGATGTTGGATTATATAATAGGATTTATTGGAAGAACTCAAGAATTTCTTAGGGATAATGGATTTTTTAGATGTGAAGGTGGATAGATCTTTTAGAGGTGCTCTAAGAATTGTGATCATACCATGCCATGTAGTAACTACATAGTTAGTTGTTTCCCTATTTATTTTGAGAAGGGTGGATGGTGGATGTGTTGGCTCTTGGGGGACTTGGATTTTAATGGTATTAATATATTGGTATGGGATGGAGTGATAGTTAGTCCTATTGGAGGTGGAAGCTTGACCTTGATCCTTTAGTGGTTTATTCTACCTCTAATCATGCTTAGGTATGGGATCTTGATATATACCCAATTATTGATTCTTAGATTGACTAGTTAGACTCTCCCCTTCTACTTCTATATCTCCTTTTTCAATCAAATCTTGGATAAAGTGTCATAGTTGCATGAATTTTTTGGTATCATATCCCTTGACTCTATGATATTGATAAAATTCATCTTATCAATACCAATCTAGTCATGGCTTGTTATCATCAAATGGTCAAATTTTAGGGAGAGTAATCATGTTAGTAGTAATTAGTTGTTGTAGGACCATTTATGTGGGTACATCAAGACTAGTTAGAGGCATCTTTCCCATTATGGGATTTGGTTTTCCCCTTAGTACCCTTATAGTGGAGACATTTTGTCTTTTATCAAAAGGGGAGATTTATGTATTGTTTTTACATGTTTAAAATCTTTTATATCATCCCCTACAACATTTTTATTCTTGTTGAAGACCTTAGGCTTACCCAAAAAGGTATTATCTTAGTTTTGGCCTTGTTCATTATGGGTATATAATTTAATTTTCCCCTTCTCAATGAGTTCTTTCTTAATTTGAATCCCCTTTTCTATAATTTCATCAAAAGATTTACCACACTGTAATTTTAATTGATATTTTAATTCAATATTGATATTGTCAATGAATATATTGGGCAACTCTTTTTTAGGGATCGTGTAATGGAATTGACTAGTGACGATTCTCCATCATTGTAATAATGAGGCAAATATCTCCCCATTTATCTTCTTAGTATTATAAATATATATATAATGGATATGTCATGTTCAATGTTGAAGGAAAAGTGTCACATGAAATTATTGGTAGTTATCTAAAATTAGATATGGACCCTTTAGGTAGATGAATAAACCATTTTAGTGTGAGTCATGTTAGACTTTTGAAGAAGAGTCTAAGAATATAATCATCATCATAGGCAACATCATGACATGCCACATATAATTCCTACATGTGGTCATGTGGGTCCCCTTTCCCCTTATATTTTTCAAATTTTAAAATCTCAAAGTATGTTAGGAAAGGTACTTTCAAGATACTCATATCTAAGGGAGATGTACAAAAGTCTTCATATTTTTATCTCATCACTCTTTTTTCATTCTCCACTATAGGGATAATGATAGGTCCATCAAGGTATTGGAGGCTTTTTGAGAGGATTCTCTTGTAACAAATTAATGAAAATGCATGAAATAACATATTTATATAAATAACAAAAAAAACAAAAGGATTATATTGATCAAAGGGAAATAACATATTTATATAAATAGAAAAAACACCAAAGGGATTATATTGATCATAAGCCACTTCAAGGGGACAACAAAACATATGCGTCCATAAAAACTAATATACTAATAAAGTAAAGAGAATGGGTAGAATGGGTTCCTAACATCCCCTCATAAAAAACTTTGTTCTCGAAGCTTTAGATGTGGGAATTGGTGATGAATCTAAAATAGTGGTTCTCATGTTGCATCCTTTGGTTACATTCCATGCTACTGATTTAATAACTCTATGATGGAGTGGTATCAAATTTGGCATGTGTGCCTATCTAGGATTGCCTTTGGCTCAAGAAGGATGGATCCTTCATTATCAAGTTTTGATAAAATAGTTTGTGCCAAGAACTTTCTTCAATCAAGAGACATGAAATACTGGGTGAACTTGGGAAGAAGGTGGGAGTTCCAACTTATAATCAACTGACCTAATCTTATGGAGAACCTTATATGACCCATAGAATTTTAGAGATAACTTATGATGCCCTTTGAGTTTCAAGGATGATTTCTTGTATGGCTATAAGTGAAGAAAAACCATATCACCTACTTGAAAAGTGCACTCAGAATAGTGTTGATCAGCCTGTTGTTTCTTTTTATTTTGTGCCATATGAAGATTATCTTGTAGGATGCTAAGGATCTGATCTTGATTTTGAAGAATCATGTTGATTGCTTGAACTAGTGAACTACTAAAGGTGTATAAAAGGAGCACTGGTGATACTTGACCATAGACTACTTCATATGGAGTCATTTTAGTTGATAGGAGGTATTATACCACCATTCAACAATGGGGAGACACGTTTCCCACTGATGTTGTTATTTTGAGGTGAAGTAATGAAGGAAAGTTTTCAAGCATTTATTGATAATTTCAGTCTAGCCATCTATTTGTGGATGATACCCAAAACTCATCTTCAGTTGGGTGCTAGTGCATTGAAATAGTTATATCCAAAAATGGGTGGTAAAGGTTACATTATGATCTGAGATAATGGAAGAAGGCATGGCATGAAGATAGAAAGTTTGGTCCAAGAAAATTTGTGCAACTATGGAGGTAGTATAGGGATGGTTGAGGGCACAAAAATGACTATATTAGGAGAAGTGATCAACCAAAACCAAGATTATTGTTTTCCTTCTATATTTAGGGAACACCTCAATGAAATCCATTGAAATATCTATCTAAATCCTAATAGAGATGGGCAAGGTTTGAGCAACCTAGGAATGAGTGTTGTTCACCCTTATTGCATTGGCAAGTATCACATTCATTCACCATCTGTTGAATTGCCTTTTTCATCCTCTTCCAAAAGAAGTTATATCATTCTTGATTATAATTTTTGAGAAACATAGAGTTTCCTATGTAGACACCGAAATTGTGTCTAACCCTTGGTCATCCTCCCCCTTGGTCCATTCCTAACCCATACAATTACTAATTTAAAATAATAAACTTATTTTGAATTAACCCCCCTCCTTTGACACATCACCCATGACACCTCGCCTAAGACACCTTGCCTTGGACCATTTCCCACCCTATGACTCACCCAAGACCTATTCTTACTCCTTTCCAACCGCCTAACCAACTCTCGTGCGTATTTAGCCCAACCTTCGACAATTCTCCAATGGATTATGCACTTGGCGGATGGAAAATGGGCTTGATGGCCCTTTTACTCATTCTCCACCCGTCGACGTCGGTCAACTATTGGCCGATGCCAGCGGGATCGCCGACGTTGATTTACTTAAACCGACTTCTAACCTCTTTCTGGGGCTAATCACAAATCTAATCACTAGACAACTAATCACAAATCCTCTTCCGGTGAAACAAAGTTCTCGTGCTCTTGCTTTCCAGCATTCTTGCTTCTTGTTTTCTTGCAGGTATCAGCATTCTTGACAGCACTTTCCAGGCACTGAGATCTTGCACCAGCCATTCCACATAGGGTTTGCATGACATCTCCATCACCAGCCACAATGGAAACACATCTCCTACACCTCTACCAACTCGTGTCACAGTTAAGTATTTGTACTATTTTTATTTCAATGTCATTTCAAATATATTAGCATTTTGTCTACTGTCTATTCCAAGCATCCTTGACACAACCTTACCTGTTCTTCCTGGAGAGGCTGAAAAGCCTTCTCTCACCCTTATTCCCCTTTTTGGCCTCTGACACCCATTTAGTCTCTCTTCAAACAATACTCTCTGTCCAATCAACCCAGCACAAGCAATCAGAGACCTACAGACCCTCCCCAGACCATTCTGGTTGACCTGACTAAACTGCTTCCCAGAAAAGGCTGAGAGGCCTTTTTCCTACCCTTTACCCCTTTTTCTAACAACATACCCTCTGCCTTAGTTCTTCCTAAAGATAATACTCTATCGTCTTACTACCCTACACAAACTCTCAGACTACCACAGACCATTCTGCAGACCATTCTATTGACCAGACTGCCCTGAAACCAGCCCTAAAACTTGTCCCAGGCCATTGCCCCGACTGACCTCGACCATTGCCCCTACCGACGTCGGCATACTAACTGACGTCGGTGACCTTCCTTGACCGACGCCGACAAGACCACCGACGTCAGTGACTGTGCAAAGCAGATTGTTGCAAATAGGTACACATTTGCTTTCATTTCTTGATTTCAATTTTTATCATTTCTATTTCTGTCAATATTCTGCCTTTTATCAGTGGACTGTCATCCCCCAAGAAGTCTTTTGCACTTTGAGGACCAAGCTTTTGCTTGGCAGTCCACTTTTTAGCCATCTAACCATTTTCGTGTTTAAGTCTCTCTTTTGCTACAGGTGTCATCCTCCAAAACCAAAGAGGAGTTCCTGCTATCGTCTGAATTTGGTGCACAAGACTATATCCAGGTACATACAAGCCTTAGACCATCTTATCTTAGTTTCTCATTTCCTTTTTGAATGTGAAAGCAAAAATTGTATAGAAACATTCTGGCATGCCTGGTGGGACCCTAAGGTCTTCCTTGGGTTCTTTTCTTTCTTTTCATATAGGGTGCATTAGGTTTCTCCTTTTCACCTCTTTCTTCTATCTCTTCCAAAAGACACTATTAGCAAAAATTAAAAAGAATCTTTCTTGTTTTTTCTTTTCTTGCATATTAGACTAGTCAAAAGTCATACTCTTCAACCCTTTCTCAACTTGTTTTCATCTGAACTCATATTTCATTTTGGGCTTAAAATTAATTGCATTTCATTTCTGATTGCATGCATATTTAGTCCACATCTAGTAATTAAAAACTGCATCATGAATTAATCACCACTTATGTTACACAACCAAATCACTTGCACAAATCAAACATCAAAACTTACTTGAGACAAGGCCCGATTGGGATTTCATCACCCAGCAGATACCTTACCCATCCCGACAATCCCACTTGGATTTCACCACCAAGGGTAAAGCCCACTCTGTTCTCTTGTAGAGGATAATCTATAGGGGAAGTATATTTTAGCTAAGCGGCCTAGCTTGGCTCTAGGTTCGTGAAGTGAGGGGAGCAAGCTCCTAGCACCAGGCCACGTATGAAACCTAACACAAACTCTTGAGTACTGAAACAAACCCAAAACTAGCTCTAGACTACTTCTTCTAGGACCCGTCTCAAAAGCCAATCTCCTAAACATATTTTAAGGCATAAGCCACCACGATCTTAATAATTTATTCCTATGGATTTAACGCTTAAGATCTGCTTGTGTTCTTCATCTTTTCTATTCTCATCTGGTTTTTTTTGAGTTAGTGAGGACGTTTTCTCCTTTTTTTCCAAAAACTTTCAAATTTTTTGAGTTTCTGGAAAACACAGTAACCGGCATCAGTTTTACCACCGACGTCGGCAACCTTTCTTCGCCGGCATCGGTCATCTGACCGATATTGGTAGTCTGTTTCACCAACATCAATTTTTTTAATTGACATCGGTCATTGTCCAAATTTTTTTCCCAAAATAGCAAGCTTAAAATATGACTTTCTTGTTGTCCAACACCCATTCTAGTTTTTTGAGACTAAAAAACACAGTTTCTGAAACCTGACCCTTTCTTGCCTTGAATGGTTTTGACACGCAGTCAAACCAAGGCTCTTCTTGACCATGTGAGACATCAACTGCTTCTACCTTCCCCGTCCATAACCAGTCTTATAATGGAGTTCCACTCGGAGACCGAAATAAATCCTACTCAACCGACCTTGACTCAGCCTCCCACTATCATTGAGGGGGACCAAGAGTTCGAAAGGTTCCTTGAATTCAATGTCAAGGCCCTTCAACATTATCTCACGAGAAGCCAAACACAAGACTCTTTAGGAAACCCAATTTATGGGATGCTAACCTCCTTATTCGAGATAGAAGCCATATCAACAACGTCCACAATTCAGCCCATAGACAATCAAGCCAACACCTCAACTAATAACCCGACCGTGTCATCTCTTCAAAATTTAGCCTCTCCTTTTAGACCTACCTCCATGGGGGTTTTGGCACCCCCTCAACCTCAAACTACTCAACTGAATTCTACACCCTTCCAAAACCTAGTGGTCTCTATCCCCCCTACTCTTGCACCTATCAACACAAGAGTAACTGCCTACCCTTCAACAAGTATGGCCACTCCTCAACTACCTTTGACGGCCCCTATCTAATTTGTGCCCACTAACCCCATAACACAAGTGCCCTTAGCTTTAACATCTACCTCAATAACTAGCTACCCATATGTTGCACCTACACAAGCACAACCAACCATGTCATATGCTCCTCTCAATACCTTTCAAATGCCCTACAACCTAGGGGTGCTCCACCCATCAATCCATCAGCTGATGTAATCAAAATTTTGATGGACAAGATGTCTAGTCTCGAGACCTCAATTTTTGGTTCACAAAATGCTCTCTCGTATGAGAAAATTTGCAATGAACCCATCTATCCCTCTATCCTAATTCGGTCGTATCCCAGTCAGTGGGAACTTCCTAAATTTACTCATTTCCATATTAAGGAAGACCTGCAACAGCACCTATGAGCATTTAGACATGCTTATTATCTCATAGCGCATGATGATGCATTGTTGTTATGCACATTCCCCATGTCACTTGCTGGTGTTGCTCTCAACTGGTACAGCTCTCTCACCAGCCATTCTCTTTTCACATTCACCCAGCTAGCCCAACTCTTCCTCGACCACTTTTCCAGTAATATCACCAAAAAGGTCTCAATCACAGATCTGTATTCTATCTGACAGTTTGAGGATGAATCCATAGCTGATTTCGTTGCTCATTGGAGAGGCCTAATCAATCAACTCTCCTTTTCCCTACCTCAACCTGAGCTCATTGATCTCTTTTCAAGAGCATGTGCCAAGCACATCTCTTCTACCTTGTGGGTCTAGACATTCTGCACCTTTGACGAGGCTTTCACGATGGCTAGAAAGCTTGAACTACGAGCTGTCGAGGAAAACAAAGTCAAGTTGTGGAGTAAAAACCCCAACTCCAAGTCCAATGACTCTTCCTCTAAACCTTCTTCTTCTAATTCCAAATCTAAGGCATCAGCAAATGCTGTAGTCATTAGATCATCTTCTTCAACAAATAACCAATCTCAACCTTCCACATTAGATTACATCACCAAACAATTCCAGCAAAGATATGTGCAGCGTCAGTATACTCCACTAGGAGAGTCATACGCATCGATGCTGGACAAACTTGTCAAATAGGGGGTTTTCAATCTCCCCCAAATCCAACTGCCTCCACAATTTGATCCCTCACGTGCCATCCCTGCGTGGTATAGGGAGAATGAATTTTGCAACTATCACCGTGTCAAAGGTCATGACACGGGCAATTGTAAGACCTTTAAGAACATCATTCAAGACATGCTTGATAAAGGTGACCTTGTCTTAGACAACCCCAATGCGCCACCCAATCAGAGCATAAATATCTTCAAACAACCCTTTCCCAATCATCCTCCTAGCCAAAACAATGTGCAGACCATGACTAATGACTCCCAAGAACATAACATCTGTATAGTCAACATGGTCTTACCTCTTATATTTGACCAACCTCTCTCACAGTCTCAAGAGATTAGTCTGCCCATCAGTCCATCAGACGTGGATGAATCCTCTTCTCTTGTTAGTTCTCCATCAACTTTCCTTATATTGGAGGACGCCTTGGCCATACCACCACCACTAGCCTTACCTTCATCATTCCTCCTACCAATGGAGGACCCTACCCTTCCTACTCCTCAACCGCACGTAGAAGGAACAATCATCCCTACCCTCTACCCTCTTGAGGAGCCACATTCTCCAGTTCCTTCTCCACCAAGAGAAGAACCTGACTCTCCATCTTCTTTGACCAATGACAATCTAGTTATAACTCCCCCACACCTTGGGTCCGAGACTACTGCCACACCTAACACATTTTCGGCCCTGCAACCATCCACATCTTCTAAAGGACCAAAGTCTCATCCTATATCTTCCCAACCATTCTCTCGATTAGTAGAGAAACTAGGACTTCTCCAACCAAGGAAAGTGGAACATCAGGCATTATGGGAGCAACTCAAAGCTCCTCATCCTACCCAACCTATCTCATCTCATGTCATCAACTCTCTTGTGAAAAAATCCCCTAAAGTCTCTGACACGGATCAGACTTCCACTTCTAAACCTTCAAAACATCAACCCTTCACATCAGAACATAAACCCTCATCCACCATATCAAAACCCATCAAGTAACTTGGTGTTTGCCCTATCACTAACCTCACTCACTCACAAGTGAAGGTAGACTTGAACCAGGCCTCACTCAATAATAGTCCTCAAACCAAACCAAAGAAGACTACTAAGCCACGACAGTGAACCCCTCCTCCACCATCAACATTGCCCTCCATTTTGGGCCCTCATCCTTCTACCCTAATAGGAGTGCTCCCTACTCTGACCCCTAACCAAAACAAGTTACCTCCACTACTTCCTTTGCCTATTATAAGCCTACCCTCTCTGAAAAATTTGGTACCTCTCATGAATAAAGTGTCGTCTTCACATGTGGCCACACCACCAACCCAAAGGTGGTACGAAAACCTCCTTCAACACCTCCCAAGCAAAATTCACCAGCACCTCATGCATCAACAAGCACGGACCCCTTAGTGGGTTCATACGCTTTGATATTGTGCCAACTTTTGCAGACCTCTAGCATAACCCTTCCACCTATCAAGTCATTCCAACCCCTCAGGTCAAAACCTTCCTGGTTTGATAATACTAAGATTTACCTATATCATCATACGCTAGGACATGATAACGAGGATTGCTATGCCCTCAAAGTGGTCATTCACCAATACATGGAGAAAGACACTCTTCTTCTTGAGGACACTGTCAACAGACCTCCAACACCTTCCCATATCCCTCAAACCTCTTCATTGACATCGACATCTCATCAACAAACTATGACCCCTCCATCTCCTTCGCCCCCTTTCTTCAAAATTAATGCCATCCACATAACCACTAGGTCACAAAAGGATAAGGGGAAATAAAAAGTTGCTATTCCTTGGACCTACCCTTTTGTCTAGCCACCTCAACCACCAAAGCCCAAGATTTCCATCCTAGGTGCATCCCAACCCTCTTCTTCAGGGGCAATCCATGACTCTATGATAAAATAGCTTCACTAAATGCCCGTGAAGATGACCTTGTATGACCTCATCCAAAGCTCACCCCAGCATCGTCAAGCTCTAATCAGAGACTTACAGGTAGCAGAGGTCCAACCCAAAGACCCCCAACCACTAGCTTCCTTGGTCCATTATTTATCCCCCGTCGCCTCTATCACTTTTAGCGATTCTGAAATTCCTACCTCTACTTCGGAAGATCAGGACGCTGCCCTCTTCATCACAGCCTACGTTGATCGCACCCGCATTAAGCGAATTATGATTGACAGGGGCACTAGCATTAATATCATTTCTACCCATGCCTTTGATCAATTGTCCCTCCCCAAGAATTGCGTATCAAAATCTGACGCAATCCTTCGATCCTTTAATGACACCACTGCTAACACTATTGGCACCATCATCCTCCATATTCGTGTTGGCCCGCGCACAATCTTGGAGCTCTTCTACATCATATAGGGAGAATTTCAATATAACATGCTACTAAGATGACCCTGGATCCACACCATGGCTTGCATCCCCTCTACACTTCACTGTTGTGTCAAATTTGAACACGACGGGCAAGTCCACGTCATTTCCGCTGACCCATCACCTTTCAAGACCTGTAACACAACCTATCGACCAAATGACATTCTCATTCCTCTCAAGATACCAACCCAAACACTGCCTCCATCTATGGAAGCTTCAACCAGTATGCAAACGGCGGTTACCCTCACATCACCTACTCAAGCGACAACCAAGGACCCCATGGAAGATATCTTCCAATGACTCACTTGGAGAATATCACTTACTCACCCTAGATATGTTCTAGACTCCACAAGAGTATGGACAGCTTCATCAAAGTCCAAGCTATGACCATCAAATTGGAATGGTCATTCCTTATGGTCCTCTTAGCCTTCGAACCAATCTCATCTATGGGGGGCTAGATTGAGCTCCTACTGATGAGAATCCTCTCTCCTCACCTCAACCATTCACATTAGACTTCTCTTTTCTTGGCAACCCTGCCTTTGCTCACACCTACCTTTATAGGTGTGCATGGAAGGGTTTTGGCTTTGGGCGCTACGAACAAGGCTCCCATCAGCCCATCGAACCACCCAATGATGACAATGCCAAGAAACAATATGGTCTGGGTTTCCAAGAACCCACCGAGGCTTTTGTAAACCTTTGTCCTGAATCCACCATCGACCAATCTCCTCCAGGCTCGCCTATTCCCCCATCCTCACCTACAGAGTTGGTGGTTTCCATCCCTCCTAGTTTTTTTTTGCATAAACACCATCCGCTTGGAACCCCTAACCTATCAACTTAATGGGGTCTCCAGGTCTCTCCCTCTCATTTATCCCAACATGATTGATGATGAATCGGCAACCATCAACACTGTACACTGCATAGACGATGACACCATTCTCACATACATGGGTGCTGATGACTCTTTCATTCAGTGCTCCCTCCCTTCTAAAATGTAGGTTATGTTAAATGAATCAACCATTGACATTAACCTTCCATCTTCTGATGTTTCTCACATCTTAAAAATTGGTTAATCTTTGGACGCCCAGGAGCAGATCGACTATACCACATTTCTTTCAAACAATAGCAAGGCCTTTGCCTGGACCTACGGTGACATGCCTAGTATCGACCCTAACATTGTCATCCATAACATCATCACAAATCGAGAGGTTAAGCCTGTCAGGAAAAAGCTTCACAAAATGCATCCTCGCGTTGTACTCCTTATCAAAGAGGAGCTTCAGCATCTTCTCTCTATATCTCTTTCATCCAACCCATTGATTATCTGTAGTGGGTATCTAACATCATCCCTATCACCAAAGCAACTGGGGGGATCTGAATCTACATGGACTATCGTGACCTCAACCTGGCCTACCCCAAAGATGACTTTCCTCTTCCCAACATTGAACAACTTGTTGATCTCACGGTCGGTCATGAGATGCTATCACTCATGGACAGGTTTTCAGGATATAACCAAATCCTGATTACACCAGAAGATCAACACAAGACTACCTTCATCACCCCATGGGGGACTTTCTGTTATCGAGTCATGCCTTTTGGCCTCAAAAATGCAGGTGCCACATATCAACATGCCATGACTTACATTTTTCATGATCTCCTCCACAAAATCATGGAGGACTATGTGGATGACCTACTTGGCAAGTCTAAGCTTCATCGCGACCATTTGACTATCCTCAAGATCATTTTCTCTCACCTTCTTCAGTATAATGTCTGCCTTAACCCTAAGAAATGCATCTTTGGGGTCCTCTCAGGAAAGCTCCTGGGGTTCATCATTTCTCTCCATGGCATCGAGATAGATCCCACCAAAATCTATGCTATCCTCCAAATGCCACCTCCGACCAATCTCAAGCAGCTTCACAGTCTACAAGGGAAGCTCCAATCCATCCATCGCTTCATCTCGCAGCTCTCTGACCACTGCCAACACTTTCATCATCTCCTCAAGAAGGATGTCTCCTTTAAATGGGATAAAGACTGTCATGAGGCTTTTGAAGCCCTTAAATGCTATCTAGTCTCTCCACCAATCCTCATTCCACCTAAAGATGACCAACCCTTCTACCTCTACATCTCAGCAACCAACCATTCGTTAGGTGCCATGATCACGCACCGAGATGAGCAACACCATGAACAAGCAGTCTACTACATAAGCCGAACACTTGTCGACTATGAAACTCAGTATACTCATATCGAGAAACTTTGTTTGGCATTAGTCTTTGCCGCTACCAAGCTTTGTCATTATCTTCTCAATCACAAAACCTTTGTCATTAGTCACACTGACCCTCTTAAATACATGCATTTCAAGCCATACCAAAACCAGCGTATGGCTCATTGGATCATGCTTCTTACTGAGTTTGACTTGGAATTCATCCAGCAAAAATCCATAAAGGGGAAAACAATCACTGACCAACTGGCAGATGCCCCTCTTCCCGACAATCAACCTTCTCAGTGTGAGTTTCCTGATGAATCCATCGCCACCCTCTCAACTGATGACACATTCTACCAAATGACAATGGTCTTCAATGGCTCCAAATGTCAACTCGGTGGGGGTGCAGGGGTCATCCTCATTCCACACGAGGGTAAGCCCATGCCCCTATCTTTCAAACTCGACTTTGAATGTACCAATAATATGGCTGAATATGAAGCCTTAATTTTGGGACTTCAAACTGCCCTTTCTTTAAGCATCAAGACCATCAACATCTTCGATGACTCACAACTTGTCGTCAATCAAATCAATGGTTCATATCTTTGTAAAAATGAAATTTTGCAAAGGTACAAGCAATGTGTTGACACCCTTCTAGCATCTTTCGACCATTACTTCTTGGAGACTGTTCCTTGATCTACGAATAAGTTTGCTGACACAATGGCTTCCCTCACCTCACATATTCCCTCTACATCATCCTCATCAAGAATCTACATCATGGTACATCGTGTGCCATTGCCTTCATGCATTTCCACTGACATCAACCTCATCAACACCATAGACTCTAGTCAACAAGATGTGTGGTATAAACAACTTGTGGACTACTTGGTTTCTTCTCTCATTCTTCCCAACCTCTTTAGCAATGCACGACGATCTTTCATCAAATACACAGCTCGCTATACCATGTTATGGGGTCTTCTCTATAAAAGAGCTTTCAACGGCCTCCTTCTTCACTATCTAACCTCTGCTGAAGCATCTCATGCTGTTAAGCAGGTCTATGACAGGATTTATGGCAGACACTTCAGTGGGAACTTGGTTGCCAAGTGCATCCTTCACCTGGGTTATTATTGGCCCACTCTTCATCAAGACTATAGAGACTATGTTCGGCATTGCATCAAGTGTCAGTAGCATGCTAACTTGCTTCATCTCCCTAGCCATGCCCTACAAGTCGCTCAAGATTTTTGGCCTTTTTCATAGTGGGGCTTAGATCTCATCGGTGAGATTAATCCTCATTCGTCTCTTCATCATCAATCCATCATCACTGCCACTGAGTATTTCACTAAATGGGTGGAAGCTATTCCTCTCGTCTCCACAAAAGTCGACAAAATTGTCAACTTCATCAACACCCACATCATCTATCGTTTTGGTGTACCTCAAAAAATTATCACCGATAACGGCAAGTCATTCAAAAACAAAACTATCTAAAAACTTTGTGATTCCTTTGGCATCAAACTCAACTTTTCTTTGCCTTACTACCCACAAGCAAATGGGCAGGCTGAGGCTTCCAACAAAATTTTAACTAAAATTCTCATGAAGGTGGTTAATGACACTGGAAGGGATTGGCACATTCACATTCCATTCACTTTGTGGGCCTACCGCACTAGCATCTGAACCTCTACGGGTGCTACCCCTATCTCTCTAGTGTATAAAATAGAGGCTGTCCTACCTCTCAAAGTACAGATCCCATCTCTTCGCATCTCTCTGCATGACATTCTTTCTAAGGATGACTTTCATCAAGATCAATTAGCTCAACTTGAGTTACTCGATGAACGTCATCTTGCTGCCCTCAACCATCTCCATGTCTATCAAAATCGCATCGAATGAGCCTATCAAAAAAATCTGAGAGAACAAGATTTCAATATCAGAGACCTCATCCTCAAAGAGAACCAACATGTGACCAATATGGAACGGAGTAAATGAAGCAAATTTGCTCCTAATTGGCTTGAACCTTACATCATCACACACAAGTATGAATTAGGGACTTATTGTCTGTCTTCTCTTGAAGGCTGACTAGAACCTGAGCCCCTTAATGCCTTACATCTGCGACCATTCTACTGTTAGTCAAGTACTCGTCCACTTGACATTTAACTTGAGCTTGTCCCTTGAGCAATCCCCATCCTCTTAATCCTCATGCCTTTCAACCCTATTCCCCTTAACAAATCCTATATAACCCTTTTATAAAGTATGGATGCTTTGTCCTAATAAAAGGGAAACCCTCTAAACATCTATAGTCAAGTCCATGACCAAAAGTCCAGTCAACAACAAAATTAAAAAAAATATAAAGTGGGATGCATATTCCAAGGTCATATAAATCTAAAGTGTAGACTGCTCCCTCGAAGGACAGCTACATCATCATTGCTGTATTTACTAGACTGCTCCCTTAAAGGACAGCTAGGCCAAAGTCATATAAAAAACATATATAAAGCAAAAATATAGACCACTCCCTCGAAAGATGGCTATGACTAAACTCTTGCTATAAATAGCACTCTTTTAAAAGATTCTTGCATTGATCAGCTTTGCAAATGACCACAAAGCAAAATGACATCTCTATGTAGACTTCCCGCATTGATCAGTCTGCTCAAAAAAAAAAAAAAAGGGGTCATGGACTTGGCTTGTAGTCGTCTCAGCATCTCCTATAAAAAGGGGCAAGGTTCTCTCTACTCTAAAAATGGGTTACCCTCTCCTCCTATCACATCACCTACTCAAGGGACTTCAAGCTCATTTTAATGTCAAAATGATTCGATTACCTCTCTAACACAACCCATGGTCAATGACATAATGCATGAATGGGGCTCTCAGCTCTAACAACCCCTCTCTATGCTATCATTCTGGTCCGTGTCAATGAAAGAGCAATTTGCCTTTCACTTCCTTTTTCACTTTGATCACAACCAACCACATCATTTGCCAACCAAACCAAACCAACCAAAACATTTTCAAACCTGTCACATCATCATAGTCCATTTCACATAGTTTATATGGACACCAATACACATGGAAACTATCGACCAGACGCAATTTGTGTTAAGCATAAACCATTACTTGCTGAAGCATAAATAGACCTCAATTCATTTTTAGCATACATCTATCTCGAATATGGAAAATTGCTAGGGATGAAAGACCCCTCAACCAATGTTATAGAATACACCATTAAACAATATGGAAAAGGTGTAGCATCATCTTATCCTCATCATTTAATCTCGACCAAACCAATCATTGACCAAATTGTCAACTAGTCTGAACTACAATGGTCTGAGGCCCTCAACACAAGGGCTATGTAGGCAACACTTAGATGACACGACGTCTCCTGGGGTTAGCTCGACCACATCCATTTGTTCGTCTATCTGATGGACAAACCATATCTAACCTTGACCATGACCTAACCTGTCCAAACCAACTATCGACCACTTCGACCCTCTTCGTCCCTTTTAGGGAGAACTACATTGGCCTGAGGCCCTTTCAACAAGGGCTATGTAGGTAGCACTCAGTTGATATAGCACCTTCTGGGGTTAGCTCAGCCACATTCTTTCATCTGCCCATTCATTCGACCAGCTATCTATCTCGACCCGTCCTCGACCAATGACCATGGAGATCGTGACTATCTCCTCTGACCACTTCCAAGACAATGTTGCCTTGGTTGTTTTTGCATGTATGCTACCTCATGAATGGTTAGCCAAATTGTTCCACAACCCATATTTTGACCTTCACAAGTATAGGATTGCAAGCTGGTTGATCAGCACTATTTGTGACATTTTCATGTTTCCAAGAGCACTTCCTGAGCCCAAGATACCTGAAACACGATGACCATTGGAGCTTCAGCTTAGATTGAATAACCTAATCAGCTACAACCAAATGCTGGGGCCTAGTTATTTCAATTTTGGCACTCCTCAACCCTTGACCTATGACAATTTGACCTGACCATCTTGTGAAGTGGTATACGTGCAATCACGACTATTGCAGCGTTCTCACTCCAACTTCACCATTTTCATCCACTCTCTGTCAAATTGACACCCAACTTCAAGTTCCCTTCCCTCGAATCCCACTTTGAGGGGGAATACCTGATCCCACATCTGGTGCAACCAACCCTCCTATTTTTGTCTTGCAGTTCCCTTGAACAACCAACAAGATGAAATCAACCTCATCTTATACCTGGGGCAATCAACTCCTGTTTTTGTCTTGCAGTTAGTCAGAACAACCAACAATACAAAAAGGGGCAAATGTAGACATCAAAATTGTGTCTAACCCTTGGTCATCCTCCCCCTTGGTCCATTCCTAACCCATTCCTAACCCATACAATTACTAATTTAAAATAATAAACTTATTTTGAATTAACCCCCCTCCTTTGACACATCACCCATGACACCTCACCTAGGACACCTCGCCTTGGACCATTTCCCACCCTATGACTCACCCAAGACCTATTCTTACTCCTTTCCAACCACCTAACCAACTCTCGTGCGTATTTAGCCCAACCTTCGACAATTCTCCAATGGATTATGCACTTGGCAGATGGAAAATGGGCTTGATGGCCCTTTTACTCATTCTCCACCCACTAACATTGGTCAATTATTAGCTGACACCGATGAGATCACCGACGTCAGTTTACTTAAACTAACTTCTAACTTCTTTCTAGGGCTAATCACGAATCTAATCACTAGATGGCTAATCACGAATCTCAAATCCTCTTTTGACGAAACAAAGTTCTCGTGCTCTTGCTTTCTAGCATTCTTGCTTCTTGTTTTCTTGCAGGTATCAACATTCTTGATAGCACTTTCCAAGCACTGAGATCTTTCACTAGCCATTCCACACAAGGTTGAGGACTGCATGACATCTCCATCACCAGCCACAATGGAAACACATATCCTACACCTCTACCAACTCGTGTCACAGTTAAACATTTGTACTATTTTTATTTTAGTGTCATTTCAAATATATTAGCATTCTGTCTACTTTCTATTCCAAGCATCCTTGACACAACCTTACCTATTCTTCCCAGAGAGGCTAAAAAGCCTTCTCTCACCCTTATTCCCCTTTTTTTCCTCTGACACCCATTTAGTCTCTCTTTAGACAATACTCTCTATCCAATCAACCTAGCACAAGCAATCAGAGACCTACAGACCCTCCCAAGACCATTCTGGTTGACCTGACTAAATTGCTTCTCGAAAAGGCTGTGAGGCCTTCTTCCTACCCTTTACCCATTTTTCTGACAACATACCCTCTATCTTAGTTCTTCCTAAAGACAATACTCTCCATATTACTACCCTGCACAAACTCTCAGACTACCACAGACCATTTTGCAGACCAGACTGCCCTGAAACTTGTCCCAGGCCATTGCCCTGACCGACCTTGACCATTGCCCCTACCGACATCGGCATACTAACCGACATCGGTGACCTTCCTTGACTGATGTTGACAAGACCACCGATGTCAGTGACTATGCAAAGCAGATTGCTGCAAACAAGTACACATTTACTTTCATTTCTTTATTTCTATTTTTATCATTTCTATTTCTGTCAATATTCTGCCTTTTATCAATGGACTGTCATCCCCCGAGAAGTCTTTTTCACTTTGAGGACCAAGCTTTCGCTTGGTAGTCCACTTTCTAGCCATCTAACCATTTTCGTGTTTGAGTCTCTTTTTGTTACAGGTGTCATCCTCCACAACCAAAGAGGAGTTCCTGCTATCGTCTGAATTTGGTGCGTAAGACTATATCTAGGTACATACAAGCCTTAGACCATTTCTCTTAGTTTCTCATTTCCTTTAAATGTAGAAAGTGAAAATCGTATAGAAACACCCTATGAATGGAGAATCATGGAGTCTATGTAATATATCGTGTTGAAGGTATGTGCTCTGGGGAAGCACCAAACGACCCTTGTATCTCAAAGAAGCACCATCCCAATAATAATGTGGTACTACAGAGGGTTTAGTGGCTAATTATTTAATAATTTGAGATAATGAGGAGTCATTAACATACCCCTATTATACAACATCCAACTAATTTAAAATAGGCATGAAAATAGATAAAAGGAAAGCTTGGTTCACAAATGTATGAGATAGAGCATTAGCGACAATATTATCCTTACCCTTCTTGTAAGTGATTTTATAGTCATAACCCATGAGTTTTTTGACCCATTTATGTTATGATTGGGTAGAAACCCATTGTGATAGGAAATATTTTAGACTTTGGTGATCATTTTTGATGCAAAAATGATTCCCCAGTAGGTATGGCCACCACTTCTATACTACATGCAAAATGGCCATCATTTCCTTATCATAAGTAAAGAATAATAAAGTATTGCTAGAAAGGGATTTGTTAGTGAGACATAATGGAACATCCTTATTGGAGGATAATAGTACCAAGTCCATTACTATAAGAATCACTTTCGATAGTGAAGGTCTTGGAAAAATTTGGCATATCTATAACAGGTGTAATACACATAACTTTTTTCAATTCTTCAAATGCACACTTAATAGCTTGTGTCCATGTAAAATCATAATTTTTCAACATAAATCTTAGTAGAGCTACAATATTCTCATAATCCTTGACAAACTTGTGATAGTATCCAATCAGCCCCAAAAAACCATGGAGGCTCTTGAGTGTCTGAGGATGAGGCCAATTTGTCATAGCAACTATTTTTTTGGGATCCACCTGAACCCCTTGGGATGAAAAAATATGCCCAAGATAATCCACTTCATCCTAGATAAAATCACATTTAGACTATTTTACATAGAGATGATGATAAAAAGAAGTAGTGCAAGATTTAAATATTGGAGATGCTCAGGCCATGTTTCACTATAGATCAGGATATCATCAAAGAAGACCAAAATGAATTTCTGTAGGTAGGGCTAGAATATATTATTCTTCAAAGCTTGGAATGTTAAAGGAGAATTAGTGAGGAAAAAGGTCATGACCAAAAAATCATATTGGCCATCATGCATGCAAAAATATATCTTAAGGATATCATCCTCATGAAGCCAAATCTGGTGATATCTAGAGCAAAGATCTAACTTGGAAAAAAATGAGCACCATGAAGCTCATCAATAATAGGGATCAAGAACTTATCCTTGATTATGATGTGATTAAGTGCTCAAAATTCAATGCAAAGGTGCCATGACCCATCCTTTTTCTAGACAAGGATAACTAGAGAAGAATATGGGCTACTATTGGGGTGAATAAATCCTTGCTTCAATAAGTCTCAAATGAGCATCTCAATCTTGGTATTTTAATAAAATAGATAGTGGTAGGGCCTAATGTTGGGTGGAATGTTTCTAGGAAGAAGCTAAATATGGTGGTCCTCTAGATGTGAAGGTGGTAATCCCACTAGTTTGGCAAGGACACATACTACCTATGTAGAAAGGTTTGTAGATCAGAATGAGTAGTGGAGATCATTGATGGTTGCATTTGAATGGAATGGATCTAGGTAATGACACCATGTGAATTATTATTAAGAATATTTTACATTTAATTTGAAATTATGATGTTGAGATACCCTAGGTGTAAGCCTTTTAATGTGTGTTTTTACCCATTATCTGAAAAGTAAATCCAAAGTTTAACAAAATCCCATAAGATGGGTCCAAGTGTACATAAACATTAGGTTCCTAAAATAACATCATATCCTCCTATGGGAAAGGCAAGCATGTTGGAGCACAAGTTATAATTTGAAATAGAGATACACACATTATGACACTTCCTTTTGCAAGGTAATGTGCCCCCATTAGCAATTATGAATTCAAAGTTGGAGTAAGGATGGACAAAATAATCAGCCTATTTGGTGATCTAAGGGTTAATTAAGTTATGAGTGCTACCAAATTCAATGAATAATATAAGAGGAATATTCTTGAAGTAACCCTTAACCTACATGGTTTATGGGGTGGTGAATCTTACTAAGGCATGGAAAGATATCTGGTTGGTCTTCCTAAGAAGTAAATTCCATAATTGACTAAGCTTCTTTTGGATCATCTGTTGTATCTTGAACATATTCCCAAATTTTAGTTTTAGGAAAAGAGTCCACATCTAGTAGGTAGATATTTTGCTTGACACATAGATGTCCTTGAGTGAATTTATCATGAAAATAATAACATAGTCATTTTATCTATGTACCTACATCTCTGCTTTAGTCAAAATCTTGATAGGATTAGTTCTGGGGGCTGGTGTTGTGTGAGATTATTATGGATTTATATTTTTAAATGGATCACAATTTAATTTGGATCATTGCTAAGCTATGATCTTATCCTTTACCATCTTAGCCAATCCTAGGGCTTCCACCATCATGCTGGGTTGGAACATTTTGACCTCAGATCAAATTTCATCCTTTAGAACACTGACAAAGCAACTCCTAAAGAATTCATCAGATAATTCCTCTATGTGATTTTCTAATTTTTCAAATTATGTATGATATTCTCTCATGGTTCTTATTTGGTGGATTTTAGTGAGTTCTTCAATGAAGTCATCAAAAGTATTAGGGACAAACCATTACAAAATGAGGGTGTTAGAATTAGTCCATATTGTATCATCATGAGCCTTGATATACCAATGGTACCATTGAAGGGATTCATGTTCCAAGTGATAGGATGCAAGTGGGACTTTGTTGGAATCAAAAGTATTATATAGACTAAAATATTGTTATATTTGATAGATACATTTAGTCAGATCTAGACTATTGAATTAAGTAAAATCACGATTTAGCCCATGAAAATTACTAGAAGAAGAAAAATCAGTGTCTAAAGAGGCCTTTAGATGCCATTTATTGTTTAGAGCAATATGTTGAAGATTGAGTTCGAGAATTTTTTCATCAAGATCTTTAATTTGGGTCTTGCGGGTAGCAATTACATCCTCCATATTTTTTTCTCCTATCCAAGTTACTATCATGGCTAGAATAAGAGTTTTTTTGGTAATGGATAGGAAAACTAGAGTTAAGACATGGTTAGTAAGAGAATTTTTTAATTTGGGTGAATTTGGAAGGGGTAAAGTTATTTTTGCCAGGTTTTTTGCATTGTATGAGTATGATTGACAAAGGCGATGGAAAATTTGAAAGCAAAATGGAAAAAATAGAAAATTTTTCAAAGAGGGATAAAGTAATAGAAAATGGGAATGAACACTGTGGAAATTTTTTGAGGCAAATGAAGAAAAACTAAAGAAGTTATGGTAAAACCCAAAAAAATGAAAAAATGATATTTGTAACAATTAAAAGTGGAATTGGGGTATGGGAGATCAAGGAAGAAAATGTGCAAAATGAAATTTCAGGTGTCCCAGTAAATTTTGAGAAGAAATGGAGTCATAGGTGGAGAGATATGATTAAAAAACATTTTTTAAGTTTTTTGATAGTCTTGGGAATATTCTGAAACTAGTATGATAAGTCTTCTGATACTCTACTGGTAATATACACAGATCTAATATGACAAGTATTTTGATACTCTACTAGTAATATGCTAAAACTGGTATGGAAAGTCTTGTGATACTATGTTGGTAATATGCAAAGATATGATATGGCAAGTTTTCTGATATTCTACGTAATATTTTAAAACTAATAGAAATGGGCCCCAAGTTTCAATGGTTTCCTAAGGGTTTAAAGATATCTCTATGGCCACCAATGTTATCTAAATGATTATTGCTCTCCAAAAAAAATTGGCCACAGATTTACCCCTAAATAATAGCTCTTGGTTTTCCTCAAAGGTGGGAACTAGTCAATTAGGATGGGGCCATTGCCCTTTTTATTGACAGGTCCTCTCAATGGGATAACTACTTTAGAGTTCTTGTGGTCCTCCTCACAATTACTTTTAGGGATTATACCCAATCACTTCCCACAATTATGTAAATAGGTATTTACCCTGATCTAAAATAAATTATAGTATCTAGAGCAATAAAAAAACATAATGCAATGGAATAGAAAAACACTTTTTGATAAAAATGATTTTGGCCTTGGAAAGCACTCTAATACTAAAATGAGAGGATTTTCACAAATTAATGAAAATGCATGAATAACAATTTTATATAAATAAATAAAAATCAAATGTATTATATTGATCATATGCCACTTCGAGGGGGCAATATCCTTTGAGAAAGCTCAATATAATAAAATTTATGGATGCCTTCATTAGCCTTAACACTTATATACTAAGTCTAATCTAAGAAACTACTGCTGCCCATAAATGTGAGATAAAACAAAATGTTCATAGGATGACTTACAAAGCATTACATCCATAAAAACTAATATACTAACAAAGTAAAGAGAAGGGGTAGCATGGGTTCCTAACACTTGTGTTTGGCTCATTCTAGGTCTTGAGTGATCGGTATGGGTATTTCTAGCATTAGGTCTTGGAGAAGTGGGTATTTGGTTTTGAGCATGAAATTAGGAGGCAAGGGAATTAATTTTCTAAGTCAATTGGTTTAGATGATACTCCAAGTTGGATATCCTCCTATCAACCTTAATGTTGTTATTTTGTGTGGGTTCTTGGTCTTCTTCCAATTCTTTCTTGTGATCTACAAAATTATCTTCTTCTTAATCTTGGTTGACATTATTTTGATGAAGTGGAGTATTACGTATAGTGGAGGGGCAGATGGGTCAAATATAGGGGGTAGTGTGCCCCCCATTCTAATAACCTAATCAAGAATTTGATCATGGTTCTCATAGATGTATTGGTTAAACTATGCCCTAACCTCATCACTATTAAAGAATTCATTTATAAATTTCTCTTCTTCTCTAGGGATATGCATGTCACAATGGGTTTCTTCATTATCCTAGTTTTATCACCTAGATTCCTAAGGATGCCATTTTATTGATTAGATCCTCATCTCATTCTTAGAATTTTGTCATGGGTTCTAATAGGCATGGTGGATGGTGAGGGTGTCATAAGATAGTGATTAGGTATGGTTTTTATATAGATGATAAGAGAGAAAGTGACTTTGGATACTAGTTTTTCCTTAAATTTAAGACCAAAAGTGGTCAAGAGAGGTGTTTATATGTGACATAGATTTGGATTTGAGGATGGGAAGACTAGAATGACCAAATATTATCAAAGTAACAACTTATAAGGGTTCAATATAGAAAGAAGATGAATAAGGTGAGATGAGTAGATGCCTTCACACTAGTAAGACAATGATTATATGGGTGCTAGGTATGAAGAGGTAGGATAATAAGACATTGGGTGCTAGATAAAACCTAATAAGGTTGTATATTCTAACAAAGTTTGATTAAGGATGGGTTGAATGACATGATGATAATGATAGAGGATTATGAGTGACAACTAAAGTTTAGTTCTAGGATAAAATGTAACACCCAAAAGGTGTTTATGGTGATATGGATATGAAATAGTTTGGTTTGATCCTAATATGGGATATGTCTAAAGGTTTCACTAGGTTTTTTTGGTAATAAAAGGGTAGGTTGACACAGTTCACAAACAATACACGCCTTAGCACAACATGCACACAAGCATGCCAAATCATAAGTCTTATTATTAGTTAACCAAAATGGTGTGTAACTTGATGCCTGCACCATCTAATGACTTCACGAGAGAGGATATAAGATGATGACCCATTACAAAATCCACCAAACCCTCTCAACCTTATCTGTACTTGATGGTCACTTAGGATATAATACTAACTCCAACAATAGAATGCTTGTTACAACTGATGTGTCCTAAACTAGGTATATATAAGCGTGTTTAGGGGCATCCTAAAGATACACAAAGGTATGTGGGGAAAAATATATACATAGTGTATTATCTAATTCTTGGTTCAGATAATTAACTCTTCTCCTTCATGGATGACCTATATGGGGTCAACTACTTAGCTTAATGATAATTGTCCCTGATATTTATACTCCATTGGAACATGGAGTTTGGTTGAATGCATGGTGATGAAATCCATGTCACTAATCCTTAGTGACTAGGCAAGTGTGTGGGTGTGAATTTCATGTCACATGCACTCCTAAAACAAAAATGGGTTGAAAAACAAGCAAGCAGAGTTTTTTTTATCTGATTAATTACCTATGTGAATAAATAAACAAATGGACAAAGATATATACAAGTTTAAGATTAAAAAATTTAGAATAAGCACTATTCCTATAAAATCATGGGATAGTAAGCTAATCTAATGCTGATAGAGGTACAAACCACTGAGAGGGGGGTTGAATTAGTGTTTAACAATAATGTAATTCAATTTTGAACTCTTCAAACTACTTAACCAATCACATCAATATGCAAGAAAGATGAATCAAAGAGCAAACATGAAAGTAACCATTACACAAAGGTTTATGTGGGAAACCCTCATGGGGTAGAAAACCTAAAATCTCAAGCCTAAAACAATAATGGAATACTTTCCTATAAATATGGAGCAAACAAGAGATTTTAGTGAAGCACCCACTTCACAAGGAGCACCAACTCCTAAAGATGGCAATCACCAACTTGCCTAAGATGTTGAGCACCAACATAACACCTATCACATGAACAATTCTTAAACTATAATTTCTTCTCAATCTGATATAAAAACCCTACACGAACACTTTTTTTTAATTATTCAATTCCACATAGGTCACCAATACCAAGCTATCTCTTCAACACAAGCAAATAACCCATTCACAAATCTTTCACTCATATTCAAATATGGACTCATAAATCTAATAAATATAATCAATAGAATCATAAAAATATTCTGAGTCTAATGACATTTTCCTTTGATCAATCTAATATAAACATTGGTTACCAAGACCCCCAATAACCTTTGCACAAGGTCTTCAAATATCAACACACACTTTCTTGTCTACCTTCATTCACACACCCAAAAGGCATAAATCACCTTGTATATATACCAATATTCATTATGGTTATCCATATCTCTTTATAAAATTTTAGGAAGAATTATTCATTTCTCCTAAGGTTAGCTATGATCATTTGTACAAGCTTTCTATACCATACCATGAGCTCATATCATAAACACCTCAAAAATGAAGCATAACACCACTTATATGACTATATTTGAATAAATAAATATTATTAAGGTCTTAAAAATCTTTTTAAAATTACTTCAAGGGGTCCTCAACACTATCTAACTATCAGAAACACCTTATCTGACCATTTGCCTTGCAAACAAACTCAATCATCTAAAATAGGTTCCTTTTGCTAGCAAAACCATCATGGTTAATTATGATTCAATCATTCAAACATATCTAAGTGAATAATAACAATAATAAAACCATGGATAGAGGTCATACATTCCCTACATCACCTCAAATATCTCAAACCCATCCCTACTCACTGATTAGGCCTTCTAATTCCTCTTTTCACTCTGATCACTCTTTCTCATTTATGGCACCATTTCCTTCATATCAAATAGTCAAATTTAACCTTATATAAATTTGAAACATAAAGATTAATCTTCCTAAAAATTTACATGAATGTTTGAGACAATTCTTTATCTTCAACAATCATCCATTAGATTACCTAGTCATTCACATAAATCTTCCTCAGAAATAAGAATATTGTTAACAACTTATTTTCTATTGTACCCACACACTATCAAGAGACCAAAAATACTTTCTCATAAACATGAATAATTCCTATACAAATGCTAATCATCATCCTAACCTTCTACCATATTTTTATCATCTACAAGTGATATCTTTCCAATCAGGTCTAAGACTAGGGTTTTAGTACTCAAAAACCTTCTTAGCTTCTTAACGATCATTCATAAATTTGTGACCCTTAACCCATAAAAAATGCTTATAAAAAATTCTTAGGGACCTTCCCCAGCTACTCCAAAAATCTTATCTTCCCATGCAGACCTTGCACGTGCCAATGAACACAAGAAAGTCCTTCTCAAGCTCACTAGACATCTTTCTAGCACCTCTTGAAGCCATAAGATCCTTTTTCTAAATTTTTACTTCAAATTTTGACCTATGACTTGGTCAATGAAATTTAATAGTCTTGTTTGATCATATCCCATGTATATATAAGCTTAACCACTCTTTGACCCTTCACAAAACCTCACTAACCCACTTAGGCCAACTAGACCAATAGCCAAGCTATCATGTAGATCACTTTCCACCTATTAAAAACCATACACCTAACCTATTATAACCATATAAATTTCTAACATGTATATTCAAACCATAATATGCTCCTTACCATGTCACACAAGCCATAGTGCTCAAAACCCCATAGGCAACCATGCATGATCAAGCCTACAAGGCATAGACTGACCTGCATACCTCATGAAGGCCACATGAATTCAACCCTTGAGCATATATCACATCAATAACAATTCAAACATCATTTTACCAAGATCCATTCAACCATACAACAACCACCTATAACACCTATGCACATCCTTGCAAGTATCACATTACTCCAAGAACATTAAACCACCATGTTCCATCGCTCTAACCTGTTAGACCACTTTGTCATCATCAAAGCCACTTGACATCAATGAAAACACATCTACCATCAATATCCCAAAAAATTCCTCCTACTAAGATGGTCCTACATGAAAGTGATTAGTAGTTTTAAAATAATCAAAATTACCTTTGTAACTACAAAAACACAATTACACAATTAGTACAAAACTGATTCTAGGGAGGTCAAATGGTAGGTCCTTGGCAATACCAAGACTTTAAAAAATGCATTTTTACTATTATTTTATTAATCTTGACCATAACCATATGGTTTATGCAAAACTGCTAATGGTTAAGCAATACCACAAGTCATAAATCAAGATGAGCGATTTTTCTTGCTCAAGGAAAATTCAATATAGTTCAATGGCATAAAAATAAAGTATTTACAGATAACTAAAGGAATGTTTAAAATTACTAGAATAGAGTTATTTATTAATATTTGACTAGGTAGATTTTAAAAACCTTAAGCCATAATTAATTATGTATATTTTAAAACACTAAATTCTATACTCATTTAAAAGGTATTGTAGTATTAAAAATATTTTTAAACTGATCTCAGAAGTTAAAAGAGATAAAAAAATGTAATATTTACACACTAATATACTTCCTAATATATTTAAGTCAAAATCACCTACAATAGACAAAAATGTGTTTTGAAAAGTGTGGTTTTGTAGTAAATTAAAATTTGATTTAATTATATACATAATAGACAATTATGAGTCTATCTAATCATTGAGAACTAAAAACAACTATATATTTGTGATTAGATTTATAAAAATATCTATTAGCAATGATCCCAATGCTACCTACAAAACTGACATTGTCACCTGCAAAATTGTAGTTAGTTCTCAAAATCACTTTTGTAAATCAATAGTATTATAACAAGTGGCTATAGAGATGTCTAGGAATGTTAAGATATTATCCTAAGAAATACCTCACCTTCCTATGTATATAAAGTAACCAACATAGAGATATAAAATTGTTAAGAAGTCAAGATTAATATATTAAACTAGTGTTTTTAGTACAAGATCCAAAATCACCATTTACGAAGTCAATACCATCACTATATATCAATATCATGACTGTAAAAAATGTGGTATTTCTTAATATAGGAAAAATACCTATACTAAGGTTAATAGAATTTAATTAAATCCCTTATAATACAAAATAAGTTAATATAAGCCTACAAGAAGTAAGAAAATGTATGAAATTGAGTGTTGACTATAAGGCTATATTATTACAAGACTATAGTTTGAATGTCAAAACCATAACATTTTATCAAATTAGGCCTTTACAAGCTGTGATATTGTATAAATTCAACAACCTACCAAAATAGCAATTTTTTAGTGGTTAAAAGGTATGGTTAATGAAAAATTACTTTTTAAATGTCAAAACTACCATTGCAATATCGTGATTTATAGAGTAAAATTGTCATTTACCTGGGTGTAAAAACTTGATAAAATTCAATGTTTTTCCTCTATCCAATCAATCCTACAAGCTATCAAAACACTTTTAATATAAAAAATAGTTAATTTAAAGGGGTTATCCCACTGTGGTCACTAATGTATCATTGTATTTTTGAGCCATTGGATAAAACTACTATAAAAAGTAACTTAAACCTAAAAGCATAATAAAATCATGAGGGAAATAAATGAACAATAAACAACTTAAGAGTGAAATCTTAACATCACCTTGTTCCTTGTAGCTTCTCTCCAATATTTTATCACTGATTCTAAAGCAATTTGATTTATATGTGGATTGCTTGCTATTAGCTTCAAGATAATTCTAATGGCTTTCTTGGATAGTTGAGTGGATTGCAAGAGTATAAGGATCCTCTAAGATGGATGTATATGAGAGCATATGTAAGGCTTATGGATTTATTATTAGCTTGGTCATGACCCAAGCATGGATTTTTATAGGATGGTGGTGGGAGTTTTAAGGGAATTTTAAATTATTTAGAATCCTCTAGTTTGGGAGAGTTCTAGAATCATAGAGAGGCTTCTCTGGATCTAGAGAATTCTAGGTTGGTTTAGGGGATAATGGGGATTAGATGAGGGTTAAATGAGGTTTAAGGTCCATAGGGATGTAGAATAGGTTAGGGTGGTAGGTTGGGTAGGGGTAGTTGAATAAATATGAATTTTCAATTTGTAAGTGGGTTAGTGGGTAGTTAATGAGGTAGGATTAGTGATTAAGAGGGCTTGTTAGTAGGATAATGGGGTGATTAATTGGTCCTAGGGTATGTAGAAAGGTTAATTGGATGTAGGAAATATTTAATAAGAAATAAGAATTTAATTAATTGACTAGGATTATGGTTATAGGATAAATTATTGGGATTAATAAAATAATTAAGGCGAATGGATTTAGGTGCATACAACTATGTTCTTAAAATCATTCCTTTTGTAAATACATTGTATATTAGTCTAGTCTTGATTAGGTCATCTTTATCTTTATTATGTCATTTTAGGGTTTTATCCCATCTTATAAATAGTCATCATTGTTATTCCTTGTATTTTGCATCCTTTAGTTGTCTTTTTAGGCTATGTTTGTAAATATAAATCATTTAAATCACTTTTAAATCTTTTATTGAGTCATCTTATTAATAGTCAATGTGTACATTTAGTCTTTTTATTCACATATAAATATTTTCATTAGATTGTCTTGTTAATATTATTATGTCATGTAAATATTTTATTGTGTTTTCTCTTATCAAGTTATCATAATCTTTTTTGTCATTGTCTTGTTATATTATATTTTTAAGTGTTTTTTTGTAAATATCTTATCTTGTCTTTTTATTATTGGGAATGAGTATGGCCTTCAATGACTACCCATTATGATAATGGAAATGTCATTAATGGAGTTCCCTCTCCAAGTCCCTACGCATTATGAATCATTGTGACTTTGACTATATTAATGTCATAGGTACATTGATAATTAAAGTGCAATAATAAAATTGGATTGCTTACATTTATAGTGGCTTCAAACCCCCACAATCCATACATCCTAATCATTCCACTATCCTATATGACCATCTTGACCTATTAACTGAACCTCCCCCCCCCAACCTCCTTAGTGAAGGAGTATTTTTCCCATTACCAATTTGTGAGACATATTATTAATATCAAAGGACTACCTATCTACATATTAGCATGATAGGATATCATTATACCTCTCATTTAAGCAATCAACGAATTAGTATCATTTTCTACCAGGGATAGTGTCCAAGGCTATATGTAATGAGATGTTATATATTTTAGTTAATAGTTCATTATTTTTATTTTTATTTTTATTTTTATTTTTTTTTTTGGGGGAGGGGGTGTGTGTTTACTCTATTAATGATGTCTAAATCTTAAGGACAATGAATAAGATTATAATTCTATGTTGTAAAAAAGTAAATCTAGAAAGTTTTTGCTAACTGAATTATCTCTTATGGAATTCCTTGTTAAAGGGATTCTTTGATTTACACCATCAACATCTAGAACTTAAGCATATGGCATAAGACACTACAGTGTCTTCACTCGACTTACCTAGCTGGGTAGGATAGTATTGTATTTCATAATGTAAGAATGATTGATTATCTATTGTCACCTAGACTACTTCCTAATAAATTTTGAATATGGATATGAGTTAACTAACTTTACCTCTTATGAAATTTGAAAGACACACTTTACATAAATAAAACTCACGTGCATTGAATTAAAATAAACCTTACATTTAATTAAACCACACTTGCATTAAAAGGGAAATCACACTTGCATTGAAAGGGAAATCAAAATTGTGTTAAAATGAAATATACCTAAATCAAAATAAATACACTTTTAAACTATAAAGTAGAAATACCAATTATCATGATCTTCAGAGAGAAGTGGGCCCTTACTCCTTCCATAGAATAAGATCAACTATTAATCAATAATGGAATGAAATGTTAAACTTTATTAATACTTCATTATCAAAAAGAACATATACAGATGCACAAAATTACACTTGAATGTTTCTTATCTCTATTCTATTCTCTATTATCTATTATCTGATTACCTTGAAATGAAAAGGAGACATGTATTTAAATCACATCTCAATGAATATTCTTAGAATACAAAATATAGTGATCTAAATAGCCAAATCCACTTATTTAAAATAGAAGATCTAGGAATCAGATCCAACACTTATAAAGAGGCATTGGAACTGATTAAACTAAAAATATACTGAGAATAACTAGCATAGATCTGAATATTATGTCAAGATTTATAAAATATAAATACATTTATATCTGGATCATTTTAGACCATTACTATGAATATTAATGTCTAAAAGAAGATATCTAAAGAAGGAAAATTTATATATGTATAGTAGATATATTTGGATTTACTATATTTATATGTAGAGAATAATTAGGCATCTTTAGAGCATGGCTAGGCATCTTTAGAGCATGGCTACACAAGATCTTTGGAGCATCTTCAAAGATGTAGATCTTTAAAGTTTGACTAAAGATATTCAAAGCTCAATGTGTTTTACATCAAGTCTTTAAAACTATTGTCAAAAATATGTTTCCAAAACTATTGATGACTTCTCAAAATTATCCCACCATAAGGATGTGTCTTTATATGTAAAAATGTGCTCATTTCATCCAAGTTAGACATAAATAACAAGATAGAGAATCAAAAATGTATCTCATATGAACAAAAGACAATTTCACTCATTTCCTACTTAGATGAGACCTTAACTATTAAAAGTAATGCAAGATATAACCAAGAGGCAACACTTATGGATAGTTTATATGACATATAATGAGCTATATAGAATTCTCATCATTTTCCCCCCATACTTTACCTTTTGCAAGTCCTCTTGCAAACTAGTGGGAGAATTATTCTTAATATAAGAGTCAAGATTCCAACCACTGATTGAAATCATAGATTTTAAAATGATGTCTCCAATCACAATGATTCCTAGGCATAAATCTCAAATCTCTTACCACTATATGTAACCATGCTTGAAATTTTATTTTAGTCTAATTGTGCTAATTCTGCCAAGGAGACATAGGACAAAGAAGAATGGGTGGCCTAAATCTCATGCCAATCCAAAAATCTAACCATCCTTCATCCATAAGTTGAGTGATAATTTGAGCAAGTGTCCAATCTCCTCAAAGACTCTAAATAATGTTGGTGGGACTCATAACTTCCCTATATTTTAAAGAAATAGGCAAAGTATCCCATTTAGACATACTTGCATTGACAGAGTTGGAGGAATGCTAGATGAAAAAATCTCAAAAAGTGGATACATTTTCTATTGAACAACTAATGATATTTGTTTTTCATGTACATATGATACATAGGATGGAAGACAACAAGAAGTTTATGGGTTTATGGAAACTAAGGTTGCATGCATGAGCCTATAGGATTCTATAGTTTTAGGAATTGATTATGTTGTTGCTTCCAACAATTTGATTTATCATGGTGGAAAGGAAAGCATGTAATTATGTTTCCCCCATAAATAAGTTAACTAAAAACCTAGATTGGTAGCCTAATAACATGTTACAAAGATAAAATTCACAAAATTGATCTTCTTTCTATGGTAATTTTAAGAAAGACATCCATTAACATATGTTCATCTTCAATAACATGAGGTAAAACCAAGAAAAATCAATTTCATTTCCCACTTATAAAATTGTTTCATGAAGAAATATAACATATAACTAAGAAGGTTTTCTATAAGATAATAATTTTTTAGCAATTTCATAAATACTCTGAATAAAAGTTTGAGCTTTCTATAATTGTTGTTATGATTCTGCTTTGATTTTAGCAATTTTTTTGCTTCCAAATTTTGAATCTTGTTTTGTGCTTTATTCCAAATTAAAATAATCTCATGAAGTTGTAGAGAAAAGGAAGGAATAGCCATTGTAGGTCCTTCAGTCTATATAATTATTTCCCTTATTTCCATCTTCATAACTTATATGGAAGATTGCAACATAGCATTTTGAGTTGTTAGCCCTTGGATGCGAGTAGTTTGTTGAACTAATAAATGCATTTTTACCAGCAATAGAGTGTTGTAAATTATTAATCTGAGCATCCTTACTAGCAATATAATTTTGAAGACTATCAATTTGAGCATCCTTATTTGCAAAGGAATTATGTATGGTGCTAATTTCATGAGATTGTGAAAATAATTTATTATGAATTCTAGTTTGTTTAGTATTAACTACTATGATGATTACTTCTCTATGGTCAAACTTGAGCCATAGAATCTTCATATCTTCTTTCCAAACTAGAAATGGTTTGGTTTTTACCATGAAATGTCAATCAAAGAAAATCCAGCTCTACTTGTTGTTGCTAAATAGTTTCTTCATGTTGTGATAGGGTCATAACATGATGCAACTCTTCATCTTCATGAACAAGCTGAGGAGAAGATGAGGCTTCTTATATAAGTGTAACTTTACCCTTGTTAACTTTAGAAGGTAAGGTTTTTTATTCTTCTTTAACTATAATCTCTTGTGTAGGGTTTTCTGTAACTATTTGTTCAAAATCCATAACTTCTATGGGAGAACTTAAACTTCCCAAAATTTTATTTACTTGTACATCACTTTCTTCTTCCTCTTAGAGAATTAGCCAACAACTTTAGTGTGGTTTGACTGATGGAGTAGTATTTTTTGATGAAACCCTAATTTTCCTTTTTGACATTTGACATAACATATTTGGAGTTTTAGGTACCTAAGATGAACCTTCCTTTATTTTTGTTGTCGTAATAGGAGAAACATGATTTTGTGTTTTCTTACAAGAAATTTGGGGTGATTTTTGCATAAATGAAGACCATGCTTTCTTACCCTTAGGTTTCTTCAAAAAATGGTGTTGATAGATGAGATGAATTAAACCACGATGTTTGATTGACCCAGTTTCTCTTTTTAATTTTTGAAATACATTAATTATAGCACAATAAAGAAAAAATGGTAAGTTTACCTAGCATTCAAGTCTAGTGGATCCTTTCCTCAATTGAATGAGAATTTACATAGTGTTATTATTAATCATAGTGAACTGCCCATCATAGGTGAGTTATTTCATAACCCATTATGTGACATTATGCCACCTAAGCAATCTCAAATGATTCCTTTGGCCATACCTTGTAGAGTTTTGGCCAACTTAAGATGGGCTTTATTGTTATCAATGAACATTTGAATTAGATTGAAAAAATAATAATTTGTTATTAACAACCATGCCTTCTTTAGTAATCCTTAAAATTTCTCTAATTATAAATGAATCAACAATAATATGCTCACCTCAGATGATAGTATGATCTTCATCAAAATTGTCTAAAAAATCTCGAATGATGTTCTCCTAAAAACCCTAAAATGTCTTCAATAATTTGAGCCATCCCACCATTTCAAAAATAAACCTAGAAGATTCATCTTATAAAAGAGGTTCTACTGACTCTAGTTCACTTTTATTTTTACCCCACATCTTTGAAGCTATTCACAATATTCTTGAAAACTTACTTGCACAATGAAAAACTGAGCTCAAAATCACACAAAGTACTAAATAAGGAAAGTAAATTGAGATATGATGTGGTAATGAATAGCAATGAAGGAGTATCATGATATTATAGTATAAATAATGGCCAAGCACTTTAGACCACATAAAGTTTTAATGAGAGAGCACTTTTTGGGGTCAATATCAATGATGTGGCATGAGAGATCACACTTGGAAACACTTGAAATAATATTTGCAATGATTTTTACATTATGTCATATCTTTTAAAAAGTTCTTTTTGAATAAATTCACATCAAATCTTAAAATTTAGAGATGGTACCAGCCTCAGTCACATCTAGGAGGCATCAAAAGAACTTATCCATATTTTAGAAGTGTTGTCCTCCTAATGACCATACATGCAAAACATAAAATAGAAAATGTCTAACCTATTGGGAAAGAAGTAAAAATATACCTCTAATATAAGGATATACGCTTATATCCTAAAGTTACTGTGTCCTATAAGGATAAACAGGTTTGAGAAGATAAGTTAGCTGATAAAGATAAAGTTCATGTTTATTGCAGAAGTTTTATCTAAAAAATGTCATTTTTACTTTTCACTTTTTAGTAGTTTTTTATATTTTTATTTTATACTTTTGTATATATATTTTTTATTTTGAATCTTTGAAGGGAGGAAAACCACCATTTTTTAGTTTTCATCACTCCCCCTTATTGGATGTCTACTACAAAAATCATTCAGCCTTAGTGGAAGAACCAGGTTCTTCCATAAGATTAAATTGGTCTTGATTATATATAATGAATTCCTCCCCATTAAGAGGTATTTTATACACTTTTAGTCTATGACCATTTACCAAAAGTGTCCTATGGTCACCATCAATTGGTTAAAGTTGGATAGAGCCATTGTTGTGAATAGTTTTGATTAGGTATGGCCCTAAACATCTTGTCTTGAGCTTACCTTTGAAATGTTGGAATTTAGAATCAAATAAAAGTGCCCAATCACCTTCTGGAAACTATTTTTCTCTGATGTGAGTATAATTCCACTATTTTCACTACTTTTATATCATGCCCATTCTTAGTTCATCTAACCCATTCAATTGCATGATTCTTTACTTTTGTGTTTCATCAAGATTAACTCCCATATTAGTTATTATCTTCAGTGTTTACAGTTTAAACTATATTGGCAACAAATATTTTTTTTCCAAACACAAGTTCATATGGAGATAATGTTATGGTAATCTTCCATATTGTATTATATGCCCAAATAGCTTTAGGTACTCTATCTGCCCAATCTTTCTTACTACTATTCACTATTTTGGTCAGAATGTTTTTAAGCTCTTAGTTGGTGACCTCCACTTACCCATTAACTTAGGGGTAATATGGTGAGGATTTATGATGATTGATTTGGTATAATTATATGAAAGCTTTTTTCATGTTAGACATTAATTTGGGCCCTTGATCAGAAATAATAGATATAAGAGCTCTAAATCTCAACATGATCTTATGATATAGGAAATCAACAACCATTTCCTCCCTAGAAAAGGTGAATGCCTACACTTCAACCCACTTAGTAACATAATCATTACATACTAATAAATACTATGTTCCATGAGATGGTGGCTTGATTGGGCCAATAAAATCCAAATCCCATTTCTCAAATGTATTTAAACTATTTGAGGATGAAGAGGTATTTCTAAGAATAGAGTAGACTTACCCATCCTTTGGCAAGGATCACATTTCCATACAAACCTTTTTAAAGTCTTATAAATATATGGCCAATAATAACCCGCACAAAGAATATTATGAATGGTCATTTTTTTTTAATAATGTCCTCCTCTTAATTCACTATGGCATGTTCTTATGATGTAAAATACTTAATCTTATCTAACACACCTATGAAGTACATGATCAAGTCTAATTTTAAATAACATTCCATTAAACCATTTGAAGTGAGAGCTAAATCTAATCAATCATTTTTTCTTTAAAACTAAAGGAATGAGGAAAATTCCCTATTGTCAATTAATTTTCCATGTTTACAAACTATGGGGAGTATGTAGATATAGAAAACAGTTGTTCATATGGAAAAGAATCCTCCATAGTTTCATCTTCATATGTAGTGATCAATCTAGACAAAAAGTCAGCAACAACATTATATTTCTTAGGTTTGTCTATAATGGTAATGTCAAATTCTTGTAACAATAGTAACCATCTAAAAAATTTCCCACCTTCTCTTAGTTTATTCATTAAATACTTAATAGCTAAATGATCTATATAGATAAATAATTGATAACCAATAATGTAATGCCTAAACTTGTTTATGGCATAAACAATAGCAAGAAATTCATTTTCTATGGTACTATAGTTTTTCTCTATGGGAATAATATTATTACTAATATAATAAATGGAATACTTTTTTCCTTCCTCATCTCTTTGTCCTAGAACTACCCCTAGTGTAGTATTGGAAGAATCGATATAAATATGAAAAGGTTGTTCCTAAGTAGGTCCTTTCAAAATTAGAGCAGTCATAAGTTTGTTCTTTAATTTTTCAAAGGCTTCTTGACACTTATCATTCCATACAAATTCACTATCTTTTGTTGGCAATGAAAATATATGTGCATTTATTTTTGCTAAAGTCTTCAATAAATCTTCTATAATATCCTGCATGATCCATAAAATTTTTGATATATGTTTGTGTTTGAGGAATAGGAAGACTAGAAATTACCTCAATATTCATAGGATCCACTTTTATTTCTTTAAAAGAGATATGATGTCCTAACACTATCCCTTCATTAGCCATTATGATACATTTCTCATGACTAAAAAATACTTGATTTTAATCACATATGGTGATTAATTTATCCAAATTACTCAAGGAGTCAGCAAATGTAGTTCCATGTACAATGAATTCATCCATGTATACTTCCACACAATCATTGTTAAGATCAAAAAATATGGTTAACACTGCTCTCTGAAAGGCAGTAGGTGTATTGCACAATCCAAGAGGAAGGACTGTATAATAAAATGTTCTCTAGGAGTAGTTAAGTGTATTTTTATCTTGATATTTAGGGGTTATTCAGATTTGATTGTATCCATTGAACCCATCTAAGAAATAAAAGTAATGCTTTCCTACCAAATTATCCAAGACTTAATCAATAAAAGGTGAAGGAAAGTAATCTCTCATAGTGGCTTTATTCAGTTCTCTTTAATCTATGAAAACTCTCCATTTTTATATTCTTGTTAGGTATAATGAATAGAGGTGAAACCCATTAACTATCAGATATGGGATAAATGAAACTAACTTCCAATAGTTTTTCTATCTCTTTATTTATAATTTCTTTCAAGGTTGGGTTAATTCTCTATTGTGGTTGTCTAATTGGTCTAACATCTTCGGTGTAGTTGTGATGGGTAAAAACACTCAGATGTATTCCTTTCATATCAATGTAATCCCAAGAGAAAGTTTTTTTGTGTCATACTAATACATTAAACACTTTACTTTCTTGTTGGTTAGTTAACCAGTTATTGATATTCAATAGTTTACTAGAATGGATTGTAATTTGTTTAGTACCTAGAATGATGAAATTTATCTATTGCTATTCACTCATCAAAGCATTAAATGGACATATGTGGTAGTAGCATGTGAAATTTAGCCATGTCCTTTTAAAAGTCTTCACTTTTGGAGACAAAATTGGTCAATGGGCAATGAAAATCATTTAAAAATGAATTATACTCATTTTGAGCCTAGTCAAATATGGCTTGTTGGATATCTTGTGGACCAAATAAAATGTTTAGGGTATTTATGACATTGTCTTGGTTCTCAATACTAAAATTAAATTCTTCACATTCATGATTGTTCATCTTTAGAGCTAATCTATTACTCTTTGGAGCTAATCTATTAGACTTCGTAGCTAGGCTATCAGAGTTTGGAGCTAGGTTGTCTTGGTCCAAATCTATTATTTATTCCTCAAAATCTTGGACATGTCATTAATGGTAACCATGGCTAAAGAAGACACACTAGTATGATTTTTTCAAGTTCAACCTTATCTATTCAAAAAGATCCATTAAAGGTCTAGTAGGTAGATAAAGGGAGATTTGTTTAGTGTGAATTCCATTACAAAATTCATATTACTAGATCTACAGTTAATTTGTGTTATGACTATAGCTAACCAATGTCTTTCAAGAATAATAAGACACCCTACTTATTATCATCAAATTGTGCATCCTAGGATTTTTTATGAAATTCATTCAGTTTGATGTAGCATTTAATCATCCCTCAAGTTTGTGGGAACTTGTAAGATAGATGAGTCTATAGGATTGAAAAGGGCTAGCTCCCTAAATTCTTCTCTAAGTGTCCATCACCTAATCTACTGCTTATTCATGAAAAGAGTTAGGAATTTGCATAAAATATAAAAACTATGCTAAAGAGTTCATTCGCCAAGAATTTATCCCACTAACTATCACATTTCTACTAAGTAAAAATGTTTTCCAAGACTAATTCCATGAATTGAAAGATACTAACATAGTGTTTCAATGTGAAGGTAACATGTTTGAGACAATCAACAAGATAATAGACCTAAGGGGTAGATTGCACACAATAGATATAATTGCATACTTGAAATAGAGTTTGATACATTCAACACACTTCACATGACATGTTAACATTAGAACCTTTGTTCAAACATGAAGGATAAAGGGAGTAAGGATAATGTTATCACTCAAATCTGCTATACATCAGTCACATACTTAGATAGAAATTCATAACCCAAAATTGGTCTTGTATTCAATGTTTAAAATCAAAGTGTAATTTAATTTTAGTAGGGCTTTGCCATACCAAAAATGTGGTTATCTGCAATGGTTGAAATGGTTAAATTTATAGAACTTTGGGGAAAAGAGAGAGAAGAGAAGCTGAAAAGGCATAAGGACATGTGTCCACATTTGAGAATCAATAACATATGTATGAAAGGGATGGATGGCGTGAGTCATGCCATGTAAAGAGTATTATTTGTCCAAAATTAGCTATTAGAATGGTGACAAGTGGAATAAGACCTTCAGGAGTGGCACAGGAAAATTCTTCTATCAAAGATCATCCATGAGAGTTTGAAATTGAAAATAGAGAATCTAACACATTCCACTACTACAACTCATGATAGCAATTAGAAAATGATCTTTCTAACTGCTAGTTATCCTCTAGACACCTGTAGTTGTTGATCTCATATAATCTCTTTGATTTGGTCAGCCACTAGCAATGACTCGATCCATCAACCTATCCATTTTACTTACTTGATCTACTCTCATATTCTTGCTAACTCTTTTGAATAGAAAAATCTATTTATTTTAGTTTTAAATTGATGTTCTATGAGTCGTCACCTTTCAGGTATTTCCTTTGGAATTTTTGTCTCAACCCTTTCTTTTAAACAATTTTCATGCAAGAATTCATTAGACAATCTTTTCAAAAGAATTTGTTTCTTTGAGAGATCTATTTGTATCAGACAAAATATCTAAATGAAATAGACCTTAGCACCTTTTCAATTTTTCTAAAATAATTCTTTAGACAATTTATTCAAAATAATTCCTTAAGACTTTCTATTTGGCCCTTCAAAAAATTGAAATGGTCCTTTGGCTTGTTGAAAAAGGGCACTTTCTCCGCAAGAATTCCTTAAAAATAGTTGAATTGGTCCATTTAGAAGGAAAAATACCCTTTAAAAAGTTACAAAGTACCTTTTGGCTTTGAAAGGATATCTTTCAAAAAAAGGCGTAGGGTAGCTTTTGGAGACTTATCATTAGGGAAAGTTGAAAACAAAATGTCTGAAAGAAATATACATAAAGAAAAAAACTTTGGACAAAAAGTTTGAAATAATTTGGCAAGGGCTTAGGATAAAAAAACTAAATAATTAGGCAAAGGATTAGAACAAAGATCAAAATGAACCTTTCGAAATAAATAACACTTGTTATTTTTATGGGCTTTGTTAAAGACCATTTCTTTTGAAGGAAAACTAAGTATTGGACTTGGACAAATTTGAAAGGTGTAAACCTGGGGTTGGAATTTGACAAACATTCTTGGTGATTCTTGGGTATGTCATGCCTACTATGCCTAATACCAATTACCTAAATCCTTCCATTAGGCATGAAGTCATGCAAAATGAGTACTTAGACTGTCATGAATAAACCTTGGATTGACCACAAGATAATGACATTAGACAAGACACACATAGGTAAAGACACACTTGTGATACTAAGCACTTAGGGAACATAAATAAAAACAAAGGAAACATGCATGTGTTAACTAGAACACTTAGGGAACACACCAGTCAAAACAAAAATGGACTAAACACACACACCTATGATACTATTTATAAGACAGAATTGCAAGGACTAATAGCAGAACTTCATATGTATCCTATTAATAGGGATAGGCAATTCTTCTCCATTCCTCTTGGTCATCTGAAAAGAGTTACTTTTCTTTCACTTGATGATATTGTAAGGGCCACTCCACAAAGCATCAAACTTTGTATGTTTACCTAGTTTTACTCTATCCTCATCCCATTTCAAAACCAAGTCACCTTCCTTGAACACTCTTATACTTGTTCTTTTATCAAAGGATTTATTCATGAGTACATGGTGGTGTTCCATGGTCTTATGTTCATTATCCCTTTCTCCTTGTAGTTCTATTAATTATATCAATCTAACTTCCATTAGAGTATTTTTAAGTAGTTCCAACTAATGTGTAAGTTCTAGAGTAGAGAGATCTTAAGAGATGGATAGCCTATCTTCTCTCCCATAAACAAGCACAAAAGGGAAGCTATCAATTGATCTCTTAGGATTAATCATGTCAACCCATAAGGTTGTCTTCAACTTGGTGTGCCATACTCTTTGATTGTTCTCTAATGTCCTCTTGATGATCTTGATGAGGTTCTTGGTAGTAGACTCAGCCAACCCATTACCTTGAGGGTAATAGTTGGATGAGGTAATAAAGTAAACTCCATTCTTGTTTTCCCACTTAAAACTTTTAGCACTCATAAAATCAAGTGCATTATTAGAAATGATAGTATAGGGAACCCCAAATCTTGTTTTTATACTCTCATAAAATTCCAAAATTGCATTTTCATTTGCCTCCTTCAATGTAATAACTTCTACCGACCTTGCAAAGTAATTAGTAGCAGTCAATATCCATTTGTGTTTAGAACTTGATGTAGGGTTGATCATACCAATGAAATCAAAGCCCCATTACATGAAAGGCTGGTCCACTTAGATAGGATTCAATGGAAGGGTTGCAAGTTTATATTTTCCTCTAAAGAAGACACATTAAGTCCTAACCCAAGAGTAGTAATCCTTGAAAAGGCTAGGCCAATAATACCCTACCCTCATTATATTTGTAGTTGTTTTTGGGGAGAAATGACCTCCATCTACACCATTGTGAAAATTTTCCAGCAAGATGTCAAATTGATCATTATCAACACTCCTTATTATTAAACCATTCAAATCCATCTGAAAGATAATACCATCCACAAGACATAAAGGAATGGTTTGTAATCTAAAATAACTTCTTTATGACTTGTTCAAACCATTAGGATAATCACCATTTTGGAAGAAACCAATGATGTGTTATGTCTAACATTGAATTGGTATGTGACAAGATAGTGGAGGATGAACTTGATTGACCAAGACCTCTTCCTTTGGCCCTTGAAGATCTAAAGCTAAATGCTCACATAGCCCCTTTCCTATTACCAAGTTGGTTACCTTGATATCAACATCATATTCCATTACCTTTTTGATCCACCAAGCTCTCTTCTCATTGAGGTCTTTGATTAATAAGAACTCTTTGGTGCTAGGATGAGATACCATGACATGTATCTTGTTGTTTGAAACCATGTGCCTAAAATTTATCAAACCTATTATCACAACTAGATCCTAGTTCTCAACAAATATGTCCTTGACCTCATAATCTTACAATCCTTGACTAAAGAATACAATGGGTTATTCAACTTCCTCATCATTATTTTGCATAAGCATAGCTGAGATTGTGTCAAGATTAGTAAAATTATAGAGTATGAAATCCTTGGAAAAGTTTGGGTTCAAGAGAGTAGGAGATTGGGAAATTTATTGTTTGATTGCCTCAAAACTTTTCTTACCTTATTTTTTCTAAGCAAAAGTTTGGTTCTTCTTGAGCATGGTTGTAATAAGCTTCACCAAAGTAGCAAATCCTAGAACAACCCTTCTTAAACAGTTGATCTTTCCTTAGAAACTTTGAAATCTTTTCTTGTGTAGAGGTAAATACAAGCCTATAGTGGCTTCAATCCTTTTAGGATCAATAGACAAGCCTTCTATTGACATAATGTGACCTAATAATTTACCTTCATGAATAGCAAAAATACATTTATTTAGATTAAGAGAAACTCCAAACTCTCTGCAGTTCTCAAATACTTGCCTTAGATGTTTCATGTGGTCATTAGCATCTTTGGAAAAAATAATTATATCAAGGTACACAAGCAAAAACTCATTGATCAAGCCTTTAAAGGCCATATCTATTATTCTTTGGAAGGTAACACTAACATTAGACAAACCAAAAGGAATATTTCTATATGAAAATGTTCCCCATTTTATGGTGAATGTTTTATTGAACTGATCATCCTCATTCACCAATATTTTTTTATAACTTGAATAGCCATCAAGTAGTGAAAAGCATTGAGAACTTGAAACCACTTGCAAAATCTGCTCCATGGAAGGTAGTAGATAATGGTCTTTGAGTGAAACTCTATTTAGATCCCTAAATTCCATATAGATCTTGATATCTCCACTCTTTTTTTCAATAGGTACAAGGTTAGCTACCTAATTTGAGTGTTTGATAGGAAAAATAATCCTAGACTCAATCAATTTGGTAAGCACTTTTTTCATGAGTTATTCTATCTTGGGATTGATAGGCCTCTATTTTTGCCTAACTCATTTAGCTCTAGGTTATAACTCAATGGTGTGATGAGATAGACCTGGATCAAACCCTTTCAAATCCTTATATTAGTAAGAAAATATATCATGAAATTCTTTACACAATTTAACGAAGGCTTGTCTTTTAGAAAGAGAACAAATCTTACTAATTTTCATAAGTTTGTCCTTAAATATCAATATTTTTTCATAGTTATCTTCCTTTGTATACATGCTTACCCTTTCTTTCCTTATTTGATCATCTGCATTTAACACACTCTCCAATGTAACCAACCCCTTTCGTATCTTATTGTCTTTAGCTGGATAATTTATTCTTCATATTGATTGTGAAGCTTCTTTTGATTCTTTGAAGAAAATTCTACTTCATTTTGAATGAAGTGTACAATGTGTTTATCACTATAAAACACTTGCCAAGACACTTCATTATCTAGAATAGAAGGTCTCACAATGACTTTGATGTGAGGTTGGTCCTTCTCTCTACTTATATCAGCCACTATATCAAAGTGTGCTCCTATCACAGCCAACCTATCAACATGTTTATTTGAGTCTCTTGTTATAGGTTGGATATTTAAGTCATCAAAGTCCTCAATTATATCCCATACCTTATTCTTGTAGGACTTAAGCAAATGGTTCTTGGTTATATCTTGGTTTCTCACTTGATGTATAATCAATTCGTTGTCTCCATATACCTTCAAATTCTTGATTCCCTTTCTGTTTGCCCATTGGAGTCCATGAACTAAGCCTTCATATTCATATGCATTATAGGTAAAACTAAAATGGAATCTATATGAATAATAATAATATTTCTTTGAAGGATAAACCAACATGACACCATCTCTTGCCCCTACCTTGCTTCTAAAGCCATCAAAAAAAAATTCCCATATCCCTTCAAATTTCATATACCATATACCATCATGAATTTAATATACTCTTAATTCAATTTCTTCTGTGAATGCATAAGGTTCATGCTCATAATTTTTAGTACCATACTCATCAAGAAAGAGGCTAGATATACCTTCAAGGGGAAAGGATGTTTCACCACCGATGGCACCTTCTTTTTGCTCACTAATCATACAATTCTAATTTGAATTTGTCTCCACATATGCTTCAATGTGGAACCTTGCCAAGTGTTGTGTTATTATAGTCACTTTAGCTCCATATCTTGTTCTAAAGGCTAGAAAATACCAATCAGCTATAAGGTACCCTCCAATCTTAGCCATGAAGTCTCTTGACAAGCAAATAGCAAAATGAGCTAGAAGATCAACCACCATAATGTCTTGTAGGATGGGGAAACTTGAATAATCATGTAGGAAAACTTTCAAACCTTTAACCAACCCCATAGTCTTGGCTATAGTTCCATCAAGCTACAACATATCCCTGATATGAGGATAATATTTTAGTCCCAATTTATCATCAACCACTTTAGACATAACTATGGTACTAGCCCTACTATCCACAATGCAGTTGTGAGCCAATTTGTCTCCCACAATGAGTGTGAGGTAGAAATGTGGAGGCTTTTCAAATCTTGTGGAGGGATCTAAAACATGATTTGGTGTGTTAGAAAGGGTTACACCATGGTACTTTAGAGCTTGAGGAGTTACATTGATATGAGCAAGTTGTGGACTAGAACAATAGCCTTTATCGATGAAATGGAATTAGGATTATAGGCATTGGGTTGCCTATTGAAACCTTATTGGCCTTGTCCTCTTCCTTTGTTAGTGTATTGGGGTGGCGATCTATAGCCTTGCTGAGGATAGTATTGAGGATTTGGTGGTGCACTTGCATACATTTATGCTTGTTTGAGATGGGCCTATAAAGATCGAATCATCTCATCCTTATCTATATCATCATCCACCTTCTTGGGAGCATTTATAGGTTTGGCATTAGTATTGGTAACCTGTGCTATGCTTGGGGCTTCAACTAAATTATAAGACAAAAAAGGCATGGAGACTCTTGGAGGTAATTTCTTAGCTTGTATTAGACTATTATTGGCTTCAATAGCTATCTCATATGCCTCATGTAAATTAAATCCTCCCATTGACTACAACATTACTGCTACATTAGTGTCAATAGCCTTAAGATATGTGGGGAATACAAAGCTTGGAGGAGGCCTCATAATAGGTGGTAGCCTATGCCATATTCTTTGAAATATCCCATGGGTTTATTAGGACCTCTTTTTATCAAATTTAGCTAGTGAATTAGTGAAGTATGGTCACTCTTATTTTTGAACCTATTTACCAATAACTCTCCAAAACCATCCCAATTAGTAATACAGCCACCTTCCAATGTCATATGCCAATCAAGTGCATCCCCCTTTAGAGACATGGCAAGTAGTCTAATAGCTATGTTAGCTTGGGTGATATTGTGGAAATTTTAAAAGTTTAAAATGTCCTTAATATTCTTAGATGGGGTAACAGGACTTCTCCATTAAAATTTAGGAGTCTTTTGGTAGCATTAAGAGGAATAGGATCATACACATGAAGGTTAATTAGATTTTGGGTGTTGAAAGCTAGGAAAGGATGTCTTCTAGTCATTTCTTCTTCTTCTTGATCTACTACTTCTTCAACCTCCTATTCTTCCTCTTCAAAACCTTATTGTTTAGGATCTCTAAATGTTAGAAATGGTTTAGGTTGTTTTTCTTCAAAAGCAATTTCAGGTGAGGAACTTGATTGAAAAGTCTACTAGAAGATGATCTAGTGAGGACCATGAAGTATACTGTGAAAAAAATAAACTAAAATAGAGATTCTCACCTTTTAGAGTCACCAAATGCTGGATTATAACACTTTTACAACCTTGGACTTGTTGAGGCTAGAATTCACCTTAACATGGAAACAATTACGACTAGTTGTCCCATTGGGCAGGTCAGAACTATTGTCATCAAATTGTGCACCCTAAGACATTTTATGACATTCCTTCAATTTTATTCAACATTGAATCATCCCTCAAGTTTGTGGGAACTTTTAAGAGAGATAAGTCTCTAGGATTGAAAAGGGATATCTCCTTGAATTCTTCTCTAAGTGTTTATCACCTAATCTACTACTTGTTCATGAAAAGAGTCAAGAATTTGCATAAAATAGAAAAACTATACTAAAGAGGTCATCCACCAAGAATTTATCCCACTGACTATCAAAATTCTACTAAGTAACAATGTTTTCCAAGACTAATTCCATGCATTGAAAGATACTAACATAGTTTTTTAATGTGAAGGTAGCATGCTTGAGATAATCAATAAGATAATCGACCTAAGTGGTAGATTGCATACCATAGATATAATTGCATACTTTAAATATATTTTGATACATTCAACACACTTCACATGACCTATTAACATCAAAACCTTTGTGAAAACATGAAGGATAAAGTGAGTAAGGATAATACTATCACTCAGCTTTGTTATACATCACTCACATAATTAGACTTGAATTCACAACTCAAAATTGGTCTTGTGTTCAATTTTTAAAACCAAAGTGCAATGTTATTTCAACATGGCTTCACCATACCAAAAATGTGGTTATTTACAATGGCTAAAATGGTTCAATTTATAGAAATTTGGGGAAGAGAGAGAGAAGAGAAGTTGAAAAGGCACAAGGACATGTGTCCATATGTGAGAATAAATTATAGATATATGCAAGGGATGGATGGGGTGATCCATGCCATGTAAAGAGTTTTATTTGTCCAAAACTAGTTATGAGAATGGTGATAAGTGGCATAAAACATTCAGAAGTGGCACAAGAAACTAATTCTATCAAAGATCATCCATGAGAGTTTAAAACTGAAAATAGAGAAGATGACACATTGCACTACTAGAACTCATGATGGTAGTTATAAAATGCTCTTTCTAACTACTAGTTATCCTCTAGACACTTATATTTGTTGATCTCATAGAATCTCTTTGATTTGGTTAGCTTCCAACAATGACTCGATTCGTTAACCTATCCATTTTACTTGATTTTTCTACTCTCATTTTCTCACCAAGTCTTTTGAATATCAATGGCTATTTCTTGTAGTTTGAAATTGGCGTTCTGGGGGTCATCACCTTTCAGGAATTTCCTTCAAACTTTTTATCTTGACCCTTTCTTGCAGACAATTTTCCTACAATAATTCATTAGATTTTGAAATAATTTGTGTCTTTGAGAGCTCTATTTTTACTAGACAAAATGTCTAAAATAAATGGACCTTAGCACCTTTTCAAGTTTTCTAAAAGAATTCTTCAGACAATTTCTCCAAAAGAATTCCTTCAGACTTTCTATTTGGCCCTTCAAAAAATTGAAATGGTCCTTCAGCTTGTTGAAAAAGGGCACTTTCTCTATAATAATTCCTTCAAAAAAATTCAATTGGTCCATTCAGAAGTAAAAATACCCTTTGAAAAATTTACAAACTACCTTTCAACTTTGAAAGGATATCTTTCAGAAAAAAAGTGTAGGGCAAAGTTTGGAGACTTATCCTTTAGGAAATTGAAAACAAAATGTCTAAACCAAATATACTTAAAGAAAAAAATCTTTGGACAAAAATTACAAAATAATTTGGCAAGGGCTTCGGACAAAAAACTCGAAATAATTAGGCAAAGGCTTAGAATAAAGACCAAAATGAACCTTCCAAAATAAATAACACTTAGTATTTTTGTGGGCTTTATCAAAGACCATTTATTCCAAAAGAAAACTAAGTATTGGACTTGGCCAAATTTGAAAAGTGTAAACTTGGTGTTGGAATTTGACTAGAACTACCTTCATGGATTTAGGTTTAATGATAATGAAATATATAGGGAATTCCTAGGATTCTATTGTGATTGGAGCATTTTCTATGGTTCTTTCAGGCACAACAGTGGATTCATCTGCCATTTGTAAGATTGTAGTGGTAGGTTGAAGCCATATGAGTGATAAATATTCTACTATTTTGAAAATAGTTATGTTGATGGAAGCACATAAATCTATAAGCACATTTGGTATGGACTTGTTCTTAATTGTCATAGTCATCATGGGACTACCAAGGTCTCTGTATTTGGGGACAAATATGTTTTTTGCTAGTAAATCAGTAATTTTTCTAGTTACCTAAACTATTTTAGGGTATTATTTCTTTCTTCCTAGTGATTTTATGCATAATCCTTTAATTGTTTGATTCAATTCAAGAATATCCTTAATGGCTATTAACAGTGGAATTTCTATCTTCATCTCTCTTAATCCTTGCACCAATTCAGAATTCTCCCTAGGTTTTTCTTCCTTATGTCTCTAAGGAAATGGAACAATAGGGAGATCTTGAATTTTAGTGGTGTGATTGGAGTTATGGTGGATTCTACCTTATCTTCATTTGGTTCTTGGATTACATGTGATTCAAGAGTGTTTTCATAATTGGGAATTTTAGTTATGGTAATAGGTGAACCTCTTACTACCCTTCCTGACCTGAGTTGAATAGTATTATACTCAAATAAACCACTTACAAAACTACTTTCTTGATAATCTCCATAAATAAGAGTATTTTACCTATTCTTAGGATTTATCATTGGTTGGACAGGTAATTGTGGTTGGTTAACCTGCTACTCAATTAGTGGTGGCTGAGGTTGTGAAGGCATCAAATCCTACTATGGACAAAACCTTCTTTGTGTTTGATATTATTGATTTTTCCATTGATGAGGTGACTTATATATCCAATATGGTTGTTAGTTTTTCTATTGTACCCAAGTTTGTGAAGGATTTGAGGCATCCCCCATATATGTGGCATCCATTCTTGAGTACTCCATGTTTATGGTTATGGTGGTGGGCCCCACTTTTTGGTGTGATGTGTATATCAAATGGTTTCATCCATGGATTGGGGGAAAACCTTAGACCAAATTCATTTTTATGTTGGGAGTACTGGTTTTCTTATCTTTGGATAAATTTCACTTCTTCAATTGCATGTATTACTTGCTTTACTTGATTCTCATAGTAGGAAGATGATTGCAATTCTTTATGTCATGGTTTAGGTCAAAAATACCACGTACCTCTATTTTATCTAAATTATAATCATTTATTACATGTTTTGAGTCTACATCTAAGATAATATATTGACAACTATTCAGTGTTGGTTGCATTTGCTTTTACTTTGAGACCATCTAATGTGAATTTAATTGTACTAGAATATCTATTTTGAAATTAACAAATTCCTCTATTAATTGGCCAACTTCAAGTGATTTTATAATCATGATTTCCTTATGCTAGGTCTTATCTTGGAATAGTTAGTACATAATGTTGAAATCTAATAAAAGGTTAACTTGTCAATCTCACCCTTTCCCATTAGGTTCAAAACATCACATGCATCATCATCTAGGCCTTAAAAAGATATTGTCTTGATGACCTCCTATGTAAGTTGGTAACCACTCCATTTATGGGAAAATATAAACCTATCAAGGTAATATTTTAAGGTTTCATCTTCATTTTATTTGATCTTGAAAAAGTCTTCTTTTCATTCTCTAACTCTAAAATAATCTTGATATTTATCAAGAAATGTAGTTTCCATTTATTTCCAAGTACTTATATAATTACCCTCAAGTCCCATGAACCATCTCATATTTATGTCCTTACGTGTAGATGGGAATAAATTCACCTTTTTATTGTCATTACATACTCATATGTTTGGCAGAGAACCTAATATTCAAAGAGGAACTGATTTGGATCCTTTGAGGATTTACGTCTAAAAGTAAGTAAAATAGATGGTGAGATATTTTTCGTGTAGGTTCTATCATCAAGACCCAAGATGATTAGATAGTAAAAATTTATATACTATTGAATTTGTTGATCAGGGTTTTCTACATGTTCATGCTCATCTCCCATATTTTATTCCCAACTTTGGTTATCAATCTAATCCAAGTTCTCTTCTTGGGTTCTCAACCTATGGTCTACCTTAGGAGGAGAATCTTAATTGGTGATTATATATTCTTATTTTAGAGCTTTTTGATCAAACAAGACTATTCCAAAAAGGGGATTCTCAAGATCAATTCTTCCTATAGGGGAAGATGTCCTAAATAGAATTCTTTTTGTAGGATCTATTTATGAGGATGAGCCTGTTTTAGGAGAAGAATCAGAAAAAGTTTGTATATGACTTTTAATTGCCTTTTTCTCACTTCCTAATCTTTTCATCAAGGATATAATCCTCTCTTATTCTTATTTTATTTGAGAATCTTTATAAATAAACCATCCTTGAGAATCTCTTGGGTGGTTCATAAATCTAAGGAGTCCTAGATTGTTTTTATGTTTTTAAGGTATATGAATGTTTTTGAATTTTCATGTATAACTCTAATATAATATCTCACTAACACTAATTGATTAATAGTCCTTAACAATGATGCCAAAAATGATAGGCTATCATTATACCTCTCATATAACCAATCAATATATTGGTGTCATTTTCTACCAAGGCTAGTGTCCAAGGCTATATGCAATGAGATGCTGGATATTTGAGTTAACAGTTCATTGTTTGGGGGGGTGTTTACTCTATTGTTGATGTATAAATCCTAAGGACAAAAAATAATATTCTAATTTTATGTTGTAAAAAAGTAAATCTAGAAATTTTCACTAACTAAATATCTCATATGGCATTCCTTGTTAAAAGGATTCTTTGGCTTACACCATCAACATCTAAAACTTAAAAATATGTCATAAAACACTATAGTGTCCTCACTCAACTTGCCTGCTTAGGTAAGACAGTGTTTTATTTTAGAATGTAAGAAGGTTGATTACCTATTATCACCTAGACTACTTCCTGACAAATTATGAATATGGAGACGAGTTAACAAAGTTTACCTCTTATGAAATTTTAAAGACACATTTTTCATAAATAAAACTCACTTGCATTAAATTAAAACAAACCTTGCATTTAATAAAAACACACTTGCATTAACATGGAAATCACACTTGCATTGAAAGGGAAATCACACTTGCATTAAAATGAAATATTCCTGAATCAAAATAAATACACTTTTAAACTATAAATTAGAAATACCAATTGCCCTAATCATCAGAGAGAAGTGGGCCCTTGCTCCATACTCAGAACAAGATCAATTTTTACTCAATAATGAAATGGAATGTTGAACTTTATCAATACTTCATTATCAATAGGAACATATATAGATGCATGAAATTACACTTGAATGTTTCTTCTCTCTTTTATGTTCTCTATTATCTATTATATGATTACCCTAGAATGAGAAAGATACATGTATTTAAAGCACATCTCAATGACTATTCTTAGAATAAAAAATATGATGATCTAAATAGTCAAATCTACTTATTAAAAATAGAAGATCTAGGAATTAGATCCCACATTTATAGGGAGGCATTAGAATTGATTCAATGAATAATAGACTAATAATAACTAATATACATCTAAAGAGATTATGTCTGGACTTATAAAATATAAATACATTTATATCTGGATCATTTTAGAACATTATTATGAATAGTAATGTCTAAAATAAGATATCTAAATAAGGAAAATCTATATATGTAAAGTAGATATCTTTGAAGTTGCTATATTGATCTCTGGAGTATAGTTGGGCATCTTTAGAGTGCAGCTAGGCATCTTCAAAGCATGACTGCACAGGTCTTTGGAGCATCTTCAGATCATCTTTAGAGTTGTAGATCTTTGGATCTTGACTAAGGATCTTCAGAGCTCAATGTGTTCTACATTGAGTCTTCAAAATGTTTACTAAAAAGGTGTTGCCAAAACTACTAATGACTTCACAAATTGATCCCATCATAGGGATGTGTCTTTATATGCAAAACTATGCTCATTTCATATAAGTTAGACACAAATTACAAGATAGAGAATCAACAATGTATCTCGTATGAACAAAAGACAATTACACTCATTTCCTACTTAGATGAGACCTTAACTATTAAATGTAATGCAATATATAACCAAAAGGAAAAAATTAAGGGTAGTTTATAAGAGATATAATGAGCTATATAGAATGCTCATCATAGCACATGTCATAAAATTACCACATTTTCTGTTATATTATAACATCACATTATACCATGTAATATAAAAATCATGCATAACATCATCTATCTATAAACCATGGCATCCACATCATATATAGGAAATAAAAAGATATCCACAACATCAATATATAACCACATCCATAAAACCCATTGTAAAATTTATATCTAATCATCTCATAAATAACAATAAACTATTTAATCTAATCCATACATAATCATCACATGATCAATATCTAATCATCTCATATAATCAAATATATCCAATATCTAATATAGTCAATACATCATCAATCACATATAATGACAATGCCATATATCATAATAAACATCCCATAATAACATTAATTTCCTTAAAGTCTAGTCAAAATATATAAATACAATGTGGTCGTCATGGACATCCATGTGATAGATACAATATACCTATCCAAAATATACATCATTTCTAACAAAATCTAGATCACAACTATCATAGAGGCCTACTTACTAGTTTATGTACTAAATGTGAGGAAGTGTTGGTCATTTAAGATAGTGCATGCTAGTCCATTGGCACCACACCCTCATATAGATCCCTATAATAATGTTCTTCTTGAGTCAAGTTGGATATCTTCTTGGTACTATCCCCTAGACCCTACCTATATAACAAGGCACCACCCTCCTCCCTAGTCCTCTTGTCCACCTATAGCTATACCTCTCTCTAACTTAACCTACTTTGGATCCACCCAATCTATGCCTATAGAGCCACTATCTGAGCATCTTATGTCTAGATTTACCTCTATAAGGTCACAATATTTCCATCCCCAACCTGTCTCTACCTAAACTAACCCAATAAGGATGCTATCTAAGCATCCTTTATCCCAATCTATCTCATCAAACCTATGATCTGACCTAATATATGATCCATTTTCCTATTTCTATCCATGATCTAATGTTGTAAGTTTATAACCTGGGACTGGTACCTATCCCACTTTACATTAATACTCACCACCTCTACCATCCTATCCCTCACCTCCTATCTTAGAATATCCATCTTTTCCTAATCCTCTACATTGATAGGTGGGATAAAGGGCCCTATAATATTTGGGCCTATCCCTCTCCATGCCTGGTCTCCTCCACCTATATCATGGTCTCCTCCTCCAACCCCTTGATCCCCATGTCTATAATCAACACCTTCTAGTCACCCCATCTTGTCCATCCTAACCATCTCTCTAAGCTTAGGGTTGTGGTTTCTTCACCCATCATCTCCTCAAACTAACCTGTGCCTATACCAATATCTATACCACCCCTCTCCTCTGAGCTCTCTAAGGTGGTCATAATAATCTCTATGTCCATCTCTAATGACACCAAACTATATAAGCCAATGTAACTCCTAGATTTTCCATCAGTGTCTAGTAATCTCAAAAAACTAGAATAATGCTACCATAGTTAACCCTCTCTAGTACCCTACCCACTGTATGCCCCCACTAGGGTCTCTCAATTTCACTCCTTGAAAATAATTGTTCCTCCCCTAAGACATCATACTAAAATCTAAACCATGTCTGGCCTATATTTATCAATAATATAATCCTATCATTCAATTAGGTAGCACTCTATGAGTATGTATATCATGGCATTAGTATCTTCTACCCATCCCCACTAAACCTATCTATAGGTCATCTATGTAATCTGATCATCTCTCAGGGTTTCAAATGTCTATCTATAAAACCTCATGTCTTTTTCATGCACATTTTGTTCTCACAAAATAATGTACCATCCAAAAACCAAGTGTTAATTAGGATCTCTATCTCCACATGTACCCAATGGCATCTGAATGGCCACATGTTCCTAGCTCAAAATCTAAAGCAATAATGATGGTTCGAAGCTAGTTGCTTCCTTATAGGCCCCCTTGTGTAACTCCCTATATAAATGGCCTAGTATTATGGGACTCCAAGAAAATACATGGTAGTATTGACCCATATCAGTGACTAATCCCCCAACCCCTAGTGGAACCATTACCCACTCTTGTTTGGTAATAGTATGCTAGTAACAAGAGACATAACACTAGGGCAAGTATATCAATCAGCCCATCCCTAAAATTTCTATCGATATCTATCTGTGCATATTACACCCCAAACTACATATGCCCACATAATATTCTCACAATAGCACCCAATGCCTACAACTAATAATAGATCACATCACCTCTCATTAGTAGCCAAAAGATGTGCAACACATCCTCTAAGGTGATAGTTATATCCCATGTAATAAAATGGAATGTGATGGTCTCAGAGTGCCACCACTCCACTAATGTTGTGATGAGATCCCTATCTATCTAGATAAATGGAATCATCATAACATAATATAAAATGATCATCTTATGTATGTTGGACTTAGTTTATACATCTTGTGTATCACCAAAGGTCATTTTAATCTAGAAACTAATACTCCTAAATCCTCCTACACTATGAACAACCTATCAATACCTAATCACTAAAAACCTTTTAATCAATCATATGCAATCCTACCCAATACAATCTATCAATCATTACCTATCCCACTAATTCTACCTATCCTACCAATCCTACTTATCATATTTATCCTATCTATCTAATCAAACCTACTCATCCTATCTACACATCATGTCCCCACCTATCCTATTTACCTATCTAACCATGTCAATCCAATCTATCAATCTCATTTAACAACCACTCTCACTTATTAATCTCCCCTAACCTACCTATCCAACCCATACCTACCCTAATTACCCACCTAACCATCTCCTTTCCATCCCCTTACCTAACCTCTAAAATTAAGTTTCATCAAAATTACATCTACCCCTTAACCATAATTGGTAATTTTATCAAAATTGCATCTCGACTCTTGCATTTTTACAAAATCGTATGTCACCACTTATGGTTTTGAAAGACTTCATATCCCTCATGCAGTATTATGATATCACAGATCAGTTGCTATAGTATTGCAAAAACATAGTTTTCCACTTACAATTTTGTAAAACCATAGCTTGTGAGTTCATTCCCACCTCTTTCAGCCATAAAACCACAACTCAAGGCAATGACCCAGTTGTGATTTTACATTATATAATCCTAAACCTAATAAATATGTATAATAAATGAATTAATGATAAAAATGACCAAGCATAGATGGGGTACTCAATGATGGCCCTACATCAGCTAGTCTCTAAAACTCTCAAACCCTTTCTCTACGATGGGAATCTTGTGGGATGCAATCCATAGTCCTCTCCAGAGCTCAAATCATCCAAGTAGAAAGAGTGAAAATGACTCTTTTTCTCCCCCACTTTTTTTATTTTACCCCATAATTACCCTATTCATTTTACCCCTTTTACCCCCTTTAGCCCCCACTAACCCTACTTTCCTACCCAAATAAATAATTTTGACCCTTGTATCCCTTTATACATCTTTTTATCACATTTAATCATGTTGTTGATCATTATTATCTATCCCCAAGTCATTTTAATCATTTTTTGGGGTAGGTTCTTCCATTCCCCACTCCTCATCTACAATCCCAATATAGAATTGCATCGGCTTGAGGTCTCTTTAGACTATTTAGGCAACACTTGGCCACTTTTTAGTGCCCAAAGATATATCAACCACTAATAATGACCAATCCTTGTCCCATCCCCTTCAGGTCATGCAAATATATTAAATAATGTTAATTTTTTATCACATTTAATCATCTTAAACCCATGTATCATTAGCTTTAACCCAAATTAGTTAGTGGTTCCTTATCTTATATCTTTCATTGGCTTATATCTCTCCTTTGCATGCATCCTTTCTTTGAAAATGTTGACATCTTGAGGCCTTATTTATATATCTATTTATTGAAAATATGTCATTATCTTGAGAATATCCATCTTCCCATATAAATCTACCTACTTATTTCTTCAACATTGGTCTTTACCGAGGACTCATCCTAAGAGGCTAATCATTGTTGCTAAGGTGCATTCCTCCTTGGGACTAGTCTTACACCTACAACCTTATCCCTTTGAATTTATGCTCAAGTCATTTTATCATAGCTCAATTAGCACTCTAGGCATCCCAATACCTCCTTGTCTTGATTTTATACCCAACCCAAGGATTTCTTTTTGAGTGGCCATCTAGCTTGTTCCTCCCTGCATGTCCCTTTGAGGGGGAACCATCATGCAACTGTGTTTTACTAACTCTTCCACCAAATAGTTTTTATTTTAAATACCATTAATCCCAAATTCATCACTCACAATTCCCTTTTAAATAAAGGCAAAATATACACACTTAAATCCACTCACCCTAACTATTCCATTAATCCCACTAACTCCACTATTTAATCCCATAACCATAATCCTAACCAATTAATTTAATTTTATCCCCCATCATATATTCCCTACATCATGCTAACATTTATACACCCCATGACATATTAATCTCCTCATTATCTCACTAATAACCTATTTAACCACTAATCTTACCCCATTAATTAGCCACTAGCCCCACTTTTCAATTAAAAATAAAAATATATTCCAACTACCCCCCAACCAATCTATCCATATCTTTTTATACACACCTATATAATTAATCCTCCCTAAATCCTTAACAAATATTTATTATTCCCTAATCTAATCTAGAAACATCTAGATCTAGAGCCTTCCCTAACTTTCTAGAATTCTCTAAACTAGAGAATTCTAAATGAATTAAAAACTCATTTATATCTTCCTTTATTAACCTATAAATAACCATGCTTGGAGCATGGTTAGATTAATTAAAAAGCTCATAATACATTATTTCATGCATATACCATCCATCCTAAGTCCTCATACTACCTTGCATCCTTCCTAGTATCCAAAGAAGCCATTATATCCATCTTGAAGCCATTATCAAGCAATATATAAGCAAGTCTAAAAGCATTGGAAAATTTGTTTGAATATCTTTGAGGGAATCCATTAGGAGAAAGTTGATGGTAATAATTCATTTATAATTTTTGATTATTCCTATATATATCTCCCTTTGATGTTATTGTAGTTTTGGGTTAAGGTTACTAATTTTAGTATTTTCAATCCATTGTTCAAATTTACAATCATGCACATGGCTCTCTAAAAATTTGCCCTAGTATTAGACAAATAAAAAGGTATTTTTTTATAATCATAATTTCCCCATTTGGTATTGAATTATGTCTTAAATTAATACTCTTATTAAACCAATATTTGATTATTACTAGGATTTTGATCAAGGAGTGAAAACTATTCTGAACTTATCACCATTTGCAATATTTTTTCCATGGATGGAAATGGGTAGTGGTATTTCAAACAAGCCTTATTTAGATCCATAAAATATACACATAAACTTATTTCTCCATTCCTCTTTATAACAAGGACTAAGTTTTCTACCCAAGTTGAGTGTTTGATAGGAAAGATTATGCTGGTCTCTATTAGCTTATTCAACTCTTTCTTCATGAGAGGTTCTATCTTTGGGTTTATATGCCTTTGTTTCTACCTAACAAGTTTGGAATTTGGGTATAATTAAATTTTTTTTTGGGATGAATTGGGATTTAATCCATTAATATCAACATACCCCCAAGCAAAAACATATTCAAACTCTTGATAAAGACTAAAAAATGCATGTTTTTCTTTTAAAGTATATACCTTGCCAAGTCTAAGAAACTTGTCTTTGTCAATAGTGGTTTGTTCATACTCTTCAATATTAACTAACATGTTTAATTTATCTTATCTAATCTTATCATCGGTATTGAAGATATACTCAAGAGTGAATAAACCCTTTTGTATCTTCATTGATCTTAACTAGATAATTTGATCTTCACATCGTTGTTATAGTTTGTCCTAATTTTTAATTAAAATTTTATATTTTTATAGGAAATTAATTATCTATTGGTTAATTCTAAACACCTACCAATTGGTGTTATTTTCAATTATATAAGGCCTCACAACCATATTGATATGCTACTATACTTTATCACTTTTGATATCATTAGGAACATAAATTTGTGCACTAATGGGAGCTAGCCTTTAAATGTGTTTATTCATATCTCTTTATATGGATTGGATTTTCAATTCTTCAAAGTCATCTATGAGGTCCCATAATATGTTTTTAATATTTCAACAAGTCATTTTTTGTTACGTTTATCCCTCTTACCTAATTTGACACTAATGCATTATCACTAAAAACTTGTAGTTGTTTTATACCTCTCCTTCTAGCCCATTGAAGATCCTATGTTGACACTGAAAATATGCACACTATTATTATGAATGTAAAAAAAAAAAAACCCTAGACTACCTAAGACCCTCTTGGTACCAATCTACACTAACTTAGCCTAACCAGGCTCATCCCTAGTTAGTTTTAGAAACTAGCTCAACTAAGCCTTCATCCCCTTTTTCTTTTAGGACCTGACCATCGACAATCAAGGTAACCATTGATGGTTACCCTTAGGAAATCCTAACAATCGACAATTAGGGTATACCCCCTGAATATTCAAAATGTACATCACTGTACCTTATTTTTTTATAATTAGCTTGTCTATATCCATATACAAATTTGTGCATGATCAAGTTAATTTTAGAGCAGTTCTTGAACCTCTTGTTTAACATCTTATTGATCATCTCCTCTTTTCCTATATAAAGAGAAGAGAGTAGGAGAACTAGGGGAGAGTGAAAAGAGGTACATAGATCATTAGGATTAATTCATAAGCCATCATCAACTTGTTATGTAGGTATCTTCTCAGTAATCATCTTTAGCTAGCTCTAGAACTTCTCCAAGCTATCAATTATCAACCACAAGATAAGTATATTATTCTTATTTAAAGTTTTAGTTATTTAGTTTTAAAAACAATTTACAACTCCAAACACCCCATCTCTACCAAGCATCCCTTGACCATTTTCAACCACCTACATACCAAACCTTTACCCTTTATACCTTTGAGGCTCTCTAGCCCTCATAACCATTAACCAACATTCAATAACTTGCAAAACCTTTTTATAACCAACCCATAACTTATTTTGTCTAAAATCAATAAGCTATGAAAAACCCATAGTAACTATTGATTTTCATCCTAACCACTGATGGTCACCTTCACCTTCAATCTTAATCATTGACAGTCAGCCTAATCATTGATAGTCACTATGTAAAACTAGACACTCAAAATCAGCAAGCAAAAACCACTTCTCAATCTCAACCAAAACCTTATTTTCTTGAATTTTGTCACAATACAGACTAGAAATAATACCTTAGCCATACTTGGACTATATTTTGGACAATTTGACATTCACCTTAATATTGTCTTGTTAATCTAAGCATTTATTTTGAATAGTAATTATTTCACCTAAATTAAGTACTTTCATTTATGATATTCAACCTTATTTTATCAACATTAATTTATCTTAAAAGGTGGATTGACAACCTCCAAAGAAGTCTTGTGCTTCTTAGATCTAACTTGATAAGCATTCCACCTTCCTATCTAACTAATCAACTATTTATTTAGTGCTTTCTTATTTGAAGGTCTTCTTCCCAAGCCAAAGAGGAGCTCTTCACAGTCTTCTAATTCAATGCGTGCACAACCAAACAAGTTTTTCAACCACACCTGTATTGAGTTTATTTTCTTTCTTTCCTAGAACTAAAGCTGAAAATTTACATGAAGCATTATGGCATGCCTGGTGGGACCTAGAGTCTCTACTCAGATTTTCTCTACATTTGTATGCTCTTCTCTATATTTGTGCTCATAATTGAAACTAAAATCTCTTTTGGGATTAAAAGCAATTGCATCCATTACTTTATTTTAATATTAGTTCACTTTGAAATTAAAGCACAATAATCTTATCATAACACACTTTTGTTTAACACACAAGCCAAACCACTTTCATCAATCAAACATCAAAATAATCTGAGACAAGGCCTGACTATGATTTCATCACCTAGTAGTCACCTTACCCTTTCCTGACAATCCTACTTAGAGGTCACTACCAAGGAGAGAACCAACTCAGCTCTCTGATTTAGTATAGACTTTGGATATCAATATATATTGGCTAAGTACTCAATACCCTTATCATTGTGGTGTGTGAAGTGAGGAGGTAGGCCCCAATACCAAGCCACATATTGATTCTAATAAAAATTATTTTGAGCATCTAAACAACCTGAAACCAATGATAGACTATTTCAAAGGTACCTAATCTATAAGCCAACTTTTATCACACTTTCTTATAACTTAAGGCATAAGCCAAAAGTGAAATTAAAATTAACCATAGGATTTAACATAATCTAGTGTGTGTTATATTTCTTTGATCATTTTATTACTTTCTCCTTTTTTGAGTTGTGAGGAATCTAACTCTTTTTGGTAACCTTATACCATCTTACCTTCACCTACTTTATCTTCATTAACTTTTTTAATGGAGAGCCCTTATATAATTTATCTCCAAGAGATCCTAACTTTGATAGACTCCTAGAAGACAATACTTCCTACCTTGGATAACTTTACCTCACATCATTAGCCACTTATACCCCAGACCTTACCTACAACCAACCTAACCTTACCTACAATCAACCCAACCTTGCCTACCATTAGCCCAATCTCACCTACAAACCAACTTAATCTCACCTACAACTAACCTAACCTTGCTCTGCAATCAATTCAACCTCAACTACAAATAATTATCATCCTTTCAACAACCACTTTGATCATCACCTTAACCAACTAATAACCTTTCAACCCTTATTTAACCCTTGTCATAACACACCTCAACTATCTCAACCTCACCAATATTTGGGTTACCCACCCTAACCATCATATCAATTACCTCAACCTTATCAAACTTTTTATTACCTACTTTAACCATTGTTTCAATCACCTATACCCCCTTTATGGCAACCTTCTTTAGCTCAAAACCAAGACTTGGTCTATCCCCCTAGTCATACCACCAACAACTATCAACCCAACCACTATCAAACCAACCATGATCAACCTACTTTATCAACCTCATCAAATCAAACCAATAATTATCCAACCTATAACTATAACATAAAATTTTCTAACCAATCAATATTATCACCCTTACCAATTTTATCAAACCTATCAATCCAACCTACCTTACCCACCTTCTCAACCTTATCAACCCCATCAAATCCAACCAACAACTATCAACCTACCATATTAAACCAACCAAACTGTTTTAGACCACCCAACCATATCAAACTTACCCACCATATCAAACATGTCAAATCCATCAAATACCTCAACCTTTCCCAACCTCTCAAACAAACCTACCTTATCTACCTTATCCAACCAACCAAAAATTTTGAACCTACCAATCTTATTAAACCAACCAACCTCACCAAATCAAACCAATAACTATCAACCAAATTTTTCCAACCTACCAACCTTATCAAGTGTACTCAACCCATAAAATCACTCAAACTTGTCAAACCAACCAAACTTATTCGACCAACCAACTTTACCAAACTAGCCAATTAGCTCACAACCTCAAGAGTCATTAGTGCACCCTCTTCCTAGGTAATATACCCCACTATGAGAATCATATGCCTCAATCCTTGACAAAATTTTAAGGGCAATCTATCATTAGACTCCCTTAAATCAAACCCAATCAATGTTTCTCTTCCAAAACCCATTTGGTTCATAGATAATAATTTTTTTAAGTATCATCGTACAAATGGACATGTGATAGACAGATGTGGGTCTTTTAAGATGATCATCCAAAACCTTATCAATCAAAAGGAAGTTGTCAAAGGATATTCTCCACATTTCCCCAAACCTAGCCTTGGAATTATTCAAATAATCAATCATTGAACCTCTTTTCTGCGCCCATTATTGTACAATCCCATGACCAAATCCCTCAACATAATGAGGTCCCTTCATTAGATTTGGTCCTTAGTGCATCTATAATTAGGGAAACTATAATTGAAACCCCAACCAATCTGATTGTTAACCAAGTGCACCCTTTTCAAATCATCACTAAGGAAAAAGCAACCTTAAAACACCCATTTGTTGACCAAGAAGATCCTTCTCAAGTCTCCTTTAAAACCATCATTAAGGAAACCAACCCACCTCTTCCACTCCCCCTTTTAATGGAGCCAACCCAATCTCAAAACACCTTGCCTATAACTAAATCCAACCCAACCTCAATTAAAATATTCCTTTATAATCTACGACTTTTCATCTACCTAATGACATTGTCTTTAGTCAATTCCCTTTTGAACAGGGTCAAATCTTTGTCACCTTACCTTACTAAAAAAAAAAAACAAGCAATCCCAACCAGCAAGCTAGATCAACACCCATCGTACCTCCCTCAACCAATCAAACCAAATCAATGAACCACAATCAACCCAAATTTTAATCCAACCATAAGCAATTTATCTATCAACACAAATCAACATCAACCCTCCATTCAAGATTTATTTAATCTTAGCTACCCTTTTATCCAAGCTACCCACACCTCACCTAAGCTCCTCATTGGGATAATTCAACACTCTTATACACCTCACCTCTATTTCAAGATGATGTCCCCAACATCATTTTTGGACCTCAAACCTATTCAAATCTGACCCAACAACGTTTTCCTTGTCATAGCACCATAATAGTGATCCTACCTAAACCACCACCTACAAACATGACCTACTAACCACTAACAAATAATAACTAATACCCCCTTTTTTGGCGTGGATGAAGTCATCTTCACCCCTCATACACCCTCTTATTAAACAACACCTCACTTAGGGATCATTTTCCCATCTTCGACCATCCATGGAAAGAGCAAACTAGGGGAACTTTCCGTCCATATGGCTTTAACTATTTATTAACCCAAACCATACCTTAATAGTTAAATAAACTAAACCTTGGCATTTTTGTCTCAACCTATCAACCAACCAACCCTAAAATGTTGGAGATTGCCTTTCTCCTTCACCTAACCAAACCTATTTGGGAGTCACCTTCTCCTTAACCTTTGGATAGTTCCTCCTCCATCAACCCAACCTAAACCAAGTGGTATACCAAATTGGGGAAACCCATTCAGACACCACCCAACCTATTTAGGAGTCACCTTCTCCTCAAACTTTGGATAGTACCTTCTCCATCAACCTAACCTGAATCAAGTGGTATACCAAATTAGAGAAACCCATTTAGACACCACCAACCTATTTGAGAGTCACTTTCTCCCCCAAGCATTAGAGATTACCTTTCTCCACCACCCAATAAACCATTGGAGATTACCCTTTTCCACCAAACTATCACCTAACCAACCTTACCTTTTTTTCAATGCAAATCATTTCCATGTCTCATCAAGTGTTGAAAAGTAACTGGAGAACATATACTCTCCTGATGGATGCCAACCATTTATGCAAGCATGGATTTGGGGCATATTATAACTCAAACCCCTAAATGCTTTTGCATTTACATCATGTTCTTTTATTAAACCAAGTTCTTGGTCACCTTGTGTCTAACTTAAGCACATACCTTACTTTCACACCACATTCATTTCCCTCTTTTTAGGGGCAATCAAATACAACTAAATCATGTGATTATATGTCATAGGTATAGCCTAATATTGAACTATGGGTACCCCAGCTCTACCCATGGCATGATTCTCATGGTACTTTCTATCTCTTTGAGATTAGTTCCCATGGTCATTGTCACCTAAACCTCTTTTCACCTATTAAACCTTATTGTGCTCTTAGTTTTATCCTTCATAAAGGTAACCCCTTGAGCATGTATAATGTAGTTCTATGTCAAGCTAAATCAAATAATAGTAAAAGTAATATCAAAATGTCAAAACATGAATCATGGGTCATTCTTAGCATTAAAATATTGATCCCTTAAAGGATAACTAATGAAAACTTATTCAAAATTGCAAAATGTAAGCTAGACTACTCCCTTGAAGGATATCTATCAAAATCATTTATACTAAGCACATAAACTTAGACCACTCCCTTAAAGGATGGTTGAGTAAAGCATTTGTAAAATCTAGTAATTTCTTGGAAGCTTCTTGTATTGATTAGCTTCCCCAACACAAAATCAAAATAATCAAAAGACCCACAATCAAAAATAAAATAATTTTAAAAGTCACAATCAACTCTCATAAAATCAACAAGTGTACATTTTTTGTGATGATTTTTGCTTGGTCTTTTTACCATAATGACACCATTACCATGTTTACCATTTTTAATTTTGTGCCACATCACGCATACCAGACCTATTTGTGTCTTTTCAAGAGCTCTTCCTACCTTGAATACCTATGACACTTGACCCGTTTGTGTTTTCCTTGAGAGCACTTCCTACCTTAGATACCTACCAAAAACATAGAAATCACTTAGAATACTTATATTTATGAGTTTTCCTAACCACCACACCTACCGGTGGTCATGTGATTCACTTGTCACTTGTCCTTCTTAGCACTAACCCTTATTTTTACCAATATTGGCAACATTAGTCTTTACATGATCTTGAATAATTGCACTTAGTCATATTTTATTCACAAGTTTACATTTCAAATGCCCAACCTCATATCACTACCTTGTGACTCACCATATACCATTTATCAAACCCTGATCTAATTTTAGTTTTACTTCATCGAATCTCACTTTAAGGGGGAGCACCTCCTCCTACTCTCGAGGCAAGTAGACCTTTGACCCATACTCTATTTTTGTTTTATAGCTCATTCACACAAGTTGCATAATAAAAATGGGGTAAAATATAGACACTAAAAATATACACACTACAATTCCAAATGTCAAAAAACCACTAGACTGATTAAGACCCTCTTGGGACCAATCTACACCAATTTGGTCTAACCAAGCTCATCTACAGTTATTTTTGCAAACTAGCTCAACCTAGCCTTCAACCCCTTTTTTCTATGGGACTTGACCATTGATGGTTAGGGTAACCATCAAAGGTTACCCTTGGTAAATCCTAATCATCGATGGTCAAGGTGCACCACCTAAACATTCAGCATGCACATCACTCTACCTTGATTTTTTATAATTAGGTTGTCCATATCCATATCGGAATTCATGCATGATCAAGTTAATTTTAGAGTAGCTCTTGAACCTCTTGTTTAACATCTTTTTGAGGCTCTCCTCTTTTTCTATATAAAGAGAAGAGAGGAGGAGAACTTGGAGATATGGAAAAGAGGTGTATGGATAATTAGGAGCAAGTCATCAGTCATCATCAGCTTGTTATTTAGGTATCTCTTCATCAGTAATCATCTTTAGCTAGCTTTATAACTTATCCAAGCTATCAATTATCAACCACAAGCTAAGTATATTGTTCTTTTTTTAAGTTTCATTTATTTAGTTTTAACAATTTTTCAACTCCAAACACCCCATCTCTACTGAGCATCCCTTAACCATTCTCAACCACCTGAGTACCAAACCTTTACCCTTGATACCTTTAAGGCTCTCTATCCCTCACAACCATTAACCAACCTCCAACAACCTATATAACCTTTTTATAACCAACCCATAACCTATTCTATCTAGAATCAATAAGCTATAAAAACCCCATAATAATTAGTGATGAATATCCTAACCATTGACGATCACCTTCACCTTTAATCCTGACCATCAATAGTCAATTTGACCACTAACGGTCACTATGTAAAACTAGACACTCAAAATTAGCAAGCAGGAATGACTTCTCAACATCAACCAAAACCCTATTTTCTTGACTTCTATCACAATACAGAATAGAAACAATACCCTAACCATACTTGGATTATATTTTGGATAATTTGGCATTCACCTTAATGTTATCTTGTTAATCTAAGCATTTCTTTTGAATAGTATTTATTTCACCTAAATTAAGTACTTTCATTTATGTTATGTAACCTTATTTTATCAATATTAATTTGTCTTAAAAGGTATATTTATAGCCTTCAAGGAAGTTGTGTACTTCTTGGATCTAGCTTGCTAGGCAATCCACCTTCCTACCTAACTAATCAACCATTTATTTAGTGCTTTCTTAATTGTATATCTTCCTCCCAAGCCAAATATGAGATCTCTTCATAGTCTTCTAATTCAATTCATGCACAACCAAATAGGTCTTTCAACCACATCCATATTGAGTTTCTTTTCTCTCTTTCCTAGAACTAAAGTTGAAAATTTATGTGAGACACCCTATATGAGAGCTTTATACTTGGAAATTTTTTTGGTGCAGTTGAATAAAAATCCCAAAGAATAATAATACTTCTCATTCAAGGGTGACACAAACATGACACCTTCTCCTTTTCCATGCCTACTTCTAGATCCCTCAAGGTATATTTTCCATACTCTATTATCATGCTCATTAGTCTTCAAAAGATTTGGAATGAAATAATCTTCTTCATGTAAGTAATAGGTACCCAAACTAGCTTCTTTAATGAGTCTATAATCATCAAACTCATGATAATCATCCCCCCATTTATCAATTAATAAATTAGGTATGCCTTCAAGGTGTGTACTTGGCTCTTGTTCAACAAGATGGTCTTCTTGGTCATATATTGTATAATTTACATTTATGGAATTTGGCACATAAGGTTCAATATGGTTCCTAGTAATTAGCTTAGACCTAATGATGACTTTAGTGCCATAATTGGTTCTAAATATTACAAAATACCAATAATATGATAGGTATCCTCCAATCTTAGTAGTAAAGTCTCTAAAAAGGTATAAAGCAAAGTACAGAGGGAGATCAATTATGAAAACATCTTAGGGAATGGAAAAGTTAAAACAAGCATGCAAATTGAGTTCCAAACTCTTTATGACACTAATAGTCTTAACTACTATTCCATCTAGCTATACTACTCCTTTAGAGAGTGGATCATATTTTAAACCCAACATATCTCCTATCTATTTTATCATTACTGAGTTACTAGCCCTTGAATCTATCATGCAATTATAAGATAAATGATTTCCAATTATCAAAGAAACATATAATGGTGGAGGATTCACACCTTTATTTGACTGATTTTCCTTTTATTGAAGTGTATTAGTAAGTACTACTTTTTTTCATTCTTTTGATGACCCTTTTGAAAGACTAAGGTTAGACAAAGCCATTTGAAATAGGTCCTTTTATCTTAGAATGTATAAAGAATCCCACATGGATATATTCACATTTGATTTATTCATATTCTCCATAATATATAATGGAGGAGTACCAAACTTTTATTGTACTTTAGTAGCGATAGTGCCTTATTGTGTTAGTGTTGATTGAGAATGGATTTTAGGCTGCTCTCAACTCCATAAAGTCTAATTTTTATGAATTTATTTCACATTTTGAACTCAATTACTACAAACAACCTCTTTTAATATTGGAAGAAATGATGTGGGATACTTACTATATGTTGGTTCAATTTATACAACCCTTTTCTTGGATCTAGTATTAACTTTTACTCCTAAATAAGAAGCTTGGTTCTACCCCTATAACTAATTCACTCCATAATACTCATCTCCTTAATAATTTAGAAGCATATTATCACATTGCACTGGCTTTTAAGAAGTCCCCAATTATGGTGACACTTTGATTTATGTCTCCTATTGTCATGTTATGATTTACACCATCAAAGCTTAGTTGAGGACACCATTCGGACAAGTGGTTTGCTTGTGAGAACAATTATATGGAAAAACCACTCATAGTCATATACAAATTTATTTTGCGAGGGAACAAGAGCCTTAGATGTGTTGGTAGTATGGGGATTGAAAGATTGATAAGGATTTGTAGGAGTAATTTGGCCTTGGCCTTGAGGATTTGCCTGATATGGTGGATTATTTGGCTAATAAGGTCCTTGATAAAGAGGCCTATTAGGTTGATAAGAATAATACGGTGCTTGATAGGGTCTATAATTCTGACCATATTGCCTTTTAAGGGTAACAAAATAATTTCTAAAAGTTTGAAGAAGGATCTTAATCTCTTGAAAATAATTTGATGGGATAGGGAAAACTTTATCTTAGTTTGGTCGTTGGCTCATTGGTACACAAAGGGGTGCTAGTGCAAGTTTTTTAGGAGGTGGTACATATTATAAGTCTATATTTCACCCTTTAAGGCAATGTGTTTTAGGCCTACCTCATCCAACCGATACAATTGGATCACCTCTAGGTATGGGTGGCCTAGTTGATGAGGTGAACCTCTAATTTATGGGGTTAACTCCCTTGGTGCATCAATTATGGATCACTTACTACAACAACCTATTTTGATAGTGAAAAGGGATATAAGAAAAACATGAAATGAAACCTATGCTAATGGAGGTGATGCACTAATATGATGTGTCCACTCTATTTTACCTTTAAATAATATTAATTAATAAGATAGGTAACTAAATCACTCTCTCCAAAGGATCATAAGCATTAGTGTTTCACCTAGATGTTGTGTTAGATGTTCAGAAATTGAGGGTTATGAATAGATGGTATGATTCAAGCACTTACCAATCAATTCCACGCCAAGCTCAACCACTAACATCTTCACACACTATGTGAAATGCATAGAATAATGTACTAGTATCTAGGTGATGCAAGGCCCTGTAAAGGGAGAAAAAGCTACCACTTATACAAATCAAACAATAATGAAACACACTAAACCAATATAGAGAAGCTAAAATAGTCCTTGTATTAGTTTAAGAGGCTACAAAGTATAAATTTGGGTAAAATCTCTTCATACCCAGTAGAAGGATCTATAAAATCACCTTAAAGCCTCAATTTATAGAACATGAGAAAGAGGGAGAAGAGAGTGTGGCATGGAGAATTCATGGAGAGGTCATGACTGGCCATAATTCACTCAATGA